>JARHVA010001449.1:1377500-1512500 GCA_037957365.1 Torreya grandis
ACCTATTAGTATAAAGATCAAATAAGTGGATTCCCTCAATGTCCATATGACAAGAGTAGAGGGAAATCCCAACATCCAAAATAAGAATGTATCATGTATATGTGTATGCCTATATCACACTCAATTAAAAGTGTGACATATATGTGTATGTAGGAGTAACTTAGTATGTTTTCATCAATATAGAGATAACACATAGATGCCAAAGAGCCAATATAATACGTAAATGTCAAAAGTGTTTTTAATTTTTAGATGTTATTTATTTATTTATTTTGGTATTTTTGGGGTTTTTAAAGAGGAAATATCATCATATGATTTCATGCAATAAATGGTCATAGATAGATCTACACTATGAATCTAGTGTAATGGCTAGGTTACACTTCTGTTGAGCATGTATATGTGTAATAAATGTCATCATGATATCAATGGTGCTCTATGTGTGTATAATAGGACTTTATGGTTGTGTATTATTATTAGGAGTAATAGGGGCATGGAACCAACCATTCAATGATATGTAGTTTATTTTAAATAGTAGTAATAGGTACATGTGTAGGTGTTGTAGATGTCTAACCATTATTATTAGTAGAATATGGGGATTCTCTATAATACACTATAAGTCTCTAATTTAATGGAATGTCAATTATTTTCCACCTAGTAAATGGGATTTCATCTTGCTTACCCTTTTTTAGTGAATTAGCCTTCGTAGACTTGATATCTATTTTTATAAGTACACATTTATTTTATTCAAGAGGATGTTCATAAAGAATTATGGAAGCTATAATTTACCACTTGGTATGAATGCATTTAACATACCCATGCACTATATAAGGTATTTATTGAAGAGTGTGTATCTAATTTCTTCCCTATAACATACCAAATATGCCTATCAAAGGGATAACTAAAAATTTAGTAACCACACATGTGGGACCAACATGTAAAGGTAGGTTAATATCTCTAAGAAACTTGTGGTATGTCTCATTTAATGATCTAACTAATCTGGTAGAAGGATATACATCATTATGAGTATAACCTAAGTGCATAAGTAATGTTACGGTGCAAACATTTTTACTTGCACCATTATAAATCATAATGATGTGTATAGGGTGTTTATCAAGATATGCTCACATGAAAAGAGAATGAAGATCAGAGTAATTATTATTAATTTCATTATAATCAAAATAAATATAAGGTTTTTAAACCATAGGAAGTATATGCCTCATGTAAGTACCAACAATACCATCTATTGGGTGTCCATAATGTGAGGGAGTTATTGAACTTTTTAGTCACCATTATTTTCACATTAGATATGTTTAAGTTCATAATGTATTTCAAGTTATTTTCATGCATTTATTAGTGTAAATATTTCTATTGAAGTCATAATGAGCTCAAATTTATATTTTCCCTTAGTCTTGGAGGCTAATTGCAAAAGTTAAACATTTTTCTATGCCATCTTAGTATGTTTTAAGAACCTTTTGCAAAAGTTAAGGTATTTTTGTCAAAATTAAGGTTGATTTTTATTTAATATATCCAATTCCTATATTCTATAGAGATTATTATCTAAGTTTTGGTCTTCATAAACATTTCTTGGTTGACCATTTCAATCTTATAAAGCATGCCAAGGCATAGGTGAAGGAAATCAAAGAAAAATTGAAATTTAGTTAAGAATGGAACATATGTGGACGTGGATAATAAGTTTCATGTAATGAATAAAGTATTTAGAGATGCCATACATACATATAAAATATATTTTAAGATCTTTTGGTACTCCAAGGCATATGAAAGGATGTGTGCACAATTTTCATGTATTTTCAAAGGCAAAAGATTAGGTTTTTATTATTTTTTAGGTGGGGAAAAGATAATGGATAGATTTATTATCTTCATATATATTTATAAAAAATTATTTGGCTAATAGGAACTCAAAAAGTTATTAAAATATGCTAATAAAAATCAAATCTCTCTCAAATTTGATTTTTCAATCTTAAAATTGTCCCCAAATCCAACATGATATCTTAGTGGAGACATTTAAAGGATTATAATGATTTATAGTAAGGTTTAATATGTGTTTTTACTCCCATTTCATGGTTTTTAGTCTTATCAAAAAAATTTAATCTTTATAGACAATTGTTAAGAAACAAAATTGTTCTAAAACCCTTCAAAACCCTATCTAGAGAGCATGAATATTACATATTTAAAATTTTGAAGTGTTCTGAGGATTTATAGAGCATGAATAATTATATATATTCCATACCCATTATATAAATAAAAAATTAAACCATGTTACAAGTATCATCAAAGTTGAGAATACAATTTACATGTCAAAATGTGCAAATAAGACAAGGGTTTACCAAGTTTATAGTCAAGTAAAGGGGCAAATTCAAAGTTTTAAGATCTCATCAGACATAATGAGGACTTATCTTAACTCAAATTATTAAAAATTAAAAAAATTACCAATTAAAATCTCCTTTATTCCTAAAAAATGGGCCTAGATGATTCACTATATATGAGCAATGAGCACTTAAAGGCCTATAGACCTAAAAATACATTTTTAGGGTATTGATTGCAATTGGACAAAAATTTAAATTAGTGGAAGATGTATAAGGGTTATATACAGTAATTTACAAAAAATTAATGATCTATTTATACCTTATATATCTCAAAATATAAAAAATTTACTAAACCGACATGCTTTGTATCCTGAGAGATCTTAGGTGCACAAAAAAGAGTATAAATTGAGTTTTAGAGCTCTAAAACCTATGAGACTTGAACTAAAGGTGGGGGGAATATTTAAGAAAATTTTATGGTGGTATAATGTATGTTTATTACTTGAGGAGAGATAAAAATCAAAATTATATACCTGCATATGTAAAAGTTTTGAAAACTAGTTGTTAAGAAGGCTAAAAGTGATAGAACTCAAGTTCTATTCAGCCAAATGCCTTGAAACTTTATGTGTAGTTGATATAAGGTTTTATAAATTTAATAAAGTTGTTTTATTTTGTATTTTTGTTAGTGATTTCATGGTTATTTCATGAAGGTGTCCTGGTGAGTGGATGAAGTGCTTCAATAGCCTAAGTAATAATGACAAAGTGTGCAATATGTTTGTCCTCATATGCTTGAAGTTGGCTTGGATGATCTTCTACTTTGGAATGGTTAGATATGTTTATGAATTATTATGGTGATTGTATAATTTAAAATAGTTACCTAAGATGTTATATATGCTTTTATTACTTATGTTCATGAGTTTATTTCATCCGGTTGTCCATAACTTTCATCTAGACATTTTAGGTCTAGTGGCAAAAAATATGAGTAGGCAGTTTGCTAACATCACCATTGCCACATGTGGATGAATTAGTAATAAATAATCACATGGGTTTTTTTATTTTTATTCCTAATTATTTTTTACCAAATTTCAAATCATTAAATATAGCACATCGAAATATATGCAAGTGCAAAGTTGGGCTCACAGGAATTTTGACAATGTTTTCCCATAGCCAAATTTTCAATGTGGCAAAAAGAGTTGAGTAAAATTTTTGATGAAGTTATATCTCACACATGTGATTTTTTTAGGAGAATTTGATAATATAGGATTGTTAATATTTTATCCTATTTTATTGACACTAAATTTTAGATCATGCACTAAAGTGCACCAAAAGATATGCATGTTTAAAGATAGTCTCCGACATGTTCTAAGCATAGTTGGCTCTATAATAGAAGATTTTGAGAAGGAATTTTAATGATTATATACCTAAAATGCATGAAGTTTCTAGGATTATTTTTTTATATTTATGGATTCTCCTATGTTAATATATCATATGGTCCAAATTTGAGATCATGCATATATGCATAGATTAAGTTATTGAGATCCAAAGTAGGATTTCCAAGCATGTTGCAGTTGGTCCCCATAGTGAATTTGTATGATGATAAATATATGGACCTATTGGATATATAAAAATTAAAAAGAGTTAATATAGTGAATGTATATGGTATACAATAGGTCAAATAGGTCAAAGTGTTCACTGGTTAATAGAGTTAAAGATCAGGACCAAATGAAGATCCAACGATGCATGAGTGATCATACATATCATGATCTAATAGTGCATATTTATCAATATGGTAAGAAGTATTTAAGGTTTAATGATTTATTAAAGGTATAGTATAAATATATAATGGTGATTCAGTGTTCTTATACATTGATCAAATGATGTACACTACATGATAAATACCTAACCGATCTGTGAAGATTGATGGAGCACATTGAGTCAAAGTTTCTAGGGTGCATGAGATGAGGTCAAAGTGACTAAGGTTTAAAATTTGATATTTGGTACCTATGTATTAAATATCAAAAAATTTTGATGGTGTGTGTTTTAATTTGAGCTGAGAGGACATGAGATGAGAGCATTGTGTTCGAGGTTTAACTATGACCATTGCCATTTGAATATTTGAATTTGCTAAGGGAAAAACTAGTTCTTAGTAATTTATCCATATCATTTTATAGAAGATGAATCTTCTCATTATATAAAAATAAAATATGACACAGACTCCATGGTGCATCTAATGAACTTAATTTCAAGATCTATAAGTTTATACAGACAAAGATAATGATCTTCAAAGTTGACTATGTGTTTGTGCATGTTTTGTAAGTAACTTGAGAAGGGTAATTGAGCTCATTTTGATTTTGTTTTGATGTATCAAGATGAATTTTCCTTTTGGGATTGTTTTAGACTCTATATGAATGGTTTTTGTGGTTTTTTAAGGTGTGATCAATCATTATTCTATATGTACAGAAGTTAATAAGTTGATTGTGTTTATGTTCATAGTGTTCTTGTGCCCCCAGGTCAGTGATTGGGTTGTCTGAGCATATGTAGAGGTGAGCATGAATGAATATTATCATTTTAGGATACCTTATGGGACATAATGAGTGGAACTATGTATTTTTAAGTTGTCATATGTTTATTGATTTGCTCGATGAAGTGATAAATGGGTGAATAGGTCTCTATGAGACCTATAAGGGCTACAATGGCCTTATTAAAAGGTGTATCTACTTAAGAATGACCCATATGTGTTATGGACAACCTATGAAGTTTGTATTGAGCTATGTATTCATTTTAGATATGACTTAAGGGATAAGTCATGCCTAATTTCTAACTAAGTTGTTGATTCTCAAGTATTCTCTAAAAATAATGAAATAAAAGATGGGAATTTCTAGATTTATGAACAAGAGAATTAGGAGAGATTTGAGAGAGACTTGTAAGTGAGATACTTTAGAGAGATTTGTGAGAGGATTATTTGTGTTTTTTGTGGAGAAAAGGATAGGTAGTGTGCATGTTGGTTGAGTTAATGAGTAGAAATTTGTTTTGACTATGTGTATGACCTATAGGTCATGTTCTTAATGTTAGAATAAGTGCTCTTGAAATTTGAGGATATGTAAATAGGTCTCAATGTGCATATGAGGATATATTGAGTGAATAAGGAAAGATATTATGACATGCATATGTGATAGGCTTGGTTGAGATAGAGAGTGTTTATGTAGAGGTTAAAAAATAGATATCCATCATTAGGTATTGAAGACATCATTTTTAAGGTAGAGGTGTTTAAAAGAGGGTCTAAAGGACTTAGACTTATTTAGGAGAATTTACTCCTTATGAAATAGGTGTTTCACTAAATACCTTTAGTTAGGAGGACATGATCAAGGTTTTTTGGTCTAAAAGAGTTGATCAATCTCTTGTTTATAATTTCTTAAAGGATAGTAGTACATTATACTATACACACTTTAAAAGCCTCAAATATATATATATATATATATATATATATATATAGATACACCATGGATTGCTCTACAAATTTTATTTTTAGACCATGAGAAAATTCTATATATAATGAAAGATATGGCCTAAAAACTAGACACTAGTCTTTCCTTTTTAAAATTTGAATATTTAAATCCAAATGGTCACAGCTAAACTTTGAACACCAAGCTATCATCTCATGTCCTCATTACTTAGATTAATCACACACCATTTATCTTGTTTAACTTTTAAATAAAATTTCACCACTACCTTAATGTTAAAATTTTAACACTTGGCCTCATCTCGTGCAATCTTACAATCTTGATCACACATGCTCTATCGATCTCTTCGAGATTATTATTACTTTAACAATGCTAAAAACTATCATTTCAACATCTTGAATTTAATACACACCTTGATCTCATTCAGTAAAAACACCCACTCACTCTTATCCTTGGAAAAAAATGATATTTTTAGATTGAGGTAAAAACAGGTTTTGAAGGGGCCCCGAAACCCTGTAACAGAGAGAAAAATAAAGAACGTCTAAGCCCATAGGCAATGCCTAAAAAACACTACAAAGAAGTAGCAAAAATAGGTTTTAAATGGACCTGAAACCATTAGAGACACATCCGGTCAAAACCCAGAAATAGAAATCTGGTAGCACAACAAACAAAAGATAACAAAAGGAGAACAAAGATCAGTACCAGTTTCTAAACCAACAAGAAGGACCAGATTATTCATCCAGTTCTAGTATCAAGTTCATGGCTTCTTTTCCTTGCAAAGCAGTTTCCTAGGTGGTAGCCTCCAGCAAAGCTCCTTTTTGTGTATCTTTCTTTCTGGAACTTTGCCTTGTCCTTTTGCTGGGACCCTCTAGTGCTTTAGTCTCCTCATTGGCTCATTTACCTATATTGATAGAAGCTACACAAATGTTGGACGTTACTTCCTCCATTTTCTTTTTGTTATCCTTTATTAGTTCATGGAGGTTGTTTTCGTAAGCTTTAAGCTTGACAGGGATCTCGCTTAACTGATTTTCCATGTTGTTTACTTTGTTCCAAGCAGCTTTCAGAGAATCTTCCAAAGTTTTCGCTTTTCTCTTGAGATCAATGATCTCCCTACACAACCAGGAATCAAATTGGGAAGAAGACTCAGCTTTACAATTAACCCAGGTCATAGGAGTATGTATTTCTTCATTCTGATTCTTCCCTCTCCAATCCTCAGACTTTTTATTGGGGCTAATCCTGGCTTCTTCAAAGAAGTCTTCTTGACTCTTTTGTTCCCGCTCATTGATTCCAGTTTGAATTTCCCTCTCCATATTTTGAATATCATCCTAGACAAAAATTTCCTTTTCATTCTTAGAAGTTGGGTCCTCACCAGGATCTTCCCAGACAAAATCATCCTCTGACACTTTCTGGTTTTCCTCCATCTCTTCTATTTTGATAGCAGAATCCTCCTCTGTATTGACTTTATCTTTTTCAATTTCATCAGATCCTTCTTCTTCATTACTAGAGTTGGTGTCCCAGCTCTCAGTTCCGTCTTCCTCCTCCAGTTTTTCCTCCTCGGGTTCTTCAATTCTCTCCCGACCCCTTTCTTCTTCTACATTCTGTTTATTAGGACTAGGGGTCTTAATTTTACCTCTCTTGCTTACATTTTCATTCTTTTTATTTCCTGGCAACTTATTTTTCCCTTGTTTGGGATACTTAACCAGTGCCCTATTCTTGCAATAGCCTTCAATAAGCAGAATAAGGCCTTCATGAAGAATAGGGTGCAAATCCTTTTTCCTATGAGCATAAAGGCTTTAAATCAGGGAGTAGCGAAGATAGAAAGGAAAAGACAAGCTAACCTTATGCCTGAAGTGGTTGAGGAATACAAAATGGAACTTATGCACTCGTTTGCTTCTTCCATCCAGGATGAAGTACTCCCTTATACAGCTTAGAACGTCCCTCCAAATCCCTTTAATCTGGTCCAGCTCATAGAAATCCCCATTTTTGACCAGCTTCTGCTCCTCCTCATCCGTTTTGGGGAACTTACAAAAGGCCTCGTTCAAAATGCTGGTCTGCTTGGAAAATTTGAGTCCATCCATTGGCAACCCTATAACCTTAGCAAGAAAATCCTCAGTTAAATTTATAGTTATACCATGCAAGGTGACCCTATCGTCAGACCAATTTTTGAAGAAGGCCATCGTGATATATGGTTTAGAGCCGTGGAGTCTTTCCATGTAGCTCGTAACTTTTCCTTTCTGTAGAATTCTCCAGACTTGATGTTTCTCTCTCCATTCTGCACAGCTCTTGGGCTCCTATTTATGGGGTTCTCCCTTCCTTTCACGTGCCATACTCATTTTCTTTGAATCCCAATTACTATGGATATTACCCTGGATCCTCCTACTGTCAAGTTGATTGGGACATCGACTTTGTTTGTGGCTTTTCAGGATCCGCTTCTCCCTCTTGAGGACCTTACTCTTTAATAATTGAGTTCCTTTCCCCATGCTCCCACTCCTCCTACTCATTATGTTTTTATTACACTCCAATCTTACCTTCTTTCGTATGTGTGGCATCAAGAAGAATGATCACCCTCAAATCCACGTTCCTTTCTAAGGTTTCATCCCACCTCACTTTTTGACCTTCCCGAACAGCATGGTTAGCAAGCCAATCTGCAACACCATTGGCTTCACGGTAGGTGTGGGTGATTTTTATATCTTCAAATTTATTCAAAAGAGTTTTCATCTCCTTCACCTTATCCTCTATGGTCCAAGATGCAGTATTCTTATTATTAAGGATATTTATAACATTCAAAGAGTCCCCTTCAAGCCACAATTTGGAATATCCCAAGTCCACAGCTAATTTAAGGGTCTGGAGGGCAGCTGTAGCTTCGGCAATGTGGCAGTTGATTATACCAATGGGAATTGCGATAGCATCAATAACCATACCCACATGGTTTCTCAGGACACCACCGCAACCAGCATTCCCCGGGTTCCCTTTTGTTACACCATCAAAATTACCTTTAATCCAACCTTGAGGTGGACTAATCCAAGTAACACCTGATCTAGGGTTATCAAGTTTACCAAGAATAAAATCCATCCTCAGGGGATTATCCACATTGAGATTAGAGCTTAGATTTTTTTTAGAAGAAAAATTATCCTTTAGAGCTCTAATGATGTTCTGTCCTACCACCCATCCATGGAGCTCTTTGTTTCTGAATATTCGATTATTTCTTTCCTTCCATATTCCCCACCAGATATGGGGAAGAGTAATTTTCCATAAGAAGAGAACTTCAGGATTCTTTGAAGGGCAATACCAGCTTTTGAGAGAAAGTTCAACATTTTTTTGGTGAATCCATGTAATGCCCCACAGATTGAGAACCTCCTTCCAAACAAGCTGAGTGAAGGAACAATTCACAAACAGATGATCTCTATCTTCAAGGTCTCTCTTACACACAATACACCTATTAACAATATTGATTCCACGTTTCTGTAAATTATCCAGAGTCAAAATTTTGTTTTGGAGAAGGGTCCGAAAAAAGAACTTGATTTTAGGAATGAGCCCCTTAATCCAGGCTCTTGTCCATAATAGTTTTCTGCCATTTCCCTTGGAGATGAAAATGGAAGGGACTTTAAACTGTCCACTTGGCTCCTGATACCAAACAATTTTATCTTCTTGATTAGGATATAGAGATATAGCATTTAGGGATAATTGAATATCCTTGAGATCTTGATCATAGTCAGTGAGGTTTACCCAATTGTTGTTCTGCCAGTATTGAATAACCGTTATGCCCACTCTTTGTTTACATCTTTCTATAACATCTTTATCTTGGATTTCTTCCTGTAAGGGTTTACCTCTTAACCAAGTATCTTCCCAGAATTTCACCTTTTTACCACTACCTACTTTCCATGAACTTCCTTTTTCAAGAGCATGTTTAGTTCCCTGGACTGCCCCCCAAATAGCAGACGAATGAGAAATATCTAGAGTAGTAAAGAAGTCATGAAGTGACTGTGCCTTAAATAAATACTTATGCTTCCATATTTTACTCCATTCTTTATTTTCCTGATAAACCCTCCACCCCTATTTAGCTAAAAGGGCAGTGTTCATACTTCTTATTTTCCTTATACCAAGTCCACCATCCTTAACCGGTTTGCAAATGTTATCCCATGCAATAAGAGGCATTCTCCTTTTCTCCTCAGAACCTAACCAAAGAAAGTTTCTTTGAATTTTTTCGATTGCTTCAGCAAATTTAGAGGGGATTTTGAAAAGACTCAAAGCATACGTAGGTATGCTTTGAAGACTAGCTTTGAGGAGAATTAACTTTCCTCCTTGGCTAAGAAGATAGCCTTTCCATCCCACTAACTTCTTACTAAATTTATTTATAAGACCTTCCCAAAAAGCTTCAGGGGCTTTCAATCCAAAAGGGAGACCAAGGTATATGGAAGGAAAAGAGCCTATGGAGCAATCAAGAATTCTAGAAATTTTGTTCTGTCTATAATCAGGGGTATTAGTAAAGAAAATTGCACTTTTATTCCAGTTTATCAGTTGTCCTGAGGCAGAGGTGTACAGATTAATTGCTTCCTTAAGAATTCTTGCTTCAGTAACTTCAGACTGTCCCATGAAAATAGTATCATCCACAAATTGACCATGGGAGCAAGTTAAAGGATGCGAAGAGGGTCTCAGACCTTTAAACTGGCCTCTATGAACCAAGTCCCCAAGGTATCATCCCATACTATCTGCCATGATAATAAACAGAATAGGGGATATAGGATCCCCTTGTCTTAATCCCCTAGACGGCTTGAAAAAATGAGACGAGGTCCCATTTACCAACACAGTTATAGAAGTAGTAGATATCAACTGTTTGATAATATCAACCACTCTTTGGTCAAAGCCAAAGGCAATAAGGCTTTTAAAAAGGAAATGCCAATCCACCCTGTCGTATGCTTTTGCTATATCCACTTTCATTAAGAACCCCTCAGTATTGGATTTGAGCAGTGAATGAATATTCTCATGCACCGTTATAATTGAGTTGAGGATTTGTCTGCCAGGAATGAATCCATTTTGTTGATTAGCAATTATCGAAGGGATCACTTGGATTAGTCTGGTCGTAAGAACTTTGGAAATTATCTTATAGAGAGAGTTGAACAAACTTATCAGCCTGAACTGATCAGGGTTATCCGCACCTGCTTTCTTCAGAATAAGGCACAGAAAAGTGGCATTAATTTCCTTTAGCATCTGTTTAGCTCCAAAAAACTCCTTCACCGTGTTACTAACATCCTTTCCTATAAATTTCTAGAGCTTTTGAAAAAAGAACATGGGGAAACCATCTGGTCTAGGAGCTTTTTCTCCTCCAAGAGATCTAACAGCTTTAAAGATTTCCTCCTCCTTACGTATAGAACATAACATATTATTCTGCTCCTTCGAGATCAATGGGGGAATCACTCATAGAATATCAGCCTGACTTTTCAAGTTGATGTTTCTATCTGCCTTCATTAGGGAGGAGAAAAATGAAATCATTTCCTCAATTTCCTTTTCCTCTGTTATCTTCTGAACTCCCTTTTTCAAATGATGGATATGTGTTTTCGCTCTGTGTTTCAAAGTGGAGAGGTGGAAAAACTTAGTATTTTTATCTCCTTCTTTCAACCATTGCACCCTTGATCTTTGTCTCCAAAAAATTTCCTCCTTAGTTATTATGTCTTGGTACTGTACCAAAAGTTCACTTTCTTCTCTTTGGGATTCTGAAGTATATCCATATAGCTAGATTTTTTCCTGTATTCTTCTGATATTCTCCTTGATGATCTTCTTTTCTGCAAAAATATTTCCAAAATAGTCCTTATTCCATTTCTTAACTTTCTTTTTAACATTTTTGAGTTTGGAAACAACTCGAAAGAGATTTGATCCCTCTATAGAGATATTCCACCACTCTTTTATTTTGTCTTCAAACTGTGGGTGCTGCATCCACATCTTTTCAAATCTGAATGGATGATTCTTTTTTTGGTTCAGTTTGTCCACAAAGAATATTAGAGGGAAATGATCTGAGCCTATTCTGTGGCGTGCTTCCAACTTAAAATTATAGTCTTTTATCCAGTCTAGGGAGATGAGAGCCCTATCAAGCTTGGCCTGTATACATTCCTTGTTCAGTCTCTTGTTGCTCCAGGTGTACTGAATTCCTTGCAACTCCACATCCATTAAACCTTCTTTGCTTATAAACTCCATGAGATCAATTCTCCCTTCCATTTGAATTGTATTACCACCCATTTTCTCATAATCATAGAGAGGGGCATTAAAGTCTCCCATTATAATCCAACGCCCACAGTGATCTTTCCTTCTGAGCTTTGAGAGAGTTTCCCATACCTTTTTCCTTTCATTCCTGGTATTAGGAGCATAAATGTTTACAACATACCAACTTTCCTTTCGGTCAACATTAGTTAATTTAACCGCCAAAATTTTTTTACTTTCCATCAAAATAGAACCAGCAAAAAGATTTTTTTTCCATAATATCACAGTACCTCCCGAAGCGCCTTCAGAGCTACTAGCTTTAAAGGTGTAATTTTTAAAGTCTTTGATCTGTTCAGCTTTCTCCTTACTCATTTTAGTTTCTTGAAGCAAAAGGAGGTCTGGCTTTTGCTCTCTAACAAAATTCCTAACTAGATCTACTTTAAGAAGACTATTTAGTCCCCTTATATTCCAACTAAGAATCCTCATTTCTTTTTATTGCTGTTAATATATTGCCCCATAGTTTTCTGCTATATTGAGCTTGCTTTCCAATTCTCTATTCTTCTTTGCAGATTTTTTCCCAGGTTTATCTGAGGAACCTACATTTGGTTTTAATTTGGATTGTTTTCCAGATTCTTTTCCTCCTTTACTCCTTAGAGAGTTATTAGCTTTTGCTCCACCATTTCTTGTCGTAATGTGGTTAGAATTGTTCTTTAATTCTCCTTTAATCTTTTGATTTTTAGAGTTTTTTCCACCTTCAACCATTTCTTCTACCTTGAGGACCTCTTTTGCTGGAGTAATAATTTTGACCTTTGGTTCCTCCTGCTTTTCCCCAAACTGATCTTCACTCAAATCATCCTCTTCTTCTTCTATATTGTTTCTTCCTTCAGGTTCTACTTCTCCTTCCTCTAATTCTTCATTATCATGCATCTTTGAAACTTGAATTTCTAAGCTTTGAGTGTTCTGAGAAGGGACTTTAAGCTCTTCTTCAGGTAGAAGCTCTGATACTTTGTCCTCTATTCCCTTCCCCTTTTCTTTCGTTAGGACATTAGAAGTCTTTAAAAGGGGGTCTGTTATTCCTGTTATATTAGGGTCGTCTACTTCTACTGAAGCAGTAGAAATAACCTTGTCTGTGTGTAGGTCAGCTAAGGCCTCTTGAGGTTTCCTTATCTTTCAATAGTCTTCTTTAACCTTCCATATTTTCTTTTGTTGAGTCTTGATATTTTTTCCTACCTGAAAGTTTTTTGAAATGGCTCTTCCCCTATTGGGGCAATTCTTAGCCCAATGCCCCTGCTTCTTGCACACATAACAAGAGTTTGGTAGATCTTCGAAAATAATTACTTGGGTTTTCTTACCAAGCTTGGAGATAAGATCCACTTTTTTGGGAAGGTGGTTTAGATCCGCCACTTTAACGTAGATTCTGGCACTTTGGAGTTTAGTTCTTGAAGCCATGGCATTATCCACAGCCACTAACTCACCAAATGAACTAGCTATTCCTTTGAAGATGTCCTCATGCCAGAATTCTAAAGGGAGCCCAGGTAGCTTTGCCCAAATAGGAGTTGTTGAGAAAAATGAATCTGATAAATCCATTTTTGGTTCCCATTTCTTGATAGTTAGGGTGCTTCTTCCAAAAGACCAAGGTCCTTCACTCAGGATCATATTCAGATCTTCTTCGCAATTAAAGATAAAAGAGAAAAAACCATTCACCATAGGTTCAATGTCAACTTCTCTGCGTATGGCCCATCTCTTTTTTATCATAGACCTGAGTGATTCTATATTTGGTCTTGCTCCTTGAAATTTTCCTACTAGGGTGAGATCCATTGAAGAAACCGAAAAATCAAGTAAGGGATCTGGGATGATTATTTGAAACTCACCTTTCTCCCAGCAAGATTTAGATGTCACCGGGGGCAAGATGGATTTCCCTATCAGTTTTTTCCCAAACAACGATGACCAGGTCTTTTGTTCAAGGTCCCCTTTCTGCCTTTCAAGGTTCTTTTCTGTATTCAAAACAGTTTTGTCTTTCGTTGTCTCCGTGAATTGTTCTACTGCTTTTTTCGATGGAGAATCTCTGGCGCCACTATAGAACTCAAAAACTGCTAAAGGCCTTTTTGTGTCTACATTAGTTAGGAATCCTGACCCTCCACATTTTCCTCCTTCCTCTACTGTTCCACCTGGATCTGTTCCCCCTACCAGATTCTCCCCAATTCTTTTCTCGCTCATACCGAGTTCAAAATTCTCTACCATTAAGCTATTATTTTGTTGTTGTTGTTGTGTTGATCAATGTTTATGTACTATTCTAGCTTCTTTTCCTCCTAAAAAAAAATAAAAAATAAAAAATGATAGTTATCTCTTCTCAATGTTCAACTTCAAACATGTGTTCTCATTGTACTATTTCTAGACATCTTAAAATGAACACACTCTTTCAATCCTTTTGTAAGGAACTTGATATTTAAATTGTTAACCATTGAACACATTGAAATCATCTCACTAAAAATGTACTATTAGATTGATATTGTATGATCACCCATGAACTATTAGATCTTCATTGGTCTTAATTTTTAACATCATGCAAAGTAGACTATGGGGACCATTGCTATATGCCTGGAAGGCTAACTTTAGACCTTAATAACTTTTTTTATGCTTAGATGCATGATCTAAAATTTAGAAAATCTAATATCCTCACATAGGAGAATCCAACCATGTATAAAACTAATATTTAAACATTCACATGTGTGAAATATAATTCCATTAATATGCTTACTCAGATTTCTTCTACCATAGATCCAACTATGTCAATAACTACTTGGAAGGCCAACTTTGAACATACATATCTTTTGACGTGATTCATTACATGACCTAAAATTTAGTGAATATCAAATAGGAATAAAAATAAATAGACCCATATGATCAAATTATTGTTAAACATCCACACATGTGAAATATGCAATCACCAAATTGATTACTTAGCTCTTTCTTGCCTCATGGAAATTTGGCTAAGTATGAGAAAACACTGTCAAAATGCATGGGATCCAAACTTTGCACTTACATAGCTTTTGTCACACTTAGTTAAATGACCTAGGATTTAGCACATAGAAACTAGGTAAAATTTTTATCATAACCATATGACTAACTCCCCCTAATGCATCCAAACATGGCAATGGTGATGTCAGTAAACTGCCTACTCAGATGTTTTCCACTAGACCCAAAAGGTCTAGATGAAAACAATGATCAACCAAATGAAATCCACTGATGAACACAAGTAATCAAATCATATAAAACCTCTTATAGGACCCATTTCACATCCTCAAATCACCATAATCATCCTTAAACATCTCTAACCATGCCAAAATTGAAGATCAACCAAGACTCCTTCAATCATAATAGGACTAGCATATTGCACACTTTATCATTATCACTTAGGCTATCAATGCACTTCATCCACTCACTTGGACACCTCTATGACATCACCATGACATCATTGATAATTCTCCAACACTTTCACCCAAATCATTTTACATTAGAATGGCCTTTACATTTGGGTCATGTACAGTGATAAATGTCTTGATGCATAGGATGTAATGTCTAAACTTATTAAATACTTTAATTAAAGTAACATTATGTTTTATAATCATCAAATATCTTAGTTTAGTATTTCAGAGTGGATAAATCATGAAAGAGATAGGTCTCTCATCTCCATCTTCTTTCTTATAAATCAGGATAAAAACACTCAAAGTGCTTTGAAGTGAATGAATAGATGTTGAAAATCTATGTATAGTTAAGAATGATAATGACCAATGTATTTATAATGGAGGTCTTAATCTAAGAAAAATATACTTGTGATTTAGTCATCCATTAAATCTTTGTGTCCTATTTAGTAGTTTGTTTAGTGGTTAGACTAACTCTTTAAAACCTAAAATTAACTTCCTTATGAAGTTGATCTTGTTGAAGAATGACTTTAACTACTTTCTGCTATCAGGAAATGGAATTTTCAATATTGATTCTACTCTCTTTGGGTCTATGGATATATCTCATTCTGAGATAATGTGACCCAATAACTTACCCTCTATGACCCTAGATATACACTTATTTAGGTTCAAGGAGATTTCATGATCTTTGCACCTCTGTAATACAAATCTTAAGTCTTTGATGTGATCTTCCTAGTTCTTGGGAAATATATTTATATCTTCCATGTATATGACAATGCACTTTTTGATAAGATCACTAAATTCAATAACCACGGCATGTTAGAAGGTATCATCCACATTGGTTAGGTTGAATGGAATCCTTTTGTATGAGAATGTATCCCACTTTATTTTGAATGTTGTATTGATCTAGTCTTCATATTTAACCATTACTTGATTGTAACCTAAATACTTGACAAGAAATGGCATCATTTGACAGTTGTTCACTAACTATAAGACTTCATCTAGTGAAGGTAGTGAGTAGTTATCTTTCTATGAAGCTTTGTTTAAGTTGTGAAAGTCTAAAAAAATACTTATATCTCCACTTTTATTTAGGACTAGAACTAGATTATCCACCCACATGGGGTGCCTAATAGGTAATATATCCATATTTAAATCAGTTTTTATACTTCCTCGAATATCAATTACTCTAGCATCATATTCAATGGCCTTTGCCTCTAATGGAATGGTTTGACTACTATCTTGATAAGGATGGTATGCATGAGAATAGAAGTATTAAACACATTAAATTCCTTGCAGATCCATTATATAACATCTTTAAATTCTTTTAGGTCATGATAAAAACCTTATTTTTCTTTTTTGTACATGTTGTGCCTAAAATCACATGTTTTGATTCAGTGACATTGCCTAGATTACAATGTTGGTTTTTCATACCTTTAACGAGGGATATTTTTTCCTTTTCACTTTAGTAATCCATGTCAAACAATCATTATAGTGATACCATGCCATTTGGTATACTGTTGGTTTTCAAATTGATCACCCATTCCTCATCCATTTCAAATGCCTCTCTATCATCTTCATCTATAATCTACAACTCAAATATATATGTGTTGGTGATGAAGTAAATGATATGATGATCATCATTGATTACTTGGAAGTTCTTGATATTATCAAGAATGAAATGAGTTGAGACTAAATATAATAAGAACATTCTTAACCTAGATTTAGTTATATGTTTTAGAGTACTGGAATTTGTATCCAATGCATCCATTGTATAGTTTCTTCTACAAGGCAATGTTTGAATGTTGAATGAGTTGAAATATTTTATTAAGTTCCACACCCAACTATGGTATGTAGACAAATGTTTGTCATTAAAATTGTACTATCTTCTTACATGTTTAACAAATGATTTTGAATCACCAAACACCTTAATATTCTTAACCTTCTTCCTTATAGAAAATTGGAGATCATGCACTAGTGCCTCATATTCAACTATGTTATTCATGAAATTAAATTATAAGTGAAATTTAGCTAAGTATGAATTACCTCATGGGTTGATGAGGTCTACATTGACACCATACCCACTCCTAAAATTAGATCCATCAAATTTCAAAATCTAGAAGTGATTTTCAATTGTAAGTGTAAGATTTTGATAAGTAGCTGATGCTGCCATATTTACCTCTTCGCTTGTTTGCTCAACCTTTAATAGGCACACACTTGGTTTCTTAATAAATAAGGACCTTCCTATTATATCCTTAGTAGTAAGATTAGGTATAGGGATATCTATAATGGTTATTTTATCATTTGAAGAACTTGCAAGTCCTTTATTTTTACATAGATCAACATGTTTGACATCCTTATATGCTCTAAAAACACTATGGAGTGAATTTATATTAGGTACACAGAGGATATCCTCCTTATTTATATGATATAAATCCTATAACTATGAATTTTATTACACAAATAACATGTTAATTAAGAGTTTATTATTAGCTTCTACCTATTTTACAAGTGCATAGACCCCAAGTTCAGATTATTTCTATAATATATATGATCATATGAGTCATTTTTGGCTCACACTTGATCCTAATTAGATTGGGTATGCCTCAACATGGGATCAACATGTGATAGAATTTATATTAGACATAACCATTCAATGTTCTTGACCAATCTCTACTCAATATCATACCATAAACATCAGTTATATCCACTACCTAAATATCAATAAATTATTTCACCCTAGGATCGGATGCCAACTACATGTGGAAGTGTTTCAACTAAATAAAAACCTTAACCTTTAAATTGGCCAACTAAATAACTTTTCTATTTGACTTAGAAATATCCAAACCTGATTGTTGGACAATTGTATATGGCATCACATTCCCAAAATCATCTAAATCCACTAAACAATTATGTAAGATTTTGCCAAAAATACTAATTATTAAGAAGAAAGAAGGAGTTTCATTATTTTATTTGTATATTTTAACATGGTTCTTGGTTATCATATTGTCTTATTTCATTTTAGGAGAAGATAATTATTTTAATAACATGTCTTTATGGCTATAAATATGAAGCAAATAAAACATTATTATATTGGCCATAGTTTTTTCAGGGTATCTATAATGTTATATCCATATTTTCTTAGTTCCACCTATTTTTTAGTTTGCATGGGTGTATAGTTGTTCTTGGTTTAATAAGACATGATTGGATTTTTAGGAATAAATGGATTATTTCTCAATTATCATTAGGTAGAACTTAAGTGTTATTCAGAGGATTAGAGGTAATTAATGGACCTTAGAAATTACTCCTCAACTGGTAGTTATTTTCCCTTTGGAATTGTATAAAGGCATGGATCTCATCCAAATTGTCTTAAATATCATTATTACACTCAAATGGGAATTCATATGTCCCTAAGACTATATTTGTACTAAAGTTTCCTCCACCTTGGTTTGCATTATCATTATTAGGTACAAGTACTATATATATGTAGTCCACATCCTTTTGGAAGATGTTTGAGGCTAGGGTGAACTAGGAACAATAAATTTCACCATGATATACTATGTTTTGAAACCTAAAATAGGTGGGAAATGCTAAATCATCTAGGTGCCTTGAGTTTGAATAGTTATTATTATTGTTCTAGCTTGCATTGTCAAGTGAACTAGGTACTCCATTATTGGGCCTCATATTTCATTACCTATTGGTTCTTTAGAAGTTGAGGTTTCTAGTTTGTGTGGGGTTATTCATGTTTTGGTGAGTTTTTTTTGGCAATTGTATACGTAAATTGATAATGTCATTTATCAACCATCAAACCATCTATTGTAATTTCACTACATGAGGGTTCATGTTAGCATTTTGTTAACTTCCTATTTGTGGTTATAGGTTAACCAAAAGTGTAGTAACATTTAGAAATTTAGGGGTAGAAATATGTGTTTGGTTATGAAAATTATTTATAATTGATGGGATAACCTATTGATTGATACTATAAGAAACAAAACCATTCATGTTATGCATGGTAGTAGTGTTATTGTAGATGACAAGAACATAGTGTTAGTTATTCACTTGTATAATTATGTGATTTTGAGGTATGTAAGGTTGTATGTTAGGCATGTAATTCATGGTCTTTAATTTATATACTAAATTTGGGATCTCATACATAACACTAGGGATTGTATTAATCAGGTGTTTATTATGTTGAAAAGACTAGTTGAGTATTGGAATCTAGTTGTAAGCACTAGGTTAGCCTAATGAAGGTAAAGTACCAACTCCATATCCTTTTTATGCCATATATTTCTCAATATTGATATATTTATTATAGGTTAATGATAAAGATGTATGTGTTATTAGGGTTCTCTTAAGAAACATGGATGCCATTGAGTCCAAATCCATCAGGTAGGTTTAGATGGTAGTTGTTTATGTTTGTATGTATGGGTATTTAATCCTTTGATATAGCTTGTGTAAGCATGAGTTAAAGACACTCATTGGTTTGGTACTATATGTGAAATAAAAAAGTGATTGTATGAAATAGTTGGATCAATAAATAGCCTAAAGTGATTGATAAACACTATTTCTAGGCCATTCTAAGAAGTGATAGACCCATTTGTCAATCCAAGGTACCAAGCATAAGAAACCTCCCCTAAGAACTAAGGGAACATTCATCAAGATACATGCTTGTGTTAAACTTGAGTTTATATAAGGGCATCTTTAAATATTTGGATGTGCTCTTTAGTAGTTTAAATCCTATTAGGTACATATTTTGAGTATAAATTATTAGGATCCCTTAGTATTCAAGGTGAGCAATTGTATCATTAAAATATCATCCACATCCACATCCACAAAGAAAATTATTATGAGCCACCATTGGTGGGTTATGAAGGGTAGCAAACTACTTGATGAAGGAAACTATAGCCATAGTTGAGCTACTAGCTAAGTGGATTTGTCTAGTTTTAGGTTTTCTTTTATTTTCTCTTAGTTTTTTATGTTCACTAAGTTATAATAAATCAATGTAATTCCGAGTATACTTTGATATAGTAGATATTTATTTAGTTTCTAGTTTATATTTTTAAATACCTAAGTGTGGGAAATGCTCCTTAGTGTTCAAGTTTTGATTTTTATTAAAAATTTCATCTTTATGTGTATTAGTGGCCCTCCTAACACCAAAAATATTGAGATGTCATATTTAATGACAATGATAATGTTGGGATTTTAGGGTGGTAAAGACTATTAAGCCTCTCTTTAAAGGAGGCCTATATATGTAGGTTTCCCCAATGTCTATATCTACTAGGTCATAATGTACTAATTTTCACTCAATTGTACATTGTAGGTTAGTATAATTCAAGGGGCCTACTGGTGTGAAATCTAAAATTTAATTTTAATAGAGTTATGATTTGTAAATAGATTAGATAATAGCTATAACTTCATGTTTTACTCAATTGGGTTTCAATTGGATATTGAAAATAATAAAGCACACACATATATTTTCCTCAATAAAAGTTAGGTTTTTAGATGAAAAATAGTTAAAAATTATAACTTTAGTTGTTCATTACTACATTAAATAATATAGTAACAAAGTGGAAATGAAATAAAATAAATAATAGAGATAAATGAGTAAAAATAGATTGATATCAAATGAAACCCTATTTTAACCATAATTGATAAAAAGGACAAAAAGAGAGAGAAATAATGAATAAAGCCTACAATAGTAAAGGGTAAATCCATATTTCTCAATGGGTGAAATGCACAAACCAATATCTTACCTGATTAATGTGTGCATAATCATGAATGCATATAGTGCATAGACCAAATAGAATCAAACAATGAAATAAATGCTTGGAAATACCATACAAATGTGTAGATTAAAAATTTAAATACATGGTCTTATATTAATAAAATTATTTATGTAGACAATCCTTTACAAGTTTAGCAGGATCGATCAATTGAAATTTTACCAGTGTAACCACATGGTTATAAAAGAGGGAAATGATTGAACACTATGAAAATAAAAATAAGTGATTGACTGAGCATTTTAGAGTAACAAAAACCCAACCCTTAAAATAGTACAAGCTTGGCTTATTTATATAATTTAAATTGGTTAATTTCATACCCAAATGCTCCTTAACCCTACCACTTTGCCTTTAAACTCTATTTTAGCTTGAAAAAAGACAAAAAATAAATTACTTTTTTCAATAAAAAGATCCACATGTAACTTATAAATTAGAGCACTAAAATTTTATTACATAAAATGAATTATGGGAGGTTTGAGGTAGTGATATATTTGGATCAGAGTTAGATCTCAAAAATCTCTAATAGTTCTTAAAATGGGTTAATGGGGAACAAGTTACGGCCAAAAAAACATTAAGAGGTTTAAATAGGCACCTAGTATACTTATTCAAGTTTAGAAAAGTACAAAACTTAATTTTGAATAGATTTTGACTCAAGTCAAATCGGGGAAAATTAGTGACACCAAAAGTTTCATGGCATAAATAGATTTTTATTGGTTCAAGGAATTTCTAAAACTAACTTATTGGGTGAAATTTGTGCCCCCCAAAGTGATAGTTGGTCTAAGCAAGTTGATAGGCAAAAATCACACTTGCCTTATAATCTTGTTCTAAGGTGCATTTTTAAAAAAATTATAAAACATTAGTGTGAATCATGATATTAACCCCTGATTAGAAATAGAGGTTTCTTCAAAAAATGCACCAGGTCCACCTGAGTCTTTGACAAGTGAAATAGGGTCTCTAGAGGTTATAGTTCATTATTGTTGCACTTCAGCAATTTTCAACAAAATATTAATTTTTATGATAACAAAATTAATTAAAAAAGACTAATTTATTATATTTTAAAATATTTATTTAATCTTAATTAAATTAATTTCATATAATTTTAAACTTTTTTAAAATTAAAATTAAATAAGACTAAACTAGAAGCATTTGATTAAATAAATTAGATCTGATAAAACATAATTAAAAAAAGGAAAAAGAAACAAGACATATGTTGGGGGGGGGGGGGGGGGGGTTGCATAGGGGGTGGAGGGGGCACATGTCCCTCCACTTACCTTTCACCTAGGTGGTTGAATAATACACAAAGGGACAAGTCATAACTAACATGGGGGAGGTGGACACATGTCCCTCCATTAACCTTTCACCTAGGTGGTCAAAGACCACACAAAGGGCCAAGTGTTGATTAACATGGGGAGGTTCAAAGCCAGACATTTTAATTACATTACATTGAATCTTTTGTTGACATTCTTTGAAATTGCTTAGTTCTTAGGCTAAAAATCCCACATTATATTAAACCAAAAATGTCTACTCACCAAAACCATTTAAATTTTTCTTAGAATCACGTTATAACCATAAAACCTTCCCTAATTAGTATTAGGGTTACAATAAGATAAGTTGATAAGACCTGATCATAGCTTTAGTTTTGAATAACAAAGGAATTTTCCAATGAATAGTGACAGACCTAATTAGGGTAATTTTTTTGAATAACAAATTATTACTTGATTAACCCCTCCCTATACCTATTCGAGATTTATAAGCCCAACTAGGTCTATGGTAGATGAAAATTTTCATTCTTTTTTAATGAAGGCCAAATCGATACAAATAAGCTTGATTACAATTGAGATGCCCAGAGTAAGTCATGAAGACCTAATTGAGGCAAAGAATTCCAAAAATAAATAGAATGATATAATCAAAAAAATGAAGACAAAAGTGGATTAAAAAATTAGATCAATAGTAGAGGATGAAAAATTGACCCTATAGACCTAATCAGATAAAATGCAAACTTTTTGCCCTCAGGCAATGAGATTTTGCAACTATAATAACTAGGGTTAGGAATCATATCTGAGAAAAGTGTAAAAAATGAAAGTGACATGCAATCAGTTGATGAGATGGATTAGGTTATACATGTTGAAATGGAATGGAAGCCAAATTGATCTCCCAAAATGAACTAAGAGGCCAAATCAAACTAGAACATGATATTACCAAGATATAACAAGTGGGATAAGTTCCCTAAAAACACATTTCCATGTGAAATGTAAGATATGTAATTTATCCCCATGAGCATGTTAGATAGGATGAGAGTAATTTTGGGTAATGAAATGCCATGGAAACTTAAATGATACTTTGGATTAAAGTGATAATCCTATGAGAACCAAAACATAATGCTTTCAAGAATCGATAAGTAGTATAAGTGCCTCAAAAATATGTTTATGTGTAACAAGTAAAAAATGAAGCTTATCCATACAAGATAAGTTAGTAGGATGGAGCAGGTTTCATATGATGAAATGGTATTAAAACTAAAATTACCTGCCAAAGTGGGTGTAGGGAGATGAGTGAGAAAATGAGAAAGATCCTCAATTGTGAACAAGAAAATATAGACTTTGTTTTGGGGCCACGTGATTTATATGAAACTTTAATGTTTAGGCTTAGTCATAATGGGATAGGTTTTAGGAGCCAGAATGGCACAAAAATAGTAATAATTTCCAAGAGTAGACTAAGATAACTAAGCAAGATAGGTTTCAAATGTAAATTGGGAGGCCAAGACTTCACTTTCATGCTAAGTATTATATATGAAGTTTTCTCCCATAGACATGGTCTTTCCAAAGGTGATGGTTTTGGAACCTAGTATGGCATCCAAAATGAGATATAACACAAAGGAAACTTAAGAGTGTTGAAACTAATGATTCATGATCACAAGTGGAAGTGGTTAAAAAAATAAAAGGAGGTTCCCTAATTTCTCAAAAAAATAAGGTGTATTATGCAAGAAACAATGATATCAACTATCTCAAGACATAATAGGGCACTATAAATATTTTGGGTCTAAACTACACCAATCATGCCATTTATGATTCAATAACCCCTATTTTTTTATCCCCCCTTTATAATCCAAAACAACTTATGGTACCCCATAATAACTATATCTGGCCATAAATTTATCTATGGGTTGTATTTAGGCATTGACCTATCTAGATATATGCACGAAGAAATGTGGACCATCTAGAACATCTTACCACATCCCAAACCTAAATTTCACCTAATATAGTCTATAGTCCTCTAGAACATGTGACTTTTATCCTATAATAAAACACCTAGTGGTCATGAGAGTCACATGCCAACCATCCTATACCTATTGAATATATAACTATAGATATGGCTAATAGATAAATTTTTAATCACCCATATCATGTATATCCATGGTATATTAATAAATATCTCCTTTATAGCCTTTGTATAATCCTTGTCTTAACCCATCTATAATCCATAGGCTCCTTTTGACCATGTATCTACCTTGGGCCTACTAGTCATTCGATGGTAATGTGCTCCCAGGCCCAAACCCAAAGTATTGTATAATCACCTATGTTATTCCCTCCTTGGTATGTAACTATATGTAGGTCCATGTACAATTAGGCCAATATAACTATCCCCCAATAAAAAATCACCATCTGGTTAATTGTGTCTCTAATAATACCACCTAGACCTATGTCAAATAAGTAACCATTCTTATCAGGTAGAAAGATTCCACTAATAATGGCCATTATAACTATAACCTCCATATCTACCTAAGTTCATGGTGAGGGTGCCTCTTGTGGTAATTCATCTTGTTACATGTATGTTAGCATCTCTATCAAGTCAATTTACATTTCCTATTAATCATTGGCATGTCTATGTAGCCAATCAAATATTCAAGCATAACCTATGACCCTACAAGGCCAACCTAATATAATGATCTCCATCTCATAGGAAATCTCAAAATATACCAAAAATCCTCTAAGATAACTATAGTTTCACCTGTGTGTAAGTTAAATGTGGATGTCTCTGAATGCTACTTCTCCATGAGAATACTCAAGTAAACTCTATCTACTTTGATGGATGGTAAGCATGCAAGGTGCAATAGATCTATGGCTGCTAAGAAGGTGTACATCTCTTCCATCTAAATTTGACCCATCCATAAAAAGTGTAACCACTACTTATGCATTATCAAGATAATGACCCACTCTTATAGACAAATATAAGTCAACATAAATAACTATATCTATCCAAATAAATCTAACTAGATAATGTAATATAAAATAAATTCTATTTTTTCTTTCATTCCAGTCAAAATTATACCTTCTCTCTTGATATTTTTTTTACCTCAACCCATTTCAAACAAACCTAATTCACCACTTTTTCTATATTTTAGGAGTGTTTACCACTTTTTATGGCATTTTCACCATTTTGGCATTTTCATCATTTCTACATTATCATTGTTTTGTTGTTTTCACCATTTTAGCATTATCATGTTTAGGCATTTTATACCCAAATAGGATATCCCACCAATTCCCTTTACATTTTCTGTATTTTGGGTGAAACCACCATTTCTATCATTTTTTTCATTATTTTTTACCATTCCCACCATTTTTAGTGATGAAACCACTAATTTCAATTTCCAAAACATTAGTAGAATGATTTTTTATACATAAAACTAGACATAAATGCACATAAATGAAAAATATGACCAAGGAGAGACCTACTTGCTAGCTACATGTGCTCTTGTGGTCATCTATGATCTTGAGCACAATCACTTAGGTGCCTTGGTCGTGGACAATGAGCCATTTTTCACTACTTTATCTCACATAAACCAAAGCCCAAATATTCAATAAGGGAGGGTAATAATGAATATATTTTACCCTAAATGGTGAATTCATTAGTTAAAAATAATTTTTTACCCCCCCTCTAATCCCCAATTTCATTATATTCTTCCTCTGAGGCCCATTTTTATCTTTGTTAACAATTTTTCATCCCATTTTATTCTACATTCTAATTTTTTGACCTCTTCACCTGTAAAATATGAATATTATTCATTTTGAGAGACTACTTATTTTTAATCATTCTCTACTATTCCCTCAATGGGGCATCTAAGGCATATCAAGCACCCTCTATGGAATTAACTCAAACTTGATGGCCTATAAATTTATTAAAATATCAACTCATCATTATGAAATTTCTTATTAACTACTTTTTAATTATTTAAAAATACATTACATTGCATTATGTCTTATTATGATTCATCAAACAAGGGAAAATGTAGACACTTTGTTTTGACCACTTCTATGTCTAAATTGTATTTAGAATGAATTTCCACAATTATAGAAAAAATTAACTAAAAATCCTAAATGGATCTAATTTACCCACACAACTATTGATTTAATCTAAATTCATATCAAAATGTTTCTGATCATGGTAATGTACCATAACATTCAAATATTTTTATCAAGTGCACCCTAATTGACCTTAACCACTTGCAAGTGTTATTCTAGGGTAACTAATAAAAATTTAATTGGGTAAATGACATTGTAAATATAAAATTATTCTAATTTCTATTTAATCACCTTGATTAATTAACCTAAACCTTCCTCCAATACAAAATTCTATGTATTTTAAATGATCAATTTTCCTAAAAAAATTGTAATATTACCTCACATTAGTAACATCATTTGGAAAGTCAATGGAATAAGGAGTGGAGTACAAGAAAGGTGACTTATGACATGGTCACTTACACACTCTCTTACACCTATGACAAGGCCTCTTACACACTCATCTATGTCATAGAATATGACACTCTACAAGAATATTAATTATTTCATTTTTCTTCTAAATCTCTTCCACACTCTAAAATTATCTTAAATAGAGTATATTGCACAATATTTCTTATGAGATCATGAATTTTAGGACTCCCTCTCACCATTGATCTTGATCTTAGATAAATGGATCACATTGAAATAAAAATTATATAAATACAAAGGCCTTTGGCCATTAAAGACAAGTTCTCTTTAATGAAACTTATTATGTCAAAATGTACTAGGGTTTAAAATTTCTTCATGAAATTTAAAGAAAAGTCAAGTGTAGATAAGGATAAAAGTTTCCTATGTGATGAGTTAACATTACCAAATATCTCTAATCTAAAATTCAATTACAATTCATTTTGAATTGGAAAGGAAAGGAGTCTCCAAGGAAGGTATAACACATTTGTTTGCTTTCTACTTGATTCACCTCTTGTTTGATCTTACTCAATCCTAGTGGATAGGAATAGAGTGTTATGTTCACTCAATTATTTTTATGTTTTATTAATAAAAAATGAACTAACCATTTTTTTACTCTTGTACTATAATTATTCCTTCAAATAATTACATATAAACACATTATTCTTGATGAGGTTCTCTATTGAGAAACTCAATGAACCATTTTACTGAGATGTGATGATTGAGAGCCAAAAAAGGTTCTTTTCATTATCATAATGGTATTTATGGTGGGTATTTTAGTTTCCATTAAAATACCCATAAAATAAAAAGGATTTTATTATTTTTACCACTCAAGCATGATGTCTTTGAATATGTAAGGAAATGTGAGAACTATCAACACTTTTCCCATGAGATTCACCTTCCCACTAGGGTAATTTACCCCATTGTCATTGTTATAACCTGATCTACTTAGGGGATATACTCAGTAATAAAACTTTATTTTTCTTCCTCTGATGTACATCACTTCATCATCATGACCATCTAATACTTCACCAAGTGGGTATAATTTATGCCTTTGATGATAGTCACTAGATCTATAATCACTAATTTCTTCTTAAATTAGATCATTTGATATTTTAAGATCCCAAAAGTCATTATCAAAAATAAGAGGTTCCATTTTAACAAACATAAAGTGCATGATTTTTGTAATAATTTTTATATATATAATCACACAACCTATATATAGTATCTATATTTAATGGCCAAGCTGAGGCCATAAATAAGATGTTAATGTCACTATTGGTTAAAATAGTTAGAAATAATAAAAGAGATTGGCACCTTCAATTCTAACTTATATTATGGGCCTATAGAATAAGAAATTATATTCCCAAAATTTCCACCCTATATCCTATTATTTTTAGATTTGAATCCATCATACCCATTGAGTAATAACATCCTAGCATTCATGTCTCTCTTTAGGGTCTCCTCAACCACAAAGAGTATATAAATGTATGATTAGTAAAGTTAGAAACTTTAGATGATCAATAGATGATGGATGCAAAAAATCACATCACTTATGTGGAATTAATGACCCAAAAATATAATAATAATGTTTATGATAATCCCATACAAGTAGGAGACCTTTCTCTAAGACATGAAAATATAATAGCTAATAAAAAAAGAGAAGATCATGTTTAGTCCCAATTGGTTGGGACCATGTCTAATGATTAGATATTTCAATAATAGAGCTATAAATTATGTAATTTATAGGGTAAGGAGTTTAGTGAGTAGTTTAACTCTTTAGACCTAAAATATTTCTACATATAGTCATTTGAATTTCAAATTTCCCTCTTTGTATATTAAATAATTTTTCCATTATTTGTGTTATTTTTAATATCAGTTAGTTTTTTTAGTGGTTGTTAAGTTATGATTTCACATGAAAAAAAAATATATAAAACATATAATTTAATCTAACCTTACATAACAACTTATTGTTGTTTATAAGACATTCTAAAAATCAGAAAACATAGGTACTTGCCCTAGTTCTTATTAACATAGTATACCTCATCCATATAAACTTTCTTATAAGCTTAGAGAACTCTAGTGATGTATGTACATTAATACATAAGCATGATAAATATTTTACTTTAATTTTAAGTGGTGTGATAAGTCTTTTTATGTCTATAAAAATCCTTACATAGGCTTCAAATTGTGGTTTGTAGTCATTTAGGGGTGTTAGAGGTTTTACCTCCAAAACCAAGAATTTAAATTTTGAATAGTTTTAGAATATTTAGGGATTCGTAGTGTATTCCAAGAATAATTATATAATTGGTAAATATGATTTTATTAGTATATATTAATTTTTTTTTACTCTTATCATGTTTTTAAATTGTTATACTAGTGATAAGGAAAGCCTTATCCAAACATAGAAGAAGGCTTCATTCAGCATATGCTAAGGTTGTATAAGTTTTTTGAGAGTTTTTAGGGTCAATAATTAAATAAATATAAGTTTTTTTAATATATATTCCTCAAACCACATATATTGGGATCTAAGAATGTATAAAATGGAGGAGAAACTCAATGGAGAGGTTGATGAGTAGTGTGTAAGGAGATTACAGGGGTGTTTGTATAATATACAAGGAATAAATAAATAAGAGAAGGATTTTATAATATAATTTGTATTAAAATAGGTGTTAATTATCATTTTTTTAATGTTTATTTATTGATATAACATGTATTTTTTTTCTTGCAAAGTCTAGGGTCTAGAACTACACAATATTGAGGGTTTTGTGTATAATAATCCTAGTAATTCTTCATTTTCAAGCATTATATGATAGATAAAGAGATAAAAATTGTTGGTAAATTTTCCATAGGTCCATATAGACATATTAAAATTTTAATTTTTAAAAAATAATCAAATTTATGAAAATTATTGATTTTAGAGTGCTCTCGGGTTTTTGCAGACCTTGTTACGGGTTTTGAGAGATAAACTTGAATAATTATTTTTTTATCCAAAAAAATATTAAAACTTGACCTAAAGGTGTATTTTATTTTCATAAAACATAAATTTATGGTTTTAGGTATTTTAAGTTAGTATAAAATAATAAATCTTTGATTGTCTTATTGTTGGTGTAAATAGAGACCTAATTCAACCTAATTTATTACAAAATTTGCTTTTTATGTGTTTTAAAGAAGAGTAGAGGCCTAGGTTTGTTATATAAACATATTTATGTGTTTTTAGATTATTATAATAATTTATTAAAATTCATAAGACATTTTTTAGATTAAACTTGAGATCTAGTCTTTTAGGCCTTGTAGCCTTTAAGTTAACTTATATAGTTTTGAGGGAAATCTGATGTTATAATACTCATGAGGGATTATTAGCATTTTTAAACATATAAAAATACATATATAGCTTGTATAAAAGTTTTAATTCATAATGGTTATAGAGTGTGAAGTAAGTGAAAATCAAATAATGAAAATAAAGACCTAGTTAAGTCATTTAAGTCATTTGTTTTGTGTTCTTGAACCAGAGCATTGCACAAGAATATTTGTACTTCATATTAGAAATCATATAATATTTGAAAGGGATTATAAACCTGAATAAACATGATATTCATGTATAATTTAGTTTATTCCATAATATTACTAATCAAGTGTGTAAGAAACCATAATGAAAACTTGTCAATTAGTATAAGTAATATGGAAAGTGTGTTTTTGTGTTAAACCTTACTCACATATCTTGGTCCTTGGTGATGAGCCCATACATATTAATAGTTTAAATGTGCTAGGATTTAGAGAGAGAGAGAGAGAGAGAGAGAGAGAGAGAGAGAGAGAGAGAGAGAGAGAGAGAGAGATGACAAGTGTCTCATGAGTTATAGGAATGAATAAAGGTATTAAAATACCCCATTAGGTCTTAAAATACATGTGATACTCATCTAAATATGTTATTATGAGAGTGAGAGAGAGAGAGAGAGAGAGAGAGAGAGAGAGAGAGAGAGAGAGAGAGAGAGAGAGAGAGAGAGAGAGAGAGAGAGAGAGAGAGAGAGAGAGAGAGAGAGAGAGAGAGAGATGACAAGTGTCTCATGAGTTATAGGAATGAATAAAGATATTAAAATACACCATTGGGTCTTAAAATACATGTGATACTCATCTAAATATGTTATTATGAGTGAGAGAGAGAGAGAGAGAGAGAGAGAGAGAGAGAGAGAGAGAGATGAAAAGTGTCTCATGAGTTATATGAATGAATAAAGGTATTAAAATACCCCATTGGGTCTTAAAATACATGTGATACTCATCTAAATATGTTATTATGAGTGAGAGAGAGAGAGAGAGAGAGATGACAAGTGTCTCATGAGTTATAGGAATCAATAAAGGTATTAAAATACCCCATTAGGTCTTAAAATACATGTGATACTCATCTAAATATGTTATTATGCTCCAAGTGGCATGGAAGTTTCAAACTTTTCTTGACACCTTTCCTTGCCCTTCAAAAATGCCCTTTGTCTCAGCTTTTAAGTGGAAAAATAACACTCTTGACTATAAAATCATTAAATTTTATATATGATATTAACACCTTTCATTAGATACATAATCTCTCCAACTAACATCTTAGTGGTAATCATCATCCATCTCTTTAAGTGTCTTGAAAACCCTTCAACTCACTAGGACAATCTTGCTTACAAGTCTCAAAACTTGATTTCATCTTATCCAATTTGTTATATCTCCATTTATGGCTTATTAACATCATAAAAGACCTAAAAACTCATTTTTAGGTCTCAAACTACCCCCAAGAACTCGTTTTACACCAAAAGGCCTCATTTTGTAACCCTAAAAATGTGTAAACCTCCTTATGTATAATAATTTACATAGGCTATTGATATATTCAGCACATATTTTATGAAATAGTATGTATTTACAACCCCATGTCAATTTTTAGGTCTTGAGAGTGAGTGGAAGCATCTTTTTTTGCCTTTCTCTCTCCTTAATTAGGCCTCCTTGCTTAGAAGCCTGATTTTATGCTCCAAATATATCCAAAACATTTTAACCCACCCAAAACTATATGATTCACTTTAATTATCTTATCACCAACCTCCATGCCAAATTTGGGCCTCTGAGACCCTATGGAAGTGTGAGAACCATTAAATGGTCTTAAAAACTAGTCTCATTTTAGGCTTATTTGAGACTACCTTAAACAATGAGTTTTTATTGATCACTTCCAAAATGTATAGTACATATTTTTAGTCTTTAATATATTAAATACATCCAAAATCACCTCTTCCAATATCTTTCAAGTTTCCAACTATCCAAAACCTAGTAAAATACCTAAAAAACCTTGTCAAATAGTGTATTTAATATAGTCTATACAAATACAACTACAAATGAAGTACATGGTTGGAAAATAATTGGATTATTTAAACATATAAATGAGGTTTTAGAATAAAAATATTTCATTTCATGTTATTTATAAGTCCATCTCTCACATTGGGTTTTTACTAGGGTTTTAGGATGGTTTAGAGTGGCCTATGTTCTTAGTGATTCTTCATAAACCCTAACCCCTCAATCTCTAAACCAATGCCACAATTTTAAAGTGTTAAATACCCATAAACTATAATCATTCTCTTAGTTTCCAATGTATCTTGACCATATAATTATGAGTGCAATAAGTTGATGTTCAAGTTGGAAACAAGCCATTCGATAGGGGTTGACAGTCTTGAGATTTATTCATGAAACTTTGAAACCTAATATAATAATTGATGCCAAAATAATTAATTTTGAAGACCTATTTATCACCCCTAAAGTCCATTTAGCTCCATGAACCATCTAAATTTCATACCAAGTGAGATAAAGTTTGGCCTTAGACTTCAGCCATACATTTAAGGAACTTGAGGTGGTTTCAATGGCTAAAGTACCATTTTAATTTCCTTATCCTATTTATGGATGGTATTAAAATGTTTTTTACTTTTTTATTAACTTCTCAAAGTCATAAAATACTCACATAATCCTAACCAGCCACTCTTCTCATGACTTCTCATATAGGTCTATGTTTTAGAATTAAGATTATTTAGCCTAAATAGGGATTATCAGTATTCAATGATTTATCACTAAGTTTGAAGGTATTATGGATGTAAAACTATAAAAAATTAAACTATATTCAATTTAATTACCTTTCATCAGGTTTCTCATAGACCTCTAACTGTTCTTAATCAAGCAAATGTCTCTCATAAATGTAGGTAGGCTTGTATCTTGCGTTAGCTATGTAGCCAGGGTTTTAGAGAACCTTGTAGATAATAATATTTTGTGAACATCCTTAGGTATTTTTTATTTTAATGAATCCTATAACCTACCTATAATTTCATATAAACTCCGATATCATTGGTAGTAGGTGTCACTCTTTTTAAGATTTGTAAATGGTTTATCTTGCTTAGTAAGCCTATAGGTACTCATTTAGGTGTTTGAATGTATTGTAGGATTTAAGGATATAATTTCCAATCCATGGACCTTTAAATTACTTTTTTTTATCATTGGGATTTTAGAACCTCCTTCAATTTTCCCAAACACTACATTCTTCTAAAGACACAACTATTATTTGCACCTTATCAAAGTGTGGCTATAGGTGGTCATTAGAAAAGGGTTTAGGCATGTACTTTAGAAATTTACCTTATAAAATAAATCATGGAACTTTTATATGATTCCAAACTCATAGGATTTCATTTCCTCTATCCTATAAAGCCTATTGAGATTTCTTGCCTTCATATGCAAAACTTGTGTAGAAGCATTAGGCTTGTGAACTCAATATTCTTGAATCTATCTTGATTTATAAATGGTTTAGATGAATTGAATGGTTGTACCTCCTCTCAAATTTATACTTAATCATGTTCCCACATCAATCTTCCTTGATAGTTGGTTTTAGTCTAAAATGAGGACTTACAGGTCTATCACCTATAGGTCTTCATTTTACTTGTATAGACTACAAAGATAACTCCATTGAGTCATTTGACACTTTTATTTTTATATAAAATCTTTTATCATAATATTTTACTTCTCAATAATACTATGGATATATTTTTAGACATTATTCCACTTCAAATTTGTCCATTCACATGTATGAACTATGTATATAGTTAGTTCCTATATAAAACTTGTGTATTGAGGGTTCAGTATCTTTACTCATTCATGCCTCTTGATGATTCCATAGGATTATAAAAAGGTAAATTGAATTATTTAATGTGAAATCAAGGTATTTTAAATGTTAGAACACTCTTAACCTAGACCTTAGACCTGATGAATCTTCATTTATAGGTCTACAAACTTTTGAGTCACTGAAACACTTTATAGCCTTATTTGAGAGTAAAATTTGATCTTAATTTTCATTACTTTTAATTAAAACCTTATCAATATTAATTTAACATTATTCATTATTTTTTTATTTTCATTCATTTCAAACATGGCATTTAGACCTATAGAAGGCCATTTATGCACAGACCATACTTTTCAAAGAGTAAGACACTTGGAGAATGCATACAAGGATCACATTATAAGGGAGAGAACATTAAATTTATAAAATTTATTTATCCTACATGAAATATGAGTCACTTTAAACTCTTAAAGTTTATAAACATCTCAAACAAACCAAAATAGACTTACAATAGGATGATATGCTCACACGCTTGAGACACCTTTATTATTTGAATAAAACACCTAATGAAGTTGAATGTCTTGATTAAAATACCATGAAATGGGTAATATTATCCTATTAAATCACTACATAAAATAATTATCCTCCATTTTTCTCTAAGGTGAAGAAACATAAGTAACATTAGACCTTGCTTCAATGGACAAGGCATAATGACCTCCTGTCACTCTTAGAAATTTTTTATAAATAAGAGGGGATGAATATGAAAAATATTTTTATTAAATTAAATATTACTATGACCCCCTCCTTTGGAAAAAAATTTAGGACTCAACTCTCTCTCCTCTGTCTCTATCATTCACTTGAATTTTTCCCTTGCAATCTTGTGAAGAAAGTGATGGAGGTTATAAACCAAGTTTTTATTTTTTATGAAATTATAATTAATAAAAAAAATTTATTTCACATATATAATCTTAAATGACACTAACTAAATTTTTTTTTACAAAAATGAGCTCATAAGTCCATACAAGTGAGTGAAACTCTCCTCTAAAGTGTTGAAATCAAGATTCTGACCTCTTTCTAACTTGATGACATGTGTGTCATTTATGTAACTTATAAAATGACCTTTTAAATAATTATAATATATATTTTTATCTTTGGTTGGATTTTTAATACATGAAAGTTATCAAAAATCACCTTTTTCTTCATTTTCTCATACCTTAAAGTCTAAAAAATAACCTTACACTTTTAAAATCATAATGAAATGTTTAAACAAGGTGATTAAAACATTAAAAACTTTTAAATACATGTAAGGGCCTATGACATAACTTTACCAAGTCTCATTACACCATGACATGACTAAGCTAGTATACACAAAGATAAAGTATTACCTTAATTTCTCCAAATAAGCCTTAAACAGTGCTAACAAAGTTTTAGGACTATTATAAGATCATATAAGGCATGACAAGACTTTTCACTAGGTTATAAAGACATAACACTCAATTTTTCACATATGGGGATTGAAATTTTGACTATGGGGGTCAAAATTGATCAAAAAATTGGTGATTTATGGGGGTACCATGTCTACTATGCTAAACAAACCAATAGTATTATCCTTAAATATGGCATTAGAGTAATTTAAACTTAGATTCAAACCTCACCAAACCTTAACCATGACAAGATAAGATGATTTTACCTCTAAACACACAAAACAAGGACAACACACACTAAGCAAATAAAATAAACACATACATGTGGTATCAACCACCTAGGGATCACAACAAATAGCATAAGAAAACTAATATATACAATTGACCTAAACTATTTTCTTCCTCTTGGATCAAAGGGAAATATTGTACAATCTCCTACTCCATGAGGTGACAAATGGCATGTGTCAAGATTCCTCTCGAGCCTTGGTCTTATTTTATTCATATTTTTATTGCTTTACAACATTTTTGGCATGATTTCAAGTGAAGTGGTGGTAGAAAACCAATATCTTATGAATATGAACTCATCATATGGCTCAAGCTCCATCTCATGATGCCTCTTTATTCTTGTGCCTATATAAAACATGACCATCTCTTGTCTTATAGGAGAAACTTCATTATTAGCCTCTAGGAATTACATGACATGAGATACTTGGTCTTAAATTACCTGATGTGGATCATCACATTATTTATCAAGTATGAGGGTAGCCTCAATATCATCTTCAATCTATCTAATAGGAGCTATAATCCTTTGAAGAGCCTCAAACTCATTATATATGTCTAAGTACTACTGCTAAAGATATTTATCCTTCTCTTGATATACTTATTAAAGAGATACAACTTGAAGAACATCCTTAGAAACTTATTTTACTAAAGTAGTTTGATCAGTTTACATGTATTCCTCAAATTCACATGCTTGATCATTTAAGGCCATGTCATACTCATTCAAGAACTCACCATGTTTAGTTGAGATGTATTCTACTTCAATTTCCTCTTTCACGTAATCTATAAAAACTAAATTGTTATTTTCTTCTTAAAGTGGAGTACCTATGGTGAATTACTCAGCAAGTTCACTTGAACAATCTTCATCAACTACAAGTACAATTCTTTCTTATTCACTTACCTCCCAAAGGATAGGTTCTTCTTAAATAAAGTATGTGGTGGGAGGGTGATGAATAGGTTTATGAGTTGGAGAGGTGGCATGAGGTATGATAGATGGCTCGTGAATGGGCTTGGGAATGGAATCTTCTTATAAGAATGCTTGAAGAGAAAGTAAGTTCAATTGGGATATAAATGCTTCATCCTTGTCAACAACTATCTCATTCTTCTCATATCCTTCTTGAGAATATTCAACAGATACAAACAAATTTTCAATATTACCAATTAGGACCTCCTTATTTTGAAAACCTTCTTGAATAGACCTCCAAAATGGAAAATTGAGAGGATATTGAGGAGAGGGAAATGGAGCTTGAGTAAGCATAAATATTTATTTAACTTCAAACTCTTGACCTTTCCTTGGTTCAAGATTATTCATTTTCAACTCCAACTCTTCAATTTTATTATCTATGCTCTCTTGGAATAGATTTTATTGAAGGTGATTAGTGGCCTCATGAAGGTAAAGAACATAATAAGGCTGGTATGCGATACAATAAATCTCTTGAGGAAGGATATGATGGACTTTCATAGGTTTAAATTCTTCCTTGGCTTTATCTCCCTAATTTATGCTTGTCTCACCTTGATTAATCCATGACTTCACCACTTGACTATTACTTGGGTCCTTGAGAGATTTTTTGGGTGGTTATTTAAGAAAAGAAGTAGAATGTTAGTCTTCAATAATAATATGTTCGATAACAATCTCCTCCTTCATTTGAATACTCTCTTAAATTGATTTACAAGAAGGGAAAGTTTGAAGAACACATCAAGGACTTGGAATATTTGGAAGTTCACTTGCAAAGGTCTCTTGGTGAAGAATGAGTGGAACATATGAGGGATGAGGTGGCGTGTATGAAGACACATGGGCCTGATGGAGTTGGACCTATTTTTTTCATGAAATCTTAGCATATATTCTATGTTTTGCATGAGACCACTTATATGCAACATCTCACTTGAGAGGCTTTTCCAGTTTTCTCTCTCAATAAGTGCCCATTCTTACTTCATTGATTATAATGAGTCCCTTAAATTTTGAATGAGATGACTAGGGATATCTTGGCCATACTCCCTTTATGTGTTAATCCCTATCATTTACCTCTCATATCCTAAGAGAGTTTGCTTCAAACTTGTAATGGATTGATTTGAGAAGTGACTATGTTAGGTATGATCATATTGAACTTGAGAAGGCCAATCATACGACTAACATGATTCATGACAAGCCTATTAAGGATAATATAAATAATATGGATCATAGTGAGGTTGATAATGATCATCACAGGATTGATAAGGAATACTGTAGGCTTGAAGAGATTTACCAACTTGAATGAAATTAAACTCTACTTCAAACTCAACCATAACAACCTCATTAAGATAATGAAATTAAAAGTACAACTTACTTAAATAACTGAATGGGTTGATATAACTAGGTAATTATGCATGGAGTCACCATTGATGTTTTTAATACCTCTAAAGGATGATATGTAAAATAAAAACACCAAGAATCCTTCCACAATTTTATACCTTAGTCCTACTAGGCATGCCAAAACTGTTATCAATTAAATTTTCACCCTTTAGAAGGTAGTTCAATCCTTCTATTTTTTATGTAAAATAGAGACACCTCAAGCTTATGGGTACCTTATTAGAGAGGTTAATCTCTAGGTTAAAGGGATAACTCCCCTTAATTAATCACTTAGGCTTAAACACTAATATATTACTCAATAGAAAAAGGGAAAAAACATATTCTAATTTAGGTGATGCACAAAATATGATTTTACCACCACCAACCACCTAAAAATGAACTTCAACACATCATACTAACCTACAACAAACACTTCTCGAAATCTGCCTCTCTAAATCAATACTTATCATGAAGGTTGTGAAGAATGCTTGAGATAGGAAGATTAGTCAAGAGGTCATGAAATGAAACTACTGAAAATAAAACTCACTAAAACCTTACACCTAACTTAGACACTTCACAAGACCTACAAAAAAATATTTCAAACTAAATATGAGTGTTTAAATAAGGACAAACATGATAAGGAAGCAAAATTATCACTTATCAAGAATAACTAGTCAATAATACATATCTAAACCAACCAATGAAATAGGTTAAACCAAAAGTTTATAATTGATTAAAATCATGTAAATGGGTAGTGTTTTACCATACCCATGTGGAGGATACAAACATATCCTATCAAGGCTGAATAGATAGAGAAATGTGAGAGAAGAAGGAGAAGGGTGTAGGAGAGAGATATATGACAAGTGTCTCATGATTTATATGCATGAATATAGGTATGAAACTTCCCAATTAGATAATCAAATACATATGTTACTCCTATAAATGTTCTCTTCTACTGCAAGTGACGTGGAAGTTTTAAACTTTATTTGACACCTTGCCTTGTTCTTCAAAACTACACTTTTCCTCAGATTGTGAGAGGAAAAAGGGAAATATTGAACCTTATATCATGTTGAATTATATTTAATCTCTAATATTGACACATTTTATTAGTTACATTAGCTCTCCACCTAACATCTCAGTGGCCATCATCATCCATCTCCTTAGGTGTCTTGAAACTCCTTCATCTCACTAAGCCAATCGTGATTACAAGTGTCAAAACTTGAGTTCATATTTCCCAATTAATTCTCTCTCCATTTATGTCCTAATCACATCATATCAAACCTAAAAAAATCATTTTTAGGTCTCAAACTTATTTCAAGAACTTTTTTTGCACTAAAGGGCATCATTTGGCCTCATTCCTTATAACCCTAAAAATGTGTAAACCTCCTTGTGTATAATAATGTATAGATTTTATTGGGAAAATGAAAACATATTTTAGTACCAAGTGTGGATTTACATCTTGATGTCAAGTTTTAAGTCTTGAGAGTGAGTGTAAATATCTTTTTATGCCTTTATATCTCCTCAATTAGGCCTCCTTGCTTAGAAGCCTAATTTTATGCTCTATATATCTCACACATGATTGAAACCACCCAAAATATTTTTATTCACTTTACTTAGCCTTTCACCAACATAAATTCCAAATTTTATGCCATGATATATTGTAGAAGTGTGATAACGATGAAATGGTCTTGAAAACTAATCTCATTTTAGGCCTATTTGAGACTGAATTGAAAATTGAGATTTGATTGATCAGTTACATAATGTATAGTACATATTTTTAGGATTGAATAGATGAAATACATCCCAAATAACCTCTATTAATATTTTTTAAGTTTATAACTATCCAAAACCCTATAAAATAGTGCATTTCATGTAGTCTGTACAACTACAAGTACATGTGAAGTACTTGGTTTGAACTTAATTAGATTACTCAAAAATATATATGAGATTTTAGGATAAAACCAGGTCTTTTAATGTGATTTATAAGTCTATATCTCACATCAGGTCTCTACTAGGGTTTTTTCAGGGTTTAGAATAGATTAGGTTCTTAGCAATTATTCATAAACCCTTGTCCCTCAATCTCTAAACCAATGCAAAAAAATTCAAGTGTACTAGAACCATTGAATATCCCAAGGTGATCATATTCCCATGCATCATAATTTTATAGTTGTGAGTATAAGGAGTTGACCTTTAGGTTGAAAACAAGCCATTAAAGAGGGGTTGACAGTGTTAAGCTTTGTTCAGGAAGGTTTGGAACCTAATCTAACAACTGATGCCATAAGAATGAAGTTTGAAGACCTATTCATCATCCCTAAAGTACAATTATCTCCATACACTATCTTAGTGTCATACCAAGTGAGATAAAGTCTATTCTTAGACTGTAGTCATTCATTTGAGGAAATTGAGGTGGATTAAAGGATAATGTGCCATTTTTATTTACTTACCCTATTCATGGGAGGTCTTCAAAGTTTTATGATTTGTCTATAAAATTTTCATAGTCATTTAACCCTCAAGTTACTCCTATAAAATCACTCTTCTCATGATTGCTCATATAGGTTTATGTTTAGGAAATAGGCTTGTTGGCCTAAATAGGGATTATCAACATTCAATACTTTCTCACTAAGTTTTAAGGTCTTATGGATGTCACACTATCACCAATGAAATTATATAAAATTTATTTACCTTCCATCAAGTTTATCACAAACCTCCAACTTTTCTTGGAGAAGCAAATGTCTCTCATAAAAGTAAGTAGGCATGTAGCCTACATTAGCTGTATAGGCAAGGTTTTAGAGAGCCTTTTAGACAATAAACTCTTATGAACATCCTTAGGTATTTTTGACTATGAATGACTCCTATAACCTACCTAAAATTTCATCCAAACTCCCATATCATTGACATTAGGTGTCACTCTTCTCAAGCTATGCAAATGGTCTATCTTGCTTAGTAAGCCTATAGGTACTCATTTAGGTTTTGAATGCATTTTGAGATTTATTTATATAATTTACAATCCATGTACATTTTAATGAATTTATTATATCATTAGGATTTTTTAACCTCCTTCAATTTCCCAAAATACTACATCCTTCCAAAAACACAAATGCTCTTTGCACCTTCTCAAAGTGTGGTTGTAGGTGGTCATTAGAGGAGGGTTTTATCATGAACTTTGTAAATTTACCTTCTCAATTATATCATGGAAATTTTATAGGATTAAAACTTCACAGGATTTTATTTATGCTATCCTATAGAGTCTATTGGCCATTTTATGGAATTTTCAAATTGCTACTCTCTTGCCTTCATATGAAGACTTGTGTAAAAGCATTAGGCTTGTGAATTCAATCTTATTGAATCTCTCTTTAATTATTAATGTTTTTTTTAATTAAATGGGTTTTAACTCCTATCACCATTATATTAAATCATTTTCACACATAACTCTTCCTTGACAGTTGGTTTTAGTCCAAAATGAGGACATATAAGTCTATCACCTGTAGGTATTCATTTTCATTATATAGAATACAAAGACAAATCCCTTGAGTCCTTTGACACTTTAATTTCTGTATAAAATATTATATAATCATCTATCACTTCTCAATAATACTATGGATCTATTTTCAAACATCATGCCACTTCAAATTTGTCCATTCAAATGTGTGGACTATGTATACAGTCAGTTCCTATACAAAGCTTGTGTATTGAGAGTTGGGTCTCTTTACTCATTCATGCCTCTTGATGATTACAAAAGATTTTATAAAGGTTAATTTTATGTTTTAATGTGAACTCAAGGTATTTTCACTATTTGAACACTCTCAACCTAGACGTTAGACCCCATGAATGTTCACTTATAGGTTTGCAAACCTATGGGTGACTAAAACACTTTATAACCTTTTTTGAGAGTATAATTTGATCTTATTTATCATTAATTGGACTTCAAACCTTATTAATAGTAATTTATCATTATTCATTGGTTTCTTATTTCCATTTAGACCAAACATGAAATTCAAACTTGCAGAAGAACATTTATGTATAGACCATGCTTTTCAAAGAGCAAGACACTTGGATAATGCATACAAGGATCACATTCCAAGAGAGAGCACATGAATCTTATGAAATTTAGGGATACTCTATAAAAACTGAGGCACTTGGAACTCCTAAAGGTGGAAAAAACCTCAAACAAACCACAATAGACTTATAATAGGATGATATGATCACATACTTGAAACACCTTTCTCCTTCAACGAAAACACCTCATGAAGTTGAATTTATTGATGAAACTACCATGAAAGGGGTAATTTTATCCTCTAAAATCACTCCATAAAATCATTCTCCTACACTTTTCTCTGATGTGAATAAATAAAAGCAACATTAGACCCTACTTTAATGGATAAGGCATAGTGACCTCTTGTCACTCTTAGTGATTTTTGATAAATAAGAGGTGAGGAGTCTAAAAACTATTTATACAAAAAAGATGATTAGTCAGACCCCCTCATTTATAAAAAAATTCACGACTCAACTCTCTCTCATGTGTCCCTACTATCCACTTAATTTTTTCACTTACAAGATTTTGAAGAGAATGATGGAGGTTCTAAATCAACTTTTGAACTTTTAGGACCTTCCCCTGAAAAAACCAAACATATATTTCACCTATACAAGTTGAAAGGACACTTATAAAACAATTTTTGTTAGAATATGAGATCACAAGTCTGTATAAGTGAGTGAAACTCTACTCTGAAGCATTGAAATCAAAATTTTTACCTCCCTCTAACTTGATGACATGTGTGGTAGTTATATAGCTACTCCAATGACCTTGGAAAGATTTATTTTATGGATTTTTTTACTTTTGTGGAATTTTGCATACATGAAATTTAGCAAAATCCACCTTTTTCTTCATTTTTTCATACCTTAAAGTCCACAAAAGAACGTTAAACTTTAAAAATCATCATTAAATGTTTAAAAAAGGTTTTTAAGACATGAAATGACCTTTAAAGACACATAAGGATCTATGACATCAATTTCCCAAGTCTCATTGCATCATGACATGACTAGGCTAGTACACACAAAGATAAAGTATTACCTTAATTTCTCTAAATAAACCTTTAACAATCCTATTAAGGTTCTATAAAGACTATTATAATATAATATAAGGCATGACAATAATTTTCGCTAGGTTATCAAGACATGACACTCAATTTTTCACCTATGGGGGTTGACATTTTGACTTTGGGGGTCAAAATTAGTCTTTCTAGATTTTAGGATAACACCTTCCATAAATTGCAATACACATAACATTACCTCTAAAATTAGAAAGGAATGTGAATGTATTTTTATTTATTTATTTACTTTTATTCACTTTTTATTATTATAAAATTTACCTTCAGTCATGTTATTTTTTGTTGTTATGTATATATCTAAAGCGTCAACTTGAATTAAACTATGTGAACTAGGAATTTGACATAGAGGGGAGGTTATTCATGTGTTAGTCTCATAATACAAATGAAATGAACACACTAAGATCTTAACACCTCTAGCTTAGACACTAGGGAAGATTATTAACAAAAAACTAAATGAAAGCATAATAAAAACATAAAATACATGTCTTTTACCTTCTTGGGGAGCTCCAAATGGCTTTGTTGAATGTATTAATCAGATTGTGCATCAATAAGTCTTTGAAAATAGATGTTACTTGGATCATTTTCTCCTTGGAACCTTGGATTTGATGTTTCTTGGCTTAAGATTTGAGCACGGTAACCTTACTTGCTAGGCATTTAGGCATTATAACACTAGATTAAAGAGCTTATTGAAGATATTTATACATAATAAATTTGCATCAAAGTAGTTTATAGTTCAATAGGCATGACCATGTATCTATAGACTTAGGAATTAACTCTCACCCAAGGTGAGTTAATTTTGATTTTAGGCTTAGAATGGGTTTAGACTAAACCTAGGTGAGTTAAAATTTACTCTAATAGATTTAATAGTTGTCAAGTAATCATGATTTTTAATTACTAGGCATGGATCTCAAATTAGATATTTTAGGATATTTTTAAATAGATTAAAAACTCATTAATGAAGTGATTAAAGGCAAGGATATTTTGAATTTTTGATTTTCCTTTTTTAGATATTCATTAATTGAAAATGGATAATTCAACTAAGAATTTAACTTGTTTAGCTTATTAGTTGATTTTTATTAGACTTTTATCTCTTTAAATATTTTATTTAAGTGTGAAAGTGTCCCACTTAATATGTCCATAGGCAAAATTGATAGTTGTGATGCTGCAAGGTGATTAGAGATGAATCCATGAGAGGTTATTATTATATATGATAGAATAACCTAATTAGGGATGTATCAACATGATTCTAAGCTTTGATGAATGATTCATAATAAAATTTGGGATGTTCAATGATTCCTAGGATTACTTTACAATGGTTGGTAGGAATTGGTCTGAAGTCAAGTTGGAAGCTAGTTGTGGAAATTTTTAGGTGTCTACAAACTATTATGACACATGATGAGATTCATCTGGGGAATATGTATGAAACTAGTAAATTTTGTCTTTATCATTATATTGACATGTTATGTTATAAGCAATTATCAACACACCGGTGTCATAAGTGAACATCCTAAGGAGTGCACCAATATCTAGGTGGGATTTATTAATGGTACTTTACAAGATATGTTTGCATACTATCCTACCATACCTTCTTTACTATCAATCTAACCTCCTTTGAGTCTCTTTTTGTCTTACTTTACAGTCTAATTTTTTTTAGCCTTACTAACCACCATATATTCATATTATATTAGTTAGGATAATACCATATGTTTTATGCTTGTATTTACATGTAATATATTGGCTTGGTGAATACAATTTAGAGTCTTATCCATCTCAGTTTTAATATATCACTTGGTTGATATAGTTATGTGTTAATTGACATTTTTTTACTAAATCATCCTCGTTAATACCATCATCATAGAGTTTAGGATTATTTTTGGCTATTGGATCCATATATAGGGGTCATACTATTATTACAAAAAATACAACACGTTCATCTACTCAGCTTGTGATCATAATTATTCTCTTTATAATTAAAAGGAATAGTTAGGGGTTGGGGTCTTATTTTTAAAGCTCAAGTCTTACTTAAATGTATTTTTAGCTCAATAGGAGGAGTGTTGAGGAGGTTCATAAGTATTTATAGTCCCCAAATAAGTATATCTAGGTCTTCTTATTTCCATTTGAAGTATTCAACATATAATATCTCTTGCAAAGTCCCACTTGAGCCAAAGGGGGATATTTATGTGTCGATGAGTCAACTCGAAGGTAAGTATCTCTATCCTTATTTTATTTCATTTAGTTTTATAGTATATATATGTTGCTTATCCTTACTTATGGTTCTCCTGATATTGAATAAGGTGGTATATCTATAGGGTTTCATAGGATTTACATTTATCACCTTAGGCTTTACATACCTCCCATTGGTTGACCATTTCCCCATTTAATTTATTATTATTTTTGTATGATACAAATATTTTGTATCTAAGTTACCCATGGTCATTAGTTATTTTCATGTAATATACTCATTATATCCTTAACACACCCATTTGGTACCATTTTTGCATCTTAAAGCATAGTGAGATCCATACTTTGTGTTAGAGGTGTGGAAGCCTATCCTATTAAAATTTGAGTATGGATTAACCTCTACTATCTCTATGGATATTATATGTCCTTATGGTATAATACATGTATATGTAGCCTCTATTATTATGAACTTATTATTTCCCTAGTCTATAAAGATAAATAATATTGTTATTGGTCCTATTAGCACACTTATTAACCAAATGCTAAAAATAATCTAACTAAAAATTTATTAAAGAAAATAATTTATAAGGTAAAAAATATGATACTAATAATGGGATAACAATAATAGTTAATGAAATGTCAGATCCTACTAATATGCTTGTCTTATCCAATCAAGAAAGGAGGTAATTATCACTATTATATTAACCTCATCATATGCTTTTATATAAGTTACATGAGTGCAAAGTTATATCTATCCCTCAACATAAGGATGTTGATATTAGTGGGAATCTACCTAAGGGACACAAAAATAATATATATTATGACTACCAAATATTTTGTTGACATTAAATCTAAATCAGTTGGATATAAATGGTTCATTTTATTAAATTTAACTGTACTTAAGACTAATGTGACAAATATTATTATCTATTATATAGTTATCTTATTCATTCATTAAAAATAAGTAGGTTTTCTCATTCATAGTAATTATTACACAATACATAATAAATCCTACTCTAAATTTTCTTTATTTATATTGATATAATAACAACTAAATATTATTTTCTTAGATATATTTATACTACACTATTGTATGCTATTAAAAAGGTTACTCTTATTTTAAACCTTTATTACTATTCACTATTATACTTCAACTCTTCTTTATACTATATCTACTCTATTAGAATTCTATGATATAAATACCAACTATATACCTTATAATTTAATGGTCATGTATATGTGAGACATGCCTTTTCTCCAATCAGGAAATATTCTCTTATTATAATTTTTTATTCATTAACATGTGGCCCAGCCGGTAGAATCCTCTATTCCATCATCCAGAAGAAGTATTCTCCTACTACGATAAGAGTGATGACTCTATGGTAACTATAGTTTTATTCTTAACTAATTAAGAATACTTCCAACATTTTCTCAAGTTTTATAACTTTGTCTCATCCTCAATACAAAACTAAATATCTTAACTGGTATAAAACATAATTTATCTTAACCTAAAATCAAAAAAATTCTTCACACAAATTGGATCAAGATGTGGATTCCTCTCCTTAGGGTAGATGTTCATAAGACTTGTTCATCATCTATTTATAAAATGTGTCCTAATTCATAATTATTTGTTAGCTTCCACAATATTATTTTATATGGATAAATTTTATTTTGCCTTCATTATTATGTCTTTTGGAGTGGGTTTGTTATTTAATAAATTTTTCTCATCCTCGAGATAAATCTAAATATATTGACTAGTAAAAAACATTATTTAACCTAATATTAAAAATGTCTTCACATAAATTGGATCAATATGTGTATTCCTCTCCTTAGGGTAGATGTTCATCATACTTATTCATCATATCTTTATTAAATGTGTCCTAATTTAGAATGATTACTTAGCTTTCATAATTTCATTATTTATGGCTACATTTTATTTGGCCTTCATTACTATTATACTTCAACTCTTCTCTATGCTATATATATTCTATTACAATTATATGATATAAATAATGACTAGATACCTTACAATTTAATGGTAATTTCTATGTGAGACATTTCTTTTCTCAATTTAGGTGATCTTCTCTTACTATAAGGTTTGATTCATTAACACATGGCCCAGTTGGTAGAAGCCTATGTTCCATCATCCTAAAGAAGTATTTGGATACTACGGTAAGGGTGATAAATCTATGGTAACTATGGTTTGGTTCTTAACTATTTAAGAATACATATAACTTTTTCTTAGGTTTTATAACTTTATCTCATCCTTGAGACAAATCTTAATATGTTGATTGGTGCAAAACATAATTTATCTTAACTTAGCATAAAAAATTATCTTCACACAAATTGGATCAAGATGTGGATTCTTGTCTTTAAATTAGATGCTCATCATACTTGTTCATCATCTCTTTATAAAATGTGTCCAAATTTAGAATGATTACTTAGCTTCCACAATCTTATTCTTTATGGCTACATTTATTTTGGACTTCATAGTTATGTCTATTAGAGTGGGGTAGTTCTATAATTTGTGAAATTATGCTTAATTACCCTTGATATTTACTTCCATATTATCCATCTGATTACTTAGGTATGTGCCATAATCCTCCATATCCTCTTATAGGGATATCCATTTTATTTTCCCTTGTATTTATCATGTAAATGTACCAGTTTAGATCATTTTAATTTATTTGTAATATTTTGGGATCCAAAGGTAATAAAACATTACTTATCTATTTTCATATCTCCTCCATCTCTATTTTTATCCTAGGCCCACACTAGATAGTTGAGTAAATAATCAAAGCAATTAGTTGCATAATCCATTATTTCCTATAGTTCATTCAAATGCCTCTTATATTCAATAGTTTTTTCTTGATTTTTTTCTACTAGTGGCCTCAATAATTATTCCTTAGACTCGATTCTCATTGGAATTTTGTAAACTATAACACTTAAATGACATAGAAAAATCACAGTCACCTCTAATTGTTTTTCTATGGGCAAAGTTGTATCAAGGTCATAATTTGGTCTTATGGTTGTAAAGGTATTTAAACACTCATTAATACCTTTTTTTAGATTAACACACCATATTATCTAGTCACCTTGAGAACTCTGTATGAGAGTTTCTCCAATCATTTCTTTATCTATGATAGTTAATTTTTGTAAGGATGCTATAATATGTCCTCATATAGTAGGCTAAAGAAAATTTGGTTGTACCATGATGGTTAAATTCATATTCTTATGTCATTCCAATCCAATATTTATCCTCTTAAATGTATCCATGGGAGTAGTTTTACTACTTTATATTGTCCTTGAAGATCCTATATTAATCTATAATGAAATTTTGGTATTATCATATGTATCCACAAAGCTTATAAAGAGGTTATTGACCATATTTCCCTTACCCTTTGCTTTGTGTTTTTGATTTTATAGTTTGTTTATTATTTTTCCTCTTTGTATCCTCATATTTATTCCTTTTATCCTCCATTTTTTAGTGTTTTATATTATTTTTTCTTGCTCTCCTCTTCCTCTATTTTTTAATTTTCGTCCTTTTTCTTTCTCTCTTCTCTACTAGTTTATTTTTATCTTTTCCTCTTCTAATTTTATTTTATTTTCCTCATAAATTTTATGTTATTATTCCTTTGTTTTCCTTTTTCTTTACATATATTTTTATAAAGTTTCCATTTCTTCTTCTTTCTCTACCTTCTCTTTTTATAATTGTATTTTATCCTATTGAGTATCCCAATCTACAGTTTATTCTATCTTTTTCTATTGTTACACTAGTTATTTTTATAGTTATATCCTTTGTTAAGTTGTGGAATCCTACAATTATTTCAATCTTTAGATTTTTTTTCTATACAAAATTTCTACTCCTAGATAAATATTTTTTGTTGGTTTTTATCTCGGGAGTTGTTTTAGCCACTTTGTATTCTTAGGGGACATGGGATCTTCCTCTATTAAGTGTTTATTCTTGATAATTTTCCATCATCATATGATTTTATTTGTTATTATCTTTTTTATGATTATTTCTAGTAGGTAGGTAGGGAGTCCCCCTATTGTATCATTCAACTCATATAAACTTAACTCTATGTATTCCAAAATTTCACTGACTAACCTATTCCAATGTTTCATATTTGAATTTTTATTCATTATTCCCATTATGAATATCCATCCTTTATTGTGATGCATCTCTAATAACATGTTCATGTTAGGTAATTATATAGGAATATATCCTTCTTCACTTGTATGAATTTATCCTTTGTCCCTTCCTCTAAAGAGTATGACTCTAAATGTGTGACTACGATTTATTTTTTCATTTTTGATTTTACCACTTTATATTTTTTCTTGAATTTTTGTAATGGTTATGGTTAAGGATTTATTTTTATCCCCCCCACTTATCTGTAATAGTGCTTGTCCCAGTGCTAGGAATGATATGGGGAATATATCTTTTTCATCTTCTATCTAAATATTTCTTTTTAATTTTTTGGAGTTCCCCTCCCCTATTTTATATGTATTTTTCCTCAAAAAATATGAATGGGTAACCTTAGACATTATTTTTCCTCTCTTATAACTACAAATGGTGTTGTCTCCTCCTCTTCTTCATTTTTAAAATAATCTAGTTCTATATTTCCTTAGATTTTTAGAGATATTCATAAATTATATTTTTATTTAGTTACCTATGATATTGATTTTTTTAGTGTGTAATTTTATTATTCTTACATTAGGTGAAATCTACCTTCTAGTTCACTCATAAATTATTACAACCTAGGTTCCTATGGTAAAATTTAAGCTCCAAATATTATTACTTAAATCTATTCATCACTAGATTCAAAGGGAAGAGGTGGAAGAGGTGTGGTTTTTATAACAAAGGGTTATATGTAGACATTAACATTATCCATGATAAAATTAACCTCTATGTAATACTTTTGGACTATTTATTTTGATAACTAGAATCTACCATATACCATACTCTTAATTATTTTATCCCATGATAGAAAGTGTCCTACTTTTGTACTATATATATACCTCCTAGTGTAGATATTATTTGGGATCCTATGGGGTATATGAGTCCCATTGAACCAAACCCTCATGGCTAGGAATAATATCTGTGAAATACATGATTAAAAGTAGGAGATATGATCTATATCAAAAATCATATGTATCATTCTTTACCTTCTAGAGGTTCTATAGGTATCATTCATAGTAAAATAGCCAAGTTGTATTACATACAATTTTAAGTCATATCAAATACAATATCTACACTTATTTTTGTCACCAAATATATTTTTTGTATGTATTACACCTTATATGAAATTGTATTTGTTTTAAAATGTACTTTTGAGTCATTGATTTTCTAAATTGAAATGGATATGTGATTGAAACTTGTCTCTGTGAAGTAAGATACCCTAATCATGCTAATATTTTTAATTACATCATACTTATGAGTACTATATCATCCATGCATCAATCCATTCATGACATGGATAACATCAGATGTAATATGGTAGGGTTTATCTATATATATAATGTCTTAATGGGGTCATCTCAAAAATATATTTTTGGTACTTACTATTAATTTGAAATAGGAAAATTGATTCCATACATCTAGTTTCATATATTCTATGATGTTAAAATTTGCCTTGTACTATAGATATTATGTTTGGGGATTAAGCTTTAGAATTTCACTTTTCTCTATTTCTAAAACCCTATGGTCAATTTATGATAAATATATCTGAATATAGTTGTAAATATATTCTACATGTGTCACTAAAGAGGACACACTAGAAAACACACCATATAGATCTTGATATTATGATCTAATTGAATTATTTTTGAAACAAAGTTGTTTAATTTTCTTTGTCGTGACAACTTTGGGTACTTCCATCATTTCTAGCTTTGCATAACTAATAGATGGGTTAAACAAAGTTTTAATATTTCACATAATTTTTTTCATTCATAGTTATCAAATTATTATGTAATTTTTCCTTAACTAAACCCTTATTTTATATTTCATTTGATATTTACTTTAATCATGATGTTTAAGTGGTGCATTTATTGACATTTATTTCTTGTGTTTGTACCATCCACTTCATCTGATTTAGTGGTATTTAATTAACTTTTATTATTTTTTTCATTTATTTTGATCATATCCTTATGAAGTCTTCATTTTTTTCATATTTTGTAACTGTGTTTTTAGTTCCCACCATTCTCCCATATGTTTTTAGATTGTATTTTTGATTTTAAAACAATCCCATGTAATATATCATTATGTGGAAATAAACTCAACTGCTTTATTGTATTTTCATCCTTATTTATTTATTGTTACTCTCCATTTCCTTCTATAGGTGATTATATTATTATACAAATTAAAATAATTTTCACTTATCTTTGGGATTATAATTTTTTCCCGACTCTTTTCCATTTGTATTAAAATTGGTTTTATATATTCCCATTTTTTTTCAAAGTTATTTTTTTTTCCAATTTTTTTCAAAATTATTTTTATATTTTTCCATTTTTTCCATCCCCCTTATTATATCATATTTTTCATAGTTGTCCCACTATGGTATTTTTACATGATAAATAAATAGTTATTTATGTATATGGTGGAGGACACTAAGGTATCCTCACTTAACTTGCCCATCTGGAATGACAATGACAACATAACAAGGAGGCAACATGATCAATGATAAGGTACTTAGAGGTCTGGAATAAAGTATCATAGTAACCTTCATCAAATCACCAAGTTGGAAGGAAGTGTCACCCATTAAGTTATTTTACTATTTTTCACCATGGTTTATTGTAGCTTCCTATGATGTATGGTTTTAATTGAACACTATTCACAAACCCGTTTTTGAGTGTGTTGACAAGTGTCTTTAATTTTAGTGTTCATTATTCTAATACATTCTCAACTATATGAGGTTCAAGCCATCTTATATTTAAATTTCTTGAAATTTTATATCATATAAAAAGACTTTATCTTCAACCTAAAACTCCTTAACCTTAATATTTCTTTCATGCCAATCTTTTTGTTGTCTTTTTCTCTTGAGTTTGGTTATATGCTGCCAAGAAGGTCTTTCATCCAAATTTTCCAATTATATCAATATATAATGAAGGGAATCCTTATTCATTATATATGTCACCTTAATTATCAATATTTTTAGTATGTATTCCATTCATACTATTTCTTCTAACCCATCTACCAACTAAAAGGGGAAATACTTGGTTAATATTTTATAGGTAGTGTAATAAGCCCATAGTAATGTCAGTATTTTATTATCCCATTATCCAATCTCTATGTTAATTTTTTTTTTAAATACCTTCTCCAATTATTTGTTAAATGCCTCAACATTATCATTTTATTGAGGGTGTTAAGGAGTACTTATGTTATACTAGATCAAATAGTTCTTATGAAATTATAAAAATGTATTGTTGACAAAATGCTTACCATGATCACTCATTGTGATTAATGGGCATCCAAACCATGTGATTATATTTTCATACATGAACTTCATATCAATATTAGCTATGAAGTCCTTTATGGGAATTGATTATACCAATCTTATTTAGTATTTTGTGTTTATATTAATGAATCTATCATTATTATTTCTTATCAGAGGTTTACATGAACTAATAAAATAAATTATCCATTCCTCAAATGGGTCAAGCGCTAACATTTGGAAAACTAGAATCTCATATCTACCATTAGGTTTCCCACACTTTGATATCTTACACAATTAATTACATATCGGTCTGCATCTTTGAATAGAATTGGCTACCATAGGTTTGCAAGAATTATCTTCTTACTTCTACTCTCTCTAGAGTTGTCTTCCTGAAACTCTATCATGGGATTTTATTAATGGTTTATTATTCTCATGCAATAATGCTACTCTTCACAACCCTTCATCTCTTCCTTTCTTATTAAATTAGCCTTAAATGAGTTTTAATTTGAAATTTTGGATCATTAATATTTTTATTTTTAATGGGATTTATTATTTTAAAAACTCTCTACTATATATAGATTATATAATACTTTCCATGACTTTGGGAGTGGTTTCCACTTAGAAGAGGTGAGTTGTAGGAAACTCATCCTCAGTTGGTATTATGTATTAACTTGTATTTAGTATAGATATATAATGAATTATTCTATTGAATTATTTGGGGTTTACCATAATTTTAAAGTCAAATTAATAGAATAACATTATGCAATGAAAAATTATTCTAGGTATCACCATTTTATTGATCAAATATTTAAGTGGCTCATGTTCTGTATAGAATATAAATGAAGTTACCAATAAGTAATGTCTAAATTCATATGCCTCATAGAACATATATAATTCCTCTCATTATGTGGTAGATTAATTCCTTTTAGTCTTTGCCAATTTATTAATTTTAAATTAAATTGGGTGATCTACATTTCTATGGGGTTGTGTCACTGCTCCTATTGATATGTTAAATACATATTCAAAAACATGGAATGAGATATTCCAATTAGGTAATACAAGTATGGGTGCATCTAAAATCTTATTTTTCAATTTGTCAATGGATTCTTAACATTGTTTTGACCAATCCAAGGGTTGGTTATGTCACTTCCTTAGTAAGTCCTCTATCGATGAACTTGTGGGCATGTAGTTTCTTATAAACTGGTAATGATATTTGGTATAACCCAATATTTTCCTAGAATAATTCTGTGTCCTCAATGGTGGTATGTTTATGATAATCTCAATTTTGATTGGGTTAACCATCAAACTTTATTTGCATATTATATGCGCCAATAAAGTGCCAAATGTGTGGAAAAGTGAATTTATTTGGATTAATAAAAAAATTTAGTTGGTGACATATTTGGAACCTTATCCTTAACAATTGAACATCATACTTAATCAAGTTATACATTATCTAATCATCAAGGTACATTTCTAAACAATCATGTATACTTTATATATAAATCATGCACCACTATGAAGCTAAACACAACCAATACATTTTCAATTCAAAGGGAATAATTATATACATAAAGGATCCCCATTATAAATTAAATTTAGTATTTGGCCAATATTCAGGTGTTATCCATACTTGATTATATCTATAGAATCCATTTGTGAAGGAATAAATATATCTTCTTGAAAAACATTCTAATATCTCTTTGGTAAATAGCATTGGGAATGGATATTACAAACAAACCTTTTTAAACTCCTTGTAGTTAATTTAGATGTGTATTTCTCTAGTTTTATTATTTTAAAATTCCAATAATATTAATCCATTCAGTGTCCTCTATAGGGGTTATTATTATTCTAACTAGCATCTTATCCAACTGAGTTATAATTTTACCAAAACATTAGGATTTAATCTATATAGGTTATTTAAAGAAAGGTTTTATATCATATTTTAATTTAATTTTCATATTCAAAACTTTATAATTTACTCCTTTTATCTCTATAAAATTTCACTGGAATAAGTATTTATATTCCATTAATAACTCTAATATCTTTCGTGCTTCTTCTGCCTAGTATTTTCCTACTTTTATCATTTTAGGATTACCCTCTATAACAATATTCTCATTTTTAAGTTTAAGTGGTTTGTATAAATATTGTATTTTTTATTTTTTAGTATTTAGGAGTTATCACTCTACTTCTCAATTTTTAATTTTATTTTTTCTAGTTTTTCCTCATCATTCTCTTATTTTTTGATTTTTTGGCAATATATCATATTATCAAATTATTTTATTTTAATATTTGTTTACACATATTTTAGTAACTCTCTTATGATTGTATTTATTTATTCCCAATCATATATATTCCCTAACATTGTTTATTATAATTTTATTTTACTCAATTTAATTTGTTGTAGAGTCTTCCATGAATAAGAATGCTTTTATCTTCCATAATGCTCGATAGACCCTAGCATTTAGATCCCAAAAGATGAAATTTCCTCATAAATCCATTTTTAGGTCCCCCCATCTACTATTTCCTTTTTTCATCTTGTGTTAAGTAAAATAATTATACCCACAATAATCTATTAGTTTTGCCTCTAACAGCCCACACCTTTTCACATTGTTCAATGTTTATCATAATATATTTTATTCTTTCATAGTTATATATTTCTAAAAAATAATTTTATGATTTAATAAACCTTGTATTAATTAATAAAACAAAGTTTTTTAATCTTTGAAAGGTGGCTTTAGGAGTTTTCCACCACCTTGAGGTAGTGATAATTAATGTGTAATCAATGGCCTTCAACCTTATTTCCTCTTGTGCGAATAACCTTATCATATGTTGTAAATAATATTAAAAAATCCTAATTATGGTAAATTTTAGTAATTTATTATGGTAATCCCATTTTATTTGGTAATCCCTTTGTCTTTGCAATAATGGTTTTTTTAATGCAGTGGTTTTTTTGGCTCTACATGGTATTTTCATCATATAACATACCTTATTGACTATTTTTTTGGAATCCCCATACATAAATTCATAAATTTTATACTCTTAGAATATTTATACCTTTTTTTCTCCTAATAATATTTCCCCCACATCATTTAGATCATGGTCATCTCAGGTTTTTGGAATTTTATTTAGTTTGTATACATTAATGAGATCATAAAAATCATTCTCTTCATAATCAAACCATAATTACTTTGACAATCCATATCCCCTCCATGTTTCTATTGGAAAGTGGACTACCAATCCAATTTTATAGAATGTAATTTCTTATTCTTCATAGTTTAATGAACCATTGTATTCAACAGGCCATTTCAAGTTTAACAAGGCTAGGTAACCTGTACCATACATATTAATCACTTGAAAGTCTATTTTTAATTTTATTCCTATTAAATTAAATTATAAATATTTTAAGGTTCAATTTGGTGAGCACGATGTGCCATTATCCATGTAAATATCATTGTTTTTGGTATGTAGATGTGATTTACCAAGTAGTTCCCATGTGTTTCATGATAAAACATTTGTGTGCGTGCTAAGATCCAATAATGTATTTATAATATGATGGCCATATATTTTTATATTGAGTATAATGTAAGTTTTATTACACTTCTTGCTCATTTGAAATATATTAATTTTATTTTTATTCTAGTTTTTCACAATTTTTTATACCCTATGATCTTTGTGTTACTTATTCTAGTATTTAAATTAATTATGATGATGTAGCAACCATATATTGTTTCTTTATTATTTTCATCATTGTTTTTAAAACCCCAATATCCTCTTCATCAAAATAGGTCATCTTTATCTGATCCTTATCTTATTTTTCTCATTATTTTTTGTATTTTCTCTACTATGTAGTCATGTTCATGTAGATTAGGTTCTTCATACCATTATTTATTTAAGAACCTTATTTAGAATCAATAGTGAAACATTTTTCTTTCATTTTTTATTATTATATGAGTTTTTACTACCACTCATGGTTTAGAATATTCATTGATAATATTGGGAACCTTCTTCTTTGGTATTTATTTATGTTCTTTTATAGTGTCCTAAAATTATTTGATTCTATTAAAAATAAACGTGCAATTTTATGTTCCTTATTCTTCATCTAGAATTTTTATCATCTCCTACCTTGTGGTGAAACTCATTACACCACCCATTTATATCATATAATTTTGGTAATTTTATAAAATGTTTCCCCTTTTTTTGGGATGAGATTTGTTTAATTATTTATTCATCCTTTTATCATTGTTATATAATTATGTCACCTTAGGGCATGATAATGAGTCATGTGTTTATTTTTCATGATAAAATACACACTCTATTTGTGGTTCCTTACCACATTTTATATAAGCATTCCTAACCTTTACACATTTATAACATGTTAGTGGGGGTATCTCCTAACTATACTATTGGTTACAGTGTTATTTGTAATTTTGATTGTATCTTGTCCCCTTTGGTAGTTTGCATGTCCTTTGTGGTACCTCTTCTATATCCTCACTATCCACCTCACCCACAATATCATTGGTTATTTTTTTAATACTATGTTTGAGTGTTTTTGGATTTAAAATATTGAATTATGAGAGGTATTTAGTATTCATGACCAAGGTATAGTATATTGGGGTTAATTATTAGTATTTTTGGTGGTGGCATTTCTTTAATTATTTTCACTCTTATCTAATTAGTATATTATACATCTTTAAGTGAATCTATGTAAGGTAAGTATTATTAGAATGATTAAAATATCCATAGTTAATTCAATACATTAATTGATTCATAAGGGAGCCAATTCCTTCATTAGTCATAAATTTTGAGGATGTTGATCATATAATTGATAGATAATATAGTACATCCTATTTCCATATATTACATTTTGAAGGGGGAAATATTCTTGCAATTTTTTGCATTGATATTATAGATACCACTCTTTTTGACATGTCATTATGGGGACATATTGTCCTAGAGTGACCTTCTACACAAAAAACTTGGTGCACCATATTCTTTCCCATAATGGGTTACTCTTGATTTTTGGTGATCCAAACTCATCACCTTTCATCTATATTTACTATTTTATCTTCAGTTGTTCTAATTCCAACTTTAGTATTTACACATTCTCTTCTAATGATGTGTCTATGTCATATTTCCATGACTGATATTATAGACATGACACCATCTCAAGTTTTTCTAAAAATGTATTTAAAATTATCCTAACCATATTAACTTAGAGGCACAAGATAAACTTGTAAATAAACCATTCAATTATTTATTTTTTATTTAATGGTTCTTCTAGTTTGCACATTATCAATTTTAACCTTTGATTATAATATTTGACTATATAATTTTCATTTTGTATCATCTCTCTAATATTATTAACACTTCCATTTGAAATATTAAGATTTTTCCCTTAAAATATTTTTGAACATTGGCCCATCCAATTTCATGTCTAGAATAAGTTTTCATATATAATTTAAATACATCATACTATAAAGTTATAATGATGTCAAATAGCATCACCATCTCATCATTAATATTATGAATCCTCCAATATGATTCCAACTCAAACAAGTGTTCTTATGTATCCTTATTATCTTTTCCAACTAGTGGAAACTTCTTATTTTGTACCATATGAGTAGTGCTAGTAGTATTGTTCACTACTATTAGTATAATTATTTGATGTACTTGATCAAGTAAATATACTAAATTTTTATTTTGTTTATTTTTTTGAAGATTTTTTTTGTTATATCCCTTATCTCTATTTAACTTGTCTTGGAAGTATCTTCTTCCTAATTTATTACAAATTCTCTTTTATTCTCAATCTCTTCACTTAAATTTTCATATTTTTCTACTAATTATTCTCATATATATATATATATATATATATATATATATATATATATATATATATATATATATATATATATATATATATATATATATGAGAATAATTAGTAGATAAATATGAAAATTTAAGTGAAGAGATTGAGATAAATATGAAAAATTATCTATAAGAGATGGATGTTTGCATATATATATATATATATGAGAATAATTAGTAGATAAATATGAAAAATTATCTATAAGAGATGGATGTTTGCATCAATTTTGAAGTGGCACAGGGGATGGTGATTGGTCTAAAAGGTCAATTTCCTCTTGGGGCCTCTTTTGGTTGGGGTTTTTGGGAGTTGTGTCACTTCAAAATTCCTCTTCATTATCTTCTATCTCTAAATAATTTTTTTATTCAATGTTTTAATTAACTAATATATCTTATAATAATTTATCTTATTCCTTATCTCTATTATGTATATCTATAATATGACTACTAACACTTATTTATAAATCACCTTTCTCCTAAAGGTATATATTTATTTTTACATATATTCATTCCTCTATATCATATGTATAGAATTATTACTAATTACTTCATGTGGGATTTCCTTAAAATTTTAAAATATATTCCCTTGGGTCCATTATATAACTAACATATCCTATTTAAACAATATTTCTCCCATCTCTTCTTTTATTATTCTCTATGTTTCATCTACTATAGGCCAAACTTATCTCCATCCTTTGGTGTTTCATGCCCAAAATTTTGAATAGTTTGGATGTTACAAATAGTGTGGATAAATATAAAAATAATCTATACATGGAATTCAATAATTTTTTTGTGTATTAAATACTATTTAATCTATTATAATTCTCTCATTAACCTCATCAGTGCCTTCATGTAGTGTGAATACTAATTCATCTACTTGTGTTAAAGGGATAGTACCTAGATTTTAAATGAGAGAATTTATGTTGGTATAGGCCAAATTATTTTATTTTGTTATATTATTTATTCTTAACATTCTTTCTTATAAATTTCTTTCATATTATCTAATTTAGTTTTTCATATCCATTTCCTTATCTCTTCATTCACAATTTTCTCCTAGCTAAATTCATCTTCTCAGTAATATATTATTATTATTTAATTATCTTAATCTTAAATTAATATCCATGTACATATTATTTAATCTTACCCAACTATTTATACTTTATACTTTGATTCATCACATCTTTTAAGATCCCCGTTCTTTCTTCTCTCTATATCTTAGGTGCTTGTCCCATAAAATAATTTTGTACCTTATATTATCAAACCATGATCTGAAAATAGATTACATATGAGGAGTGGTATTTCACTTAGGAGTATTTATTTATAACCTTCAACAAACTACACTAGCTCTATGACAAATCTTTTCCAACCTTATATAGCCTAAACTATGAGAAATGAGTCAAATGTAGTCTTAAACCAACAATAAATAGCCTAAGTAAAATGTGTCTCAAGGTGTTGGAATGACTTAATTTTTTATGAAGTCAAATTTATAGGTTTATTATTTTTGACTCTAAAACTTTATGTATGTTTTATTTTCTAAGGTACCCATGACCACAAAATTTATGTGAATGTAACCCTAAATTCTTCTTCTTATAGTTTAAATAAAACTAAGTTTACCATAGGTAAGGATTATATTATTCTTATAGTTTTAGAGTGGAATTTATTTTAGTGTTTCTTCTCACGACTCTTTTATTTATGTTATAAATTTCTTCTATAAGTCTAATGGATACTCTCCCCTAAACATTAGTTAACTAAAGTTAGTATAGTAGCATAAAATGTTGACATAAAATCTAAAGTGGTTGGATATATATGATTTATGTTATAAAATATAATTTAATTTAATACTAATGTGGCATAAAGGTTATTATTTTTTAGACAATTATCTTATCCATTCATTAAAAAAAATTAGGTGTGCTCATTCATAGTAATTAGTACCAATACATAGTAATTCCTATTGTAATAAATTCTCTTTATTCATATTGATATAATAACTTTCAAATAAATTTTTCTCAAATATATGTATACTTTACCTCTATATTATATTAAAAAGTTTAATCTACTTTGTAACCTCTATTACTTTTCAGTATTATACTTCAATTCTTCTCTATGTTATATCTACTCTATTAAAATGTCACGATACAAATATTGACTAGATAATTTATAATTAAATGCTCATGTATATGTGAGAAATTATTTTTATGAAATCAATCCACTCTCTCTTAACATGAGGATTGATTCCCTACTATGTGGCCCAATTGGTAGAATCCTCTATTACATTGTCCTAGAGAATTATTCTACTATTTTTGTAAGGGTAATGACTATGTGATAACTATGGTTTGGTCCTTATCTGATTAAGAATAATAATAATACATTTGAAGAGAAATTTAAAAAATATCATTTTGGATAATACGTAAGACTCGGGATCTAATTGATGATAAAATTATTGAGCTTAGACACCTATGAATGATTCATGACCACAACCAAATGTGAATGTAAATTTAAAAATATTTTTCAATGTCTTTTCAATTAATTTGGTAATAAAAACTAAGGATACTTATAGGGTGGATATGACATAAAAATAACATCCTATTTTTTTGACATATGATCACCTATTGTATGGTATTATTGGTACACTTATAAGTACATATGTATAATGACATATAAATAAATTGATGACAATGAGATTTTGGATGATGATCCTACCTATAAATAATTATTTATATGAGCATAATCTTATTCATAGCATAAAAATAATGTCATGGTAGATAATGGTTCAAAAAAAAAAAAATTATAGTGACACTTCTTCACAGCCATGGAAATACGCATGAGGATATGTTAGATATGTCAAGAATAGTCAAATGATTTGATGATAAGGAATAAAACCCTATTGGGTGAATTGTGATAATTCTTAAGAGAGGAATCATAATATTTTATATATTATTCTTAGTTATACTAAGTACATGGGTATTATAAGTGTTGTTAGGACATTGTTAGATACATAAGATTTGAGCAATGCCATCTTGAGTACATAGATGTGTCAAATATATACATGACACTCATGTTATAAAAATTTTAGGTGTCCCATAACAATATCCTATTCAACCAAAATATTTTAATCCTATACCCCACCACCACCATAGTTATTTATTCCACCTATTCTCTATGCATATACTTTAGAGGAATGTAGTATAATTTATTAGAGTAGTGTCTTAACACCAATTACATTAGAGAGTTATTAAAGAATCACAATAGCCATTATCTAATATATCAAATCCTAATATAGTTCTATAGATAGTTCATTATGTTCCATATTTAATATAGGCACATGTTTATCATATTATACAACATATATCATGTGACACTAATCTCCCAAGAGTTAGTCATTATACATAGGATCCTATTAGTCATTTTGATGATGATAGTTACATTACAATATGAGATCATTTTAAAAGCTCATATAAAACTAAATACGATACTAATATCTCATGATATGTCACCATTCCCTTTTTAGATTCATGATCTACACATGATCATCCCCTTGATTAGATAATTGGATAGCAATTTTTTTACATAATAAAAATATTTTAAAAATATAAAAAATATTAAGATATTCATAAAATGTAAAATTAAGACCTAAACATGACATTTTTTATACTTTCCTTTATTCATTTATATTATGTATAACATTTTTGGTATATTAAATATCATATTTATTTATAATTGAATTTTTTGGTGTATATGAGTAATATGTGGGACAGGTAGGTTACACATGCTACATGGATATGCAAATGCAAGACATTGTTATATATAAGTTCAATGCCAATGTTTGGGGCACCTCATTCCATATACTAAAATATTACAAGTTATATATTTCTATGAAATTTATATTTATCATATTGAGCTACATTTATTTATTACACATGTATTTATCTTTCTTATATTCTTTATAGTGTTACATTTCATGGATATACTACTTTCTACACTATGACACTAACATAGATCGATTATGTAGACTAGTTTGGATTTTTCTATGCTTCATTTTTAATATTTCATTCTAAATAATCTAATAATTGATTGTAATTGTTTATATCATACTTTAGTATACACAATATTGAGTGAGTATCATTATATTCCTATCTTTATTCCTGTTTCCTTATATTACCACTTTTAAATCATAAAGTGTATCATTTTATGCCAATATCTTTTGTCCCTCATCTTCTATTATTAATTTTAATTTTTTATTGTATCATTGTAAGATTCTATCATCAGTCCCTTATTTTATTTTACTATTTTGGTTGAATGATTTTTCATTGTATGAGTCTTTATTTGGGCCCTTGTATTATTTTATGACATTTTAATTTAAATTTTGTGCATCTCTTTTTTATAATACTTTTTATTTTACGTTATGCATAGTGATTGCATTATGTGACATTGGGTGATATAACATGTTCTTTAATTTTATATGTCATGTCCATGATAGTGTGTGCTTATGAGTGGATAAATATATATTTATTTCTAAGTTTTATGACTTTATCATTATATTATCCATATCATCATCTCTTCATTTTTTTATGGTGTCATGAACCACTTAATTCACCTTATTTGATAGGTCATTATTGAATTTTTCTATCAATTATGGTTATTAATGTGTATGTAGATTATATAACTATCTTGACATTGCACACGTATACCTTAAATTACATGATTCATATATGTTTTCAAGAAATATTCATCACTTTCATGAAATATTATCCTCATTTTATAACATTCTTCCAAATGATTACATATTTATATATAATATGATGTTATTAATTTTTTTTTCTAGATGAGCAATTTGTAGGATACATCCTTCACCACAATAGGGTGAATACTATTGGATTTACCATAGATATTCAAACCTTAATTTATATTAAAAAATATTTTTTTGGACATAGTGCATGATTAAGATATTTAATATTGGTATAGGTTATTATTTTGGTTTATATTATGGGATAAATGTTTGTAGATTGGAATAAATATTTGGGGGTATGCAATTCATATAAACACATTTTATAGGAGCATAACTTACAAGTTTCTAAATATTTTATATTTGTGATAAAATGGGAAATAAATTCATAACATTATATATCATTATTTCACTAATTGAATCAAAATACGGGGCATGAAAATGTATGCATCCAAATTTTATATAGTACCAAATTTTAGAAAAAAATCTAATGATAATGTAAAGACCTCCAAATAAAAACATTATGTGCAAACCCATTTTATTAACTTTGACATTTTTTGGTTTTGGAACCTCCATTAAATTTCAAATTTGTAAAAAAAAATATAATTATATCTTTCAAACTTATAAGTCTTATGGGTTAAAAAAAACATCTGTATAGGTTGTGAAATTGTAGTGGATGTTTATGCAATCATCATAACAATTTCAAAAATATCATGGTGTAGATGCATATAAGTGTATCATAGGTGGTTATAAGTGTTTAAATAAAAATAATCATTTATAAATTAATATAATTCAATGCATGAGATGTAGGTTGTGATATTCAAGATATCTATGGTGGAATAATGACAAAACAGGTGAAATGTTTCACAATATTTATAAAGTTTGGTTTTTGGGAGCAACCATGGATTACTATTTAAGATTTAAAAATGAGATTAATCTAAGATAAATGAAGTTAATTAGGCTCAAATAACTAAATCTAAGTCTAATCTAATATGGATATTCATAATGAATCTAATATAAAATGAATAGATCAAAGAAAAAGTAAAAGGAAGGGTAAGGTAGAGAAGGAACATGTTGATCTTGTTGATATTTAAAAAAAATATTATGACAAAGTTAAAATATCATCTATATGTGTACTTCAAACCAATGTATATCATGAACTAGCATAAGCTCAAATCCTACTACACATCAGGTAAGTATTTGAGGAAATGAAAGTATGTAAATAAGAACTTGATTCACTTTAAATATTTACTCTTGCAAGTAAATATCATAAGCACATCCATAAGAAAAGTATAGAAAATGAAATAAACCTAAGAACCTTTATTCAACCTAACATTATCATAAGTTAACAACTCTACATTTGTAAAGTGCACATCATTAATCAATAAGAACCATTCAAATCAAAAGTGCAAACTAGATAATTGAGAGAGAAGCCATGATATAATTCACATAAACAAATGAGACAAACTTTTTATAATTCCATGTTGCATTAAATTGATCCAAAATTATCATAATTATTCTTGGTAAAAAAACTCCCTCCATTTTTATAATGGACAATACCTCTTTATATATAGAGATCATGAGGTATGTTGGTTGATCATGTTAAGTACTAAGGACATATATCATTTTTACAATCATTTTAGAAACCTATAGATATTTCCAATGACTAACCTATAGGTAGTGTGCATTAAAATTTGCATACTCCTTTACAAATAAGAATATTCTCTTTTTAAAATATTACACATGTTAAGTTACAAAAGGAATATTCCTAAATCAACTAGTTTGACTTTGAGGTCCATGTGCTGATGAAGTGCTATGTTGTTGTTATAATATCTTTATTGCCTTGGCATGTTTCTCATCTATTAAATTTAAATTTATAATTAGCTCCATGAATAATCCATCCTCTTTATCCAATAAATATTTAAAGTATTTTTAATCCTTTTCCATGGCTTATCTAACACTTCTTTCATTCTCAATCCTTTCTTCAACATTTAGGTCATGTCCAAAATCCTATTATTATCAGCCCTAATCCTTCCTCGGCTCTAGTTTCTCAATTCTTTCATAACGTAATCAAATCTCAACTTGAATTCTTCATCAGTGATTACCCCTGTACGGCTGAGAGTAATGGGATCTATGATCATATTCCCAAGTATCTTCTCCATGTTATTTACTAGTTGCTTGCCATCTTAATAAAGTTCCTATATATCCTTGGGCCATTTGCTTATGCCCTTGATCTTGTCCACCATTATTTTCATGGCCATGTTTAGGTGAGCTAGCCAATTGTTTCAAAGCCAATAATTTCATCTTTTGTCAAGATATTGATTAAATCCTTTAATTTTTTGCTTGAATTATACCATTAGTGGACTAAATTCATAGCCACATTTCTCTATTAGCTCACCACACTCTATCTTCTCCTCATTGATCTTAAATATTTGAACATATCAAACAAATATGATTCAAACATCCTTATCATAGCATCTATGACTAACAATACAACTTGTTTTTATAAATTATCCTTCTACTATTGCATGCCTTTAAGGGTAGCTTAAAATTTTGTCAATTGTGCTTAGACCAATTCAATCATGTTCTCTTCAAATATCTAGTTTTCTTCAGGCCTTTATCTTCCCACTAGAGTCAAATTAGTCAATGGTTCTACTTTCTAGAAAGTGATCACCTCTCCACCAACCATGACCTTTTTTCTATATTACTCTTTGTAATACACATGTCTTGGGATCAAATTTGACACTAACTATGGATTATATTACCTAGGGATCTGAGATATCCATTTGTGCTTCACTTGATTATTTTGGAGAAAATCATCTTCTTTTTGTAGATCCACATTACATGGCTTGATTTATTGATGCATAAGAATATTTATGGCTTGCATCATATCCCAAAGATGATATGTAGTAGGCACGTTCTATAATTTAGGTCTATAAACAAACCACTTTGGAATGGATAGTCTATGAATCAGGTTCTCTTCACTAAATAAATTGACTTCACCCAAAGGATGAGTGAAAGCCACTTTGGGCTTCTTGGTCTTTATTGGAATAATGGCTAGCTCATCCTTTATCTTTGGAGGGGTGGAAAAAAAAACTAGATCCAATATTTCCTTCCCATTTTCTTCCTTTGTTTCCTCCATTTATTCATCATCTAATTCATAGGACAAGTGATAACATTTTAAGTGTATCCTCTATAGTATCATCAAGGTCAAATGCTAGCATATGAATCTATTCCAAAGGTGATCTTTATTCCTTTATTTGGGTTAAATAAGATGCAATCTCATTAGGCATTCTTTCCTCTAGTATTTTCTCCATCTATGCTTCAAGTTTGCGATATGTTTAGGGTTGAGTTGATGGAGGTCTAGTTGATGTACTACCCCAAAAATGGTACTACTTAGGCCCAAGTTTCTACTTATCATCTCCTTTCTAGTTCCTTTCTATTATGGGATTAGGTTTAAGGTTATGCTCCTTCAACCTCTTTGTGACCTCATAGTAGCTAGATGCCTTGGTATAAATAGGGTCAAAAGAACTAGGCTAATGATCATAACACACATTAATCATCCCCTTGGTTTTCAAACACTCTTTAACCCTTAGACAAGGGTCCCAATACCTTAGCTCATCAATTTTCATTTTGAAGGATGTTTTATGTCTGGATGTTCCTTTAATATTCTCTAATTATTTGAATATGGTCCTACCAATAGTTATTGGGAGGCTATAGAGGAGCCCTTTTTTCTTGGTCCTACATAGGCCATCAATGCCATGGATTAATTGATATACTACCTCTTACTTGGTTAGCTTATTAGGGATATGGATGGGTAGCTTGAGTGGTTAGCTCTAAGTTCCTTCAATTTTGATGATTTTATAATATAAATACAACTAGATATCTCCCATAGTCTCAACATAATTCCTAACTAGTGGGTTGACCCTCTCCATGGGATGACTAGTTATAACCTCACTAAGGGTTGGATAGATGAAGTCATAAATGAATTAAATGTGATCTTTGTACTTGAATATATGAAACTTAGAGTAATATTGTCTAACTTTCTAAGTTCCACTAGGTGACCATTCCCTCAAGTTGGGAATATTTTTTATTGCACAAGGAGCATCTAATAGATATGACATCATGTGGAATTGAGTACTATTCTTCTTTGTGATTGCAAAAATCTACCTTCTTAAAGAGATGAAGATAATTTCACCAAAAGTGGGGGCCATTAATTTCTCAACCATGAAGTAAATAATTGGCACCCATATTATATCAACATAGGTTGTGGTGGCATTTCCACATAATCTATTCAACATGGTCATAATCATCTTAATTTTGGACTTGAATTAGCTAATAGGGATTCTCTTATCAAAGTCTAAAAAGACTTGGTTTCCAATGTCCAACCACAAGGCTATTATGGTCATCAATTTTTTTTCCTTAGCCCAAGAGTTGATTTGGGTTAGGTCAATTTATGGTTTAGGCAACTTGTAATAATTTTCAAATGCTATAGCATAATGTAAGCAACATTCCTGTGAGTGTGTTAATTAATGATCATGTCTTTATATATCTTAGTCTCTTTTAAAATAGGAGAAAAAATGTCAATATAGTTGATTACCTTGGGTTTTACTACTACATAATTCAAAATGGTCATTTGAATGGTGATGATGTCCTCATACAATCTTTTGATAGACATGTTCTTCTCCTCTTCCAAGGTGATAGCTTATTGATTTTTAATGGTCTGGAATAGATTCTACTAGTTGTTGTCTCTAGTGTTCAAATCAATAGTAATGAATTTCATGCCCTTGAAAACATGTCCTACATATATGATCTAGTATAGTTCCACATCCTCCTTTAAGACATCCCTCTAAGTAGAAATTACTATGAATTTTGCCAAATTGCTCACTAGTGGACTATACTTATGTTCTAGATTGAATTATCCCTACATAAATGATAATTCACCTCTCCTTAGCTTGATTACAATAATCATAGGGTAAAATTAGGGTTTTTATATTGGCTAGGGATTTTCTAAAGGTTTTCACATTGCTTTAATGGTGTCAACTAGTTAAAAAAATGAGTTTCATGCCTTAAATTTTATTTGGATCATGTATTTATACCTTTGCATTTCATGGGTCCATAAATTATCTTAGTCTAACTTGGTGCTTATATTGTTATACCATGTCATATAACTCATTAATGTTTTAAAGGTGATCATTTATCCTTTATGACATGTGTCAACATCTCATTAGGTCTTAGCATATTGAAAAGTCTACCTCACCTTGCACTATTGATTTTGATCGGAAATGTTGAATGTTATGGTTAATTTTATTCTTGGTATCTTATACTATGCCATGTGTTACTTTAACAAGCCTTCTCTATCAAATAATCTATTTTTTCCTCTTGAATAATACCTTTGCACCATGTGGTGTCTTCTCATTCATCCTTGGGATCTTTTAAAATTTAGCTTTCAATATGCATCATTGGATCATGGTTTCATATATCAATGCATGCCATTGATATAAATCCTCTAGGTTCTATCCTTTGCTCTATGAGCTATTGATTTTATATCTTGATCTCTATTATAGTGACACTTATCACCCTTTCAATCTTCCCTGGGCTTTGTTGAAGTTATAACTAAATGATCACCATTTATTTAAATGCATATGTTTGGCCACATATTATTGATCTTCAGGATAATGCTTGAGATTTAATTATCCATTACGGTCATGACACTTATCATTTTTGTGCTTGATATTTGGGATTTTTGACTTTCCAACCTTTAATTAACACTATTGGATCATCTTTGACCAGTCAAATGTGATCCATTATATCTCAATATGAGGGGTTTAACTTTATTTGATGCTCATTATTCTCTTACCTAAATTGTGACACATATCACCTTTTCATTTATATTAGGTCTCCATTAAAGCTTTGACTTGATAGGCACCATTGATTAGAATATGTACTCTCATCCACATACCATCAATATTTGAGAACATGATTGAGCTTTAACTTAAGGTCATGGCTTGACTTTTCAACTCTAATCTCATACCATTGGATCAACTTTGCCCAAGCAAATGCATACCATTGATCCTGTGGATAGTAAAATAAAGCAAGTAAAGCTCATGAAATATATATGACTTATGCTAAAGTTTTAATCTATGGTTTTATTTGTGTTTTTAGACATGGTAAACACTTAGGATGAAATTTTAAGCTATTTTTTAAACATAATAAAGGGGACCCTTCATTTAATTAGTCCATGTAAATAATAAATAATTAAGAAGGTCCTGAGATGTAAATAAATTATCACAAAGGTTTATAATAAGTTTTTATTCATGTTAATAAACATGATTAAGAATTTAGGATAAAGTGTAAGCTAATTTTTGAAACAAATATAAAGTTTTCCCATATAATTTTCAAATAAAGTGACCCCATGTAACTTTGAATTCAAATTAAAAGGCCCTAGGTTAAAAGGCATTATAAGGTATAAAACCATAGGTTTTAACATTGTTTACTCATGAATTAAATCAAACCATTAAAGACTTAAATATTAATAAGAGGTTAAATTATCATTTTAAGTATGAAACCCTAAACACTATTCACCTACTTGAGACTCCATTAAACCTACATCCTGAAAACACATGAAGCCACCATTAGTAAAAGTAGAAAAAATAAGACAAAAACTAAATGGAGACATGTTAGTTAAGCTAAATGAGAACCAAGTTTGGATGATCTCCAAATAAATAACTCTGATGAAGTGGCATTTAAAGGACAAATTTACAAAATTTTGAAATAAGGGTCCCCATTTTGAGGAATGGGGGTATGTTGACCGCAACACATGGTTGTTTCAAAATTTACACCTATGTATAGTATAAGTTTCACCACTAATTTTTAGACTATCCATGAGACTTATATAATATGTGTTTTGAAACTTTTTGCATATTTTCCTTTCTATTTTATTTTTAATTTTCCTAGTTACCTTTGTATTAGCCTAGTTATCCTCCAAATAAATATTTGACAACACCAAGTCATTCCTAGTCAACTCCTAATTAGTTATAGTGATATTTTAATTATTAAATTTTCCCATATATATAAATATGCTTATTTATAATGAAATTAATATATTAAAAATTTAAATAATTAACAATGAATACTTAAACATTTTTTAAAGAAACCATAAATATATTGAATTTTCCTCTCTTTTTTATGTACCAATATTGGATTTTTTTAAGAATTTATAGCCAACAATATTCCATTTTTAATAATAACCACAAGCCTAATATAATTCAATCTCATATTAGAATATTATCATATTTAATAACTTGAATTATAGAAATAGGGTTTATTAGAGACCAAAAAACCATATTCCACCTTTTCTCATTTTCTTGAAGCCAACCATAACACTATTAACCTTTTTCCATTTCATTTATTTATATTTCATCCTCCCACATACCTATTACTGAAGAAGGATTTTTTGTCAACTTTGATTAAAAATATAATGATTTAGAAATCTAAGGATTTGGAGACTTATTACTTCAAAAGACAAACTTATAAATTCCATCCTCATTTGAAAGGTTGGAGAAATTTCATCTCTTTTGTTTTTATCTTGAAATTTTCTTATATTATCTTTGTGTTTATTTAAATTTTGTTACAAAATCAAAGGTTTTAAATGATAAATTAATTTCTCTCTTGTTCCCATTGCATATATACATTCATTTCATTCATTATATTTTTTCTCATCCACAATTTTTATTTGAGATAGTTTCTTTTCTACTCATTATGTAAAATTAGTCTTCCTAATAACTCTCCCTTTATAATTATACCCAGAAGTATCTTAGAGGAAAAAATATTTATGTATTTATTTTATGAAAATGTTTTGTAAAATATTACATATTATTTTATATTTATTTAAAATTAATTATTGTTTTTTATTTGTATTAGATAAATTATTCCTCTAATTTTTCATTTGGTCCATTCATATAAAGATATACTATGTTTTTTATTCTACATCATAACTTTAAAATTAGAAAATAAAAAGTAAATCCTTCCCAATTTTGATTAATTTTTATTTGATTACCACATTATTTATTTAGAAAAAGGAGAGATAAGTTATCTTAGTTGTTAAATTTTAGATCTTCTTTTTCTATGTGCATCTATAGATCTAAATAAAATAAAATATCAAAAGAATTTTATTAGTTTCATTCTCATCCTTGTGTATCTAAAAAAATAAATGTGAAAGGGCTTTTAGATAATTTTATTTTTTTATTTCACATTGCAAATATGAAATTGGAAAAAATACAATAGACATTTGATAATTTGTACATTTAGTTTCACATTTTATTTGGAAAATATAAAAAGGGACTAGTTTAGTCTTTATTTCTATAATTATATTTTCAACCAATTCATCATAAAAATTAAAAAGATAAAAATATAGTAAACCAATAATTTATTTTTGTATTTGAAACATATCTTCACTTAATATAATATCAGTCATTTAAAACCAAACATTCATACAACCAAAACTGACAAATATCATTAATATTAAAATTTCCAAATCACTCTAACATCCTTTGATGATATTCTCAAAACAAGTGCATCAACATAAGGTAGGAACATTCCCATATATTTGTTCTCCCATCCTAGAAGATAAAATTAAAATCAACTTAGACTTCAAGGTCAAAAAATAATTATTTCAATTGAATCTATTATAAAACTTGATCATTAGTTAACTAGAGGCCCTAAATTTAAAAAAAAAGTTTATTGGAGCTCAATCAGCTAGGTGGATTCAATTATTAACCTCCTAGTTAAGAATATTATAAATTTTATTTGAACCCTTTTATCATTTGGTATAGTATCATCTACTTTAATCCCTTTATGGATGATATTTCTTAGTTGAGAACAATCCCATTAGTTCAATAAAATTTTGTAAGTTATACAACTAGATTTATACCCATAAAAAGAGAGTATTGTAGAATAAGAATTATATTATATTATTTTTTCATAACCAAACTATTCTATGGATATTATCTTTAGCTTAATCAATTCCCTCAATGAAATTTAAGTAGCTAAAAAATACAAATATAGGAAATCCCACCCTTAACACAAATAGTTAATAATGTAGTTATGATAGCTCAAAAAAATCAACCATCTTATACAGTCCAATGAATTCAAAATAATTAGGAAAATATGAAATATCATCTTTTTCAATAAGTGAAACTAAATAAATCACTAGTTTGAACTAACATTTTATTCTATTGAATATCTCAACCCGACCCTAAGAAGGAAAGTATGCAAGGTTAACCCATCATTTTTTTATGGCTATAAATCTAGTGACACAATGTAAAAGGATTATCCTTTTTCATTTTTTAATTTTATTTTAATTTATGTCATCAATATATCTATTTTATTCCATTTAGTTTTTATGTGTCCATAAACACCTTGAATATTTATTTTAAGGATTCCATTAGGCCCCTAAGTTTATATGCTTGTAAAAACATTGCTTGAGCCTATGATAAACTTAAATATATAGTTTGGATAAATATTGTACCAAAATATTCAAATGGTTGACAAATCATCTCCATTTTATAGTGCTTAATCTCTCATCTTACATACCAAATATCATGTTGTTACATAAGAGCTAAAATATTTTTAAGGATCGCATAATTTATACCAACTCAAAAGACATAAATTTGACTGGTAGGGGTATATTGTACCCACATGTTTTTAACTATCCCTAAATTCATATTATAAACCCTAATTCAAAAATAGTGGAGAAATTCAATCAATATAATTAAAATATTTATAATATAGAGGAATAATTAGATAGTTTGTATTTTACTCCCCCTCTAAATTCAAGTATTTTTAGTTTGATTCCTCCTAAACAACCTAAAGTGACTCATCCTTAATGATCAAATGAAATAAAATTCATCCTAGGTTACCATCTTCTTCCATGTGAGCCTCCTACAAGGGAGACACCTAGACAAACTACTTATTCCAATGCAAATGATCTCATCTCCACCTTAGTGGGATGAATTTGAGACCTTGGGGATGGTCAACCTTACTCTCAAAAATGTCTTATTAATAAAAATTCCTCTTTTATTTCACTCCCATATGAACCACATTAACCTATTAAAAATTAGATTAATAATTTCCTGACCACTCCCACACCATATAAAAATATGGGATATTTAATCTCTTATAATGTTTATAGTGGTGGTTCCACCAGCATACCATCACCACACGTTTATGTACCACCTCCCTTGGCACCTCATAACTACATACTAATTGATATGCCATCCTCTTATGTCTCACCTACTTACATGTCAACTAATGCCTTTATTTTATATGCTTCACCTAGTTACTTTCCAAATAATATGCCTTCTATAAAATCTTTACCACAATATTATCACATTTTTTATAAACATACACATATGGATAAACACTTTCTAGCTTATTATCTACCAACTTAAGGGAAAACTTTTTCCCCTTGTGGCTTTGCTATAAATGCCTACCCAACACTTCCTCCCCAAATATATCCTGACACTTCTTAAGACTTTAACATAATGATAAGATACATCAAATACCTCAATAATACTATCAACCACATCATTCGAGGTGATATTTTACCTCACTAATTTTTTGAACTTCCAATTACAAAGGAGAGGGGTCCTCATTGCTAGTATTAAGGCTTGTCTAAAATAATTAGAGTTTCTTTATTTTGATAGAGTAGGTAGAAAATGTTTTATTTATAAATCTTGATGGAACCACATTGGATTGGTATTACATTTTTATAATCCTTCTATCCACTCATTCAAATAATCCATATCTTAATGTTTTAAGGCAAATGATATGAGAAATATTCTTCACACTAGAATTTAATAATTATTACACTAATAAAAATCATAATGGATCTAATAATAGATTCATTATAGAGTGGAATCAAGTAATCTATTCCTCTACTAGTGCTCCCAATATGGATCGTGTGTGTGTGTGTGTGTGTGTGTGTGTGTGTGTGTGTGTGTGTGTGTGTGTGAGAGAGAGAGAGAGAGAGAGAGAGAGAGAGAGAGAGAGAGAGAGAGAGAGAGAGAGAGAGATCCCTTCATTAATTAAACTAAAACACTAGAGAAGACATTTTAAAATTCCCTTACAATTCATACTAGGAATCACTAGAGAGTGTTATAAGAATAGACCAACCGATAATAGGTAATGGACATAGAACCTATGATCCTAAAGGAAATATTGTCACTTCCAACCCAAAAAAATTGAGATATTAGATTAATAACCAAATTAATCAAGTTAATCAATGGATTAAGGTTTTAAAATAAAATCTTAATTCTACCATAAATGGTGTTACCAATCCAATTAATAATAGTAATTTTCTCAATACCAACCAAAATTAGAAAAATAAAAATAAAGACAATAAAAATGGGGCTAGAAATCATAGAAACCCAAACCTCACAACCATTTTTCATGCCATAGAATTTAATCCTACAACACCACCATGAAAAAATCATTATTAATGAAAAACTTATAACTTTATAACATAGTATTAAGGGAAAATTTTCAACCAAAAGCCTTACCCTAATAAAAGCCAACATCATAGTTTTTACCAAGGATTCAACTAATAGAAACAAAACTGAAGGATTAGGAAATATAACCACAACATCTATTTTTTTTTTCATAGATTAATTTTTCATGATATTCATAGGTATAAGGACAATAATAATTTCATTTAAAAACTCCCTAAAGATTAATGAAAATTATTTATTGACATGTTCTTAGGAAGCATAAATAAAAAATATCAACCTTATCAAATGGGACTCATGTCACCTCAAAATTCCAATGTAAGTGTATACTAGAAAATTTTTCCTAATAATAAACCCAAGCTAAACCAAAAAAAAAAGAATGGTCCTACCTATTGACCCATACCAACTAGATCCCATGACACAAGAGCATACAAATTCGAGACTTTGATTTCCCCTCACCTCAGTCTTAAGGGAGAAACTAGACTAATTGGATTGGTAGAGATATACAAAAGGGAATATAAAACATAAAATAACTCTATAATAAATAATCTAGAGGTTAAAACTTGAGGAAAACCCAAACCTATTAGAACTTAAGATATCATGATAGAGCTCAGAAAGATGTCCTGCCACATCTTATTTATGGACTAAATAAAAAACCTCTTCTTCACATCTCTTGATGATGTTTGATTCCCTAGGGTATGGTCATCTATCCAAAATCACTCCATATCCTAAAAAACAAATCAATCATATTTATCCAAATATGTACCCTCCTAGAGAAACTCTAGATAAATTGATTTTTAATTTTATATAAGATGATTAACTAATGATTTTTACATGGATAGGATAGGGAATATTAATTTATACTTTCAAATGTGGATATAAAACAACTATGTCTAAATATCTATGGTTTATTATGGGGTCATTGTTAACATAGTCCCCTTTTATTTAATTCAATAATTAATCTATGTTGGACCCAATTATGTTTTTAATAGAAACACCCTTAAAGGCTATGACATCCTCAATTCTTATTCTCTTGGTAATATTGTTATTCTTATAAATTTGGGATGCAAAATTTTACTCATAGATGTTTTATCTCTTAGAAAAGGATACCATTTGTAGCATGATTTTGAGAAGGATGCAAGTTCACAAAAATAATGTCATCCATTCAACATTGTTTCAATAAGTGAGATTTATGCACCTTGAAAAATTATTCATCACTCAAGATAATAAAAAAAAATGATGTACATTAGGCCAATATTAAGAGGAAGAAAGGTCTCTAGGTTGACTATCATCTTTATAAAAATTACTTAAAAAAATCCTCTAAAATAAATAGACAAATAACCCATTACAATAGCCAATTGGGTACCAAAGGTAAACCTTTAAATTATAAATCCTTTATTAGACATGAAGATGAATGAAAAAGTAGTAAAAACTATAGATAAAATAATGAAAAGAGAAATAAACCCATAATGGTGGTAGTTTTCCCAATACAATTAGTGACTAAGACTATTAAGATTCTAGATAAGGAAAAACCTATCATGATTCCTTTTGACTTGCACATGGTTAGTACTTATGATCCCCAAAAATCTCTAATTTTAGAATATTTTAGTTCTATAGAGAAATTCCTAAACATATGTATGGTAGAGATATATGGGGATGAAGAAATGTCCTATCATGACCCTGATGATCTTATTCCTTAGAGAGATAAATGAATGCTCCATTATGATGGGGAAAATTATTCTTTAGGCAGAATTGAAAGAGAAATTCTCACTTTCCCTCAAGGAAAAATCATGCCATTTAGGTTCAAGCTAGAATGTAACTACCTAAAAAATGGGGATAAATATAAGGTAATGATTTTAGATGTTATAACTTATAATAGATTAGACAATCATAACTTTAGTGTCTTAGGAGATTCATAGTTAGTTTTCTATCAAATTTATGAAGCATAAAACTAAATCCAAACACCTTCAACTTTATTAGAAGTAAGTGATTTTTTTAAAGAGTTTGATTTTATTTCCAAAGAGATAACACCTAGTGAGGAAAATTAATTTTATGATTAGATAGCCTTCACTTATTCAAAATTGTGTCCTTATAAGTGGAAACTATAACCTTATTTATTTGGTGTCCAATATACCCTAGTCGATTGTTCAAAAGTATCCAAGTAATGAAATCCTCACTAATGCGTAACATGGAAATGAATATCTTTCCATGGATTTTGTTTATAGTGATGAGTAAATTCCATTATTTTGGTTGGAATATGATGACCTTGTTGTAAGGATTCTCTATAAGTCAAAAAACTAAACCACATATACCATATATTTGATTTCTTTACCACAAAAACAAAACACTCTTATAGGATTACATAATAGAGGATTCTACTTACTTGGGCTGAAATAAGAAAGAAGGTTGTGTAGAGATAAAGGTTGACTTGATTAGATAAAGTGCATGTCTCACACATACATGACCATTGATTGATTTTATATTAACTCGATATTTATACCATGTCATTATAATAGATACAATAAATAGAGAAGAATATATGTGAATACAAATAATTGTGTAAAGGTTATAAAGAAAAGTAAACTATGTAATTTCCTTAGTAGTATAGAATAAATATTATATGAACTAATGAATTTGACAATTATATTAATCTATACAAAATAAATGAGGTAGAGTAAGAAATTCCTTTGTTTTGTGTACTATGTATGATTTACTAAATAATTTATACACTAATTATTTTTAATTTAATAATAATGAATCAATCCAACACCAACCCTTTTTATACATTATTTTATCTAAAGTTAACCTATCTAACATAAAACTCTCTATAGTTAACCACTCTATATTTTATGTCAACATTTGGTCGTACCACATAGACTTTAGTAGAGTAATGTAAAAATGGAAGCATCCTTTGGATTTATATAATCCATCACTAAAATAAATATAAGAGTGGTGGGAATAAATGATTAAAAAACTCCACACATAATTTAAAATAATTTGGGAAACATTACTAATAGTAAAAATAACATTTTTCCAACAATAGGAAGAAAATTTGTGGGTTACTTCTTAATAATTATTTTGGAATTAGATTTTGTATCAATATAAACCTATTTATTGGTACCACATTATTATTAAAATACCTATCTATTGGACCATGTAATAACTTTATGAACTCTAACATCTCGATATACTAGTAATATAGGATATCAATCACTAGTTCAAGACAACTCTTGATTCATTCATCATAGTCTAGGATATATAGGGTTGGACAAGTTTTGGCTCTAAGAAATCCAATTTCATTTAAAGGAACAAGGATTTTTTTATTTAATAAATTACCACTTCTCATCTTCAAGTTTTTCATAGAGAGAGGCCTTGTATGAGAAGGGAAATAGATCCTTTAAGGAAAGGCCTAGTAAGAGAATATGTGAGGAAAGAAGGGGGATCCTCAAAATATGTAACTACTCATAATATCTAGTTTAAATAGTTGGGGGAGATTAAATAATATTTATGGGATAGGGAAGTAAGTATCAAATAAATATAGGTTAATTATTAAGAATAAAGTAATAGGAGGATAAAGTAAATAGTTAAGAGAAAGATGTTGAATGAAGAGATGAGGATTAAGATCAATAATGTGAGAAATCAAGTAGAAATAAATAAATATATTAATGAAAAAAGAGATAATACAAAATGAAGATAATAAATATAATAGTATAAAAATGAAATCTGGCTTTTCCTAGTGAAGGCCCTATTAATGAAAAACTTGATATTGTCCCTCTGTCAGAAATGGATGAGTTAGTATTCAAACTATATAGAGGTGTAGATGAGGAAAGAAAAATAAATAAAATAGAAGATTTTTTATGTCATACACTAGTAAAGGTGATGAATTACATTTGATACATATTAAAAAAGTTATATACACTATTCAGAACACCCAACCTATTCCTATCCTTAGGTATGGAAGACCAGTTGGTTGAAAGTAGTTTGGCCCATAGTGGACAAGGCATAGATAGTAGTAGAATAAGAATCAAAGAGATGATAATTAATAAATGAGATATTTAATATATAGTATAGCTAAGGAAAGATATTGTATCAATATAAGGAAGCCCAATAATTAGTAATAAGGAGGAAATTGTTATAGATAACATATAAGTACTAAATGATGAAGATATATAGGAGAAAGATGAGTCAAAGATAAGTATTAGTAGTAACAAAATATAAAGAAAGAAACAAGATGAGGAATATGTTAATTTAATAAAAAAAATTATTAGTTAGTGAAAACATTGGACAAGAAATCCACTTAGAGATATAAGAAAAGGAAGACAAAAATTGAAATAATGTGACCCCCCAAACCCCAACCACAAGGGACTCTGAAAGGAAATGAACCCTTTGGACCAAATAACTATCACCCATGCCACTTCAAAATACATATGGGCATCCATTTATTAATAGAGATATATTTATTAGAAAATAAGTAGAAGATAAATTCAAAACTCATAAGATATTGAGAATGAATGAGAGTTTATAAGGAATCAGGTAGAAGTATTTGGAAGAATATACTTTTAGGAAGAGATAAAAAGAGATAAGGGTCATAACCAGAAGTTGGATATGTAGTATAAGGATAATCAATATAATAATTTTGATACTAATGCAAGTATAAATACCTAAATAAATCTAATAAATAGAAGTACCAATATTATTGGTGGTAGTCTTACATTACTTAAGAAAACAAAAATGACACATAATATGATGAAGTATCCACTATTTAGCAAAGAAAAAAAGGACATGGAAGAACATTTATTCATATTAGATTCATATTGGTGAATCCACAACATTAATAATGAATGTTTGATGCTATTTTATTTTTTTTAGATACTAGGAGATGATATGATTAAGTTGTATATGAATACTTACTTGAGATATGACACTACATAGATTGATGTCCAAATAGAATTTAAAGGATATTTTCACTACCTAGATATACCAACATAAATTGTTAACAATATGAGGGAATTGATTTAGAAGGAGAAGGAATCTATGAAAGATTATGATTAATGATTTAAATATATAATATGAAAACTAGGGGAGCCTATCAATGAAAAATAAAGGATCAGATCGTTTATATCTAGCTGACTTCCATGTCTTCATGCCAATATAGATGGAAACATTTTCAATAAATTAATGGAAACATTAGAGATGGCATAAATATTAGAATCATAGTCCTAGATAAGGCATGTGTATACCTTGTTGAAAGATAATTTTGAAATATTATAACTATAATTAGAACTCTTGTGACTAAAATAGGAGATAAAAATGAAGGGAGATGAGTATGTGGTATGGCATAATAAACATACACCACCATGGCCAATAATTTTGTGTATTAATTTATATGCAGAGGTCCATTCTAGGATGGAATAACCCCATAATGATATGGAAATAATAACAATTGTAATAAGATCCATGCAAACACTGATGGGAATGATCCCACCACTTCAAAAATCCATATATGGGGAAATAATCTACTATAAAATATGTAGAATATATGACCAACATTTATAGAATTTATGCTCAATTATGGAATTTTCACCTCCTAAAATTTAGATAACACATTATAATAATTTTTGATCATTCAATAATTATAACTATAACTCCCCTCTTATTGATGTACTTGCAGACATCCAAGATACTATTTATAGAAGAGCATAAATAATGCAGTAAATACCATCAACATAGTTTCCCATAAACAATGCTATCATATTTCATCTTGGACAAACATATTAAATATCATGACAATTCAAAACACCCAACCCAAATACTATAATAACAATTAAGGAGGGTACAAGGGAGGAAGCTAGAGTGGTTATAGATAAAGATAGCATATAAGAGGAAACTACCAAGGTTGTAAAGGATATATTCACAACTTTACCTAGGGTTTAATTAGGAGAGACCTCCTCCAAAAATTTATAAATGTGTAAATAGTAGACATATAGTTAGGAATTATGAATAATATACATAGATGGAGTGTGGGGTTTTCCATGAAAATGGAACCCATGATGCATTCCATGTCCAAAAGTAGCATAATTATACAAAAATGGTAGAATAAACACTATGAAGATGGAAGAATATCTACCCAAAAGGGGGATAAACATATATGGAAAATAGCCAAGGGGAAGGATATGAAAGGATGGTGTAATGAAATTCACCACATAAAAGAATAAGATATAATAATATAAAAAGTGAGTAGGTCATTTGGGATAAAAGCCATGGCTAAATAGATTAGACAATGTCAAAAAACTATAAAGGATAAAAAATAAAGACCATCAAAGAATGCCTTGCCATTAAGAATGATAATTTAAAACCGCAAGTTGAAATAACCACTAGAAGTGGCATGAATACTAACAAAGGTAGATAAGTAGTAAATAATTTTAGTATAGAGTCAAACACAAATTATGAAGAGGATAAACCTAACATTACAGAACATGACATACTTGTTGAGAAAATAAAAAAGGTAATAATGGAAAAATAGGATAAGGATCAGCTTAAGATAACTTAATTTGACAAAGAGGAGGTTGGATACTTAAAAAGGATAATAAAACTAGTTGACAAATAAGACCTCCTAACAAAAATTACTCAATTTTGAAAGTATTAGAATATACAATGAAGAGAACACTAAGTACAGAGAGTGGAGAAAACTAAAAAGAGAAAGATAAATAAAAATGTTTTTTGCACAAATTGGAAATGAATGAAAACTCACATTATGTTGAATATTGAAATAAATGTCTAGGAAGTAAGTAAAATAATATTATATTTTGGTATAGATATTAATTTATTACTACTAAGCACATAGGAACTATTATGGAAACCATAGTTGCATGAGACAACATGTGACATTCACATGGATGATGGCACTCTATAATCACCCATTGACACCCTAGAGAACATGGAATTTAATTTTATGGGAATAAAGAAGGTAGACTTTGAGGTCATTGATATATATGATACTATATATTTGACACTTCTAAACCTATAATGGTTCATAGATTGCAATGGATCACTAAACTCAAAATAAGAGGAAATCACATTTGATAAAAAGGGGTTAGTAGTTCACTTGCCACTAGAGGTAGGAATGACAATGGCATGGTAAGAGGAATTATGGATAAAGATGAGGATAACAAATTTGATAATCTTCCTAGGGTGTACACCTTGAAAAAAAATGTTAAGATAAAAGATGATTTGGAACCTAATGATGATGGAAAATTGATAGTCAAATAGGAAGGTGAAACATCCTTAGGAGATGAAATTGAGTCCTTCATATATGTGGAGATATAAATAACTATGCAAAACATTTTCTCTATAATAAAAACAACCTAAAAAGGAAAAATTTCCACCATACTATAAGATTCATCATTGTAAATAAGGAGGGTTCACTGCATCAAATGCCCTTCACATAATAAACTACCTAAGTCTATTGGCATAGGGCTAGTCTATGAATATTTACAACAAATGATGAGATTATTTTTGCATATATGTGTGTGTGTGTGTGTGTGTGTGTGTGTGTGTGTGTGTGTGTGTGTGTGTGTGTGTGTGTGTGTGTGTGTGTGTGTGTGTGTGTGTGTGTGTGTGTGTGTGTGAATTTTATTGATGATACACTCACCATTACTATCACAAGGTGGTGTCACACTCATATATCCACCATTCATACTTGGATTACCTTATGTGCACTACTTAGAAAAATGTTCATGAAATTAAAAAGCTAATTCACAGAGATAACATGGTATATGGGGAAAACCAATCCACAATATCATATTAAAACATGATAAAACATATGTAATGTAAGAGGAGAGATAGATAAATGAATATGAGCATAAATCATTTTTTGGTCATTGGATGCAATCCTACAAACATGGTACCTACACTAAGAAATGTAGAAAGGGAAAAATACATGGGTAGAATTCAGAATATATCTCTATAGAACTTTAAATTTTTTGGATGTAGATACGAGAGTATGTAGGACACTACAAAATATCAAAACATTCTTATTCATGGAAGAGTTAATAATAAAACAATAATTCTACAAAATAAAAATGGAAGAAAGACCATTAGATCATATGGATGACTAGGAATAAATTGGAAAAATTGTAAGAGAATTATTAAACACCACAACAAGAACTAAAAAAAATAAAGAATAAGATTAGATGACATATTTCTTTAAAATTATAAAGCGTGAAGAGGATGTTGAGGAAAAACTAGATAATATAAAATTTGATGTTATGGAAGGTGAGATACAACTACTTGTTTCCACAGAGGATAAAACACAATACTTATACCAATGTCTCAAAATTAGGGAGGATAATATTGCCATAGAAGGAAATCTAAATTAGGAAAGGTAGGACTGAGCCAAAGATGAGTTAAATAAAGTCCTTGAATTACTAAGGTAATTTGAAGACTTGTTCCCATAAACATTAACTAAACTAAAATGCATTAAGGAGGATGTAATTACTATGACTATTAAATTAAAATAAGACACTAACCCACTAAAAAATGGATATATGTGTTAAATCCTAATGTAAAGATGAAAGTTAAGGCTGAATTGGATAAAATGATAGCTTGAGGTATTATAAATCTAGTAGAAGAGACTGAATGGATAAGTCCTATTATAATAATAATAAAAAAAAAAACAGTGAGATATGTATATTCATTGACTATATCAAATTAAATAAAGCTTTATTACATGACACATTCTAAACCCCATTTACTGAGGACATATTAAAAAGCATTTTGGGTAGGGAGGTTTATTCCTTCACTAATGGATTCTTAGGATACCATCAGGTTAGGATAGCACCAAAAGATAGGCAAACTACATTTCTTACATAATTAGGATATTTCATATATACAATCATGCCATTTGGATTTAAGAATTCACTAATGGTATTTAGTTGCATAATGATGAATGCATTTAGATACTTCATTCATGAATTTTTGGAAGTGTATTTGGATGATCATGTATAGGCACTAAGGATTATGTTTCATAGATGTAGGCAATTGAATATTTCACTAAATCTCAAGAAATGATTTTTTCCACCCCTTTTGGAATATTATTATGGCACATCATATGTAAAGAATGTGTTGATGCACTTAATGTGATCCTTGTGTCACTAGGGAATGGGGGGAAAGTAATAAACTCAATTATAAGTCTTGGAAGACTCATGGATTGAGTTGTTTATACAACTACTGCTGAAAATAGTGAAATAGTAGAGATATGGCCACCACTTTTAAGTCTACAAGAAGACCCTACTATAGGGACAACATGTTATACATAATGACACTTTATTTATTGTTATGTTTTTTTAAAATTATCTAAAATTTGTCAATTATTGCCCAAGCACAAACAAACCATGACTATTTAAAGAATGAGATAAACTAAAGTGACTCATGGGCTAGATCCAAGGGTAAGTAAGGTAAGGCAAAAAAGAATGTTTGCTTCAGAGGATTTTAGGTATCCATTATTTAAAAATTTATGATAATAACATGTAAAATTAGCATTCACTAACCTAGTGTGATACTCAAATTCAAATGAATGTAGTTTATTCTTGAAAGGAAAATAAATGCATTTATATAGAAGCATATGTTGCACAAAAGTTACTCATTCACATTAAATTACATAAGAACATTCAATTATAAATAAGATGAAAATAGAGCACATATAATAGTATATTGTTTAGCCTAGTGTTAAATTCAATCCAACATATGCATATAATGATATTTTTTCTTGATTAGTCATATGAAAAGAAACCTTTAATTCTATAAAAGCATGAGAAGAAGAAACTATAGAACATACAATAAAGCATACATACAATCTCTAAAGTTCTTAGCTCTTTTGCATTAATTATATAACAATTATTCTTATTTTGATTATAATGACGAGGGACACCCCTATATATAATCCTTAAAATTGCCTATTACAAGTTCAAGTGGGCCCATTAAAAGATGCCCCAATATTTAAAAATGGATAAAATGCCACATATTACAATGGAATATTTTAAATTTAAATTTATAAAATAAAGCCAAATATTCCTTAAGACCTTGGAGGAGGTTGCTGACAAGTTTATTGTTACCACCTTTGTTTTTCTATCTCTTCCTTTGTCCAAACTTCTGCATAGGATAAGTAATCTTGGTCAATTTGAATAAAATCTAGGATCATAGGCTAAAATAGGTTAGGTATCCCTTGAATAAGCCTACCATGATTAAAAATTATAGGCCTCAGTGATTTTTTAATGGCCTCAGCGCTCTCTAGCCTTTGGTTGGAAAAAGCCACAATCTTATTTACCTCAGTGGTAGTCCTTGCATTGGTTATGCCCTACTAGAATTTTATGATAAATAACTTCATTTGAGCCCTAAATTATTAATCATCCATGAAGCTACCATCATATTTTTTCATCTTAGTGATCATAGCATCCTTTAACAGGAGATAAATATTTAATTCTATCTTTTGTAAGGATGCATTTACATCCTTAACCTATTCTAGCCACATTTTAAATATCTTCCTTTTGTTTAACATTATGGTCTGAGTTAGGATGATGTCTTCAAGTGACAATATTTTAAGGTCTAGGAATCTAATGCTTCTTGTAACTCTAGCAAGGTTTGACAACTTGGCATCATAGAGTGCAATTTTTTAGACATATTTAATGACCACATTATAAAGTAGAGTCCCATCCTCTTGCCTTATTTTTATGACTTCGTATAAGTTGAAGACATTGATGACTACATTAATTACATAGATTGTGGTGTTTTGTAAAACTATAGGCTACTTGTTCCTTTAATATCTTCATCTCTTTCTATATTCCTTTCATCAAGCCCACTATGGATTCTACATTGGATTGGATTGTGGACATAAGGTCCTCTTCATACTCATCCACTTCAATCGAGCTAACCTTATTATTCTTCATTAAAATGAAGAGAGACTCTAAACTTTCATGGACCACCACTGAGCTAGACTAGGGATACTCAACCACCTCCTCACCACTCTCTTCATTGTGCCTATAGTAACATCAAATCTCATGTCAATCTATGGTGCAGAGAGGACTACATGTGGTCTCTCTTGCCTTGTTACTAGTATAATATCTCTGACCCAATTTGGGACACTAGTAGGCATTTTATTTGTTTTAGGTGGCTATAATTGAGGTGCTTGATTTGAATAACTTGATAAATATGTATAAGGAATGTATGATAATCTTGTTGGGTCTATTTTCCCAAGTGTGCCAAATAGAGTTCTTGTAGGGCCCATATTTAGGATAAATGAAGGCAATTTTGTAAGCATAGTCATATTTTAATCTATAATAATATTGAATTGGGATGAATTCAATAGTGGATTTGGAAAGATGAATAGCTTTGAAATGGGCCTTAATGGTCTTGCTAATGTAGGGGAACTAATAAGAAGTGATACACGTATTGTGGATACCTAGGAAGAATAAATATTTGAAGTGGCATGAAAAGTGAAATGGGGGAGGGTGAATCCTAAGGAACTACTAGCTTGTTCCAACCTAATATCAACTAAATATTGAGTCATGGTAATTACAAAGGCTGATGATGTTAAATATAATAGGGAAACAATGGTGGGAGGAACAAATGCAAATGTAGAAATAGTTTGAAATACACCGGTGATTGGAAAAGGAGGTAGTGGTGAAGTACTTACATTAGGATATTATGCTCCAAGGGTATCCTAATGTGTGTTATTGGTAGTAGTAGTAGTAGTAATGGTCTTGGTCTCCTTTTTCCTCTTTTAAACTTGTTCAATGTTTCTTTCAACTAGTGCTTGCACTACTTCTATGGATATTTCAATGCCTTGTTGTAATTCCTCAAGATAAATAGTAGTAGGATCAGGTTAAATTATGATTTATAGATAAACTCCCATAGTAGATGTAGAGATTAATGTGGGTCCTTAGAAGAAGTTAGGTTGACTGCTAGATCCTCCTTTCTCAAAGCTTGGAATTAAGTCCTAAATGTTTGAAGTGGCAAGTAATGGAGGTCTAGATAGCCTGTTACTAATAAGAGGAACATTATATTATTCTTATTTATCTTGTATTTCCTCATAGTCAACATCAACCATGCTCCCATGGGTTGGTGATGGCTAATACCTAACAATATATTCCTTTTTATTTTCTCTATCTAGTCTTATCTCTAGCTCAATGTTGTTTAAAACATTTTTAAAGCACCACCTCATCATTGAAAAAATCTCTATATATCCACACATGGACTTCTTCTTGATGATTATATTCCATTTCCACATCCTTCTTGAACTTTAATATATCCTTGGAAATGACATTATTGGTATCCCATGTTCTAAAATCATCTTTAGGCAATAGGTATGAATACATATTCCTAACAACTACAATAATATCATGTCACTTGGTAAATTTGGTCCTCCCCAATTTCTAAGGAACCTTATGAGGGGTTGTCTTATCATTATTCTTGAAGACTCCATCAACTCCATGTAGAAGTTGATAGGCCATTTATTCTTCCACCAACATAATTAGAACCTACCTTGGTAGTCTAAGAGGGACACCATAACTCCTATTTTGGTGACTATGCAATCTAGGTATAACTAGTAGCTACCCATTTCTCTCAAGGTTTTCTTGACTTTAGAAGGAACCCTCTACATCTTAAATTTGATGAACAACTTGTAAATCACTGGGTATAACTCTTATGAAATCACTCTTATATTTCATCTAAATTGATGAATATGTATTATAGAGAAGAGATGAGGCACAACCTCTTGATGCTCAAGAGATAGTGAATTTAAACCTAGTTGATCCATTACAAAATTTCATCTAATAGGTAGATCATAATGAAGAAGGGGGAACCATTCTTGAAAGTGTCTTGAATTTCATATACCAAATTATTTTTGATAATTTCCCAATGTGGGGGAATCTATTGATCTTTTAGGATTATTTATAGCAATGGAATAACCTTATGTCCATATAGTCAATGTGTGGATTACCAAATACCCTATTCATGAGGGTCAATCTAATCTTAATTCCTTATTTGAATTTTTGGATTGGAAATTTTCCTTGATCATCCATGAGAATAGCTCTTATTGTGTTGGTCACCAATGAATCCAAGACCTTCTATAGGGAGTGCACCTTGTACTAGTTATCGATGATGACTTGGTTTTATTCTATCTATGGGGAGGGAAGATAATATTACTTCTCAAAGCTTAGTCCTAATATGAAATAAATAGTGATCCCTTGAGATATTGATTTAAGTAGTCCATCCTCACACATTTACCTCCCAAAATTACCATAAACTAGGTTAATGCATGGTATGGCCTCTGGTTTAGCTATGACCTTGTGGATACCATTTGTGTTGATGGTAAGGATATTTGAATCCAATTGGATTATATGAGGCATGGTATCATCCTCATCAACAACCATAACTACTTCCACATTTAAATATATGTTACTATAGTGCATGTCACCAAATTTTATTTCCTCAAGAATGAATTTAGTATCCTTGAAGATGACTAAAGTACCATTCTATAATAGAAAGTCATCATTCCTAAAAGAGATGCTCTTATTTAGAGTAGAGGGACCTAATTTTGCCATATTTTTCAATACTCTAGGTAGCAATCAATGTCTTTTTGATATCCTTATACAAATTTCAAGATTCGATAATGGCAGTTGGGAGTGTGATTTATAAATAGCTTTGAGATTTGTAATACTATGAGAATGGAGACAATAAATAAATCAAATGCGTATAGATTCAAAATTCCAATAGCAATAACCTTGATTTTGTACCCTTTTGAAAGATTACTATGATTAATGAAATTTTGATGGTGATCCTATTTTAATCTATATTAATGGCAAGCTTATCAACATTGCATGTATTTGAAACAATCTCCAAACTATTACTTTTAATAATTAATTTCATTATAATTCAAATTTAGCTTTAATTCATCTTTGATTTGGCTTCAATTTTAGTTTTAAATCTAAATATTACCACTTTTGACATGTGGCTACCATTTTAGATCCAAGTAGGTACTCATGTGTCCTAAATATGACTAAGCAACCTATTTGGATCAAAATACATACAGGTGGAACCTTTTGATTACCTTGTAGATTCTCAAAATGTAGCTAGATTTGAGATGGTAGCCACATGTCAAAAGTGGAAATATTTACATGTGGAACCTTTTGATTTCCTTGTAGACTCTTAGAATTTATATTTTCATGATGATCCCATATATCCTACCACATGACATCTTTCAATTCATGTCAAGATCTCAAGTTGTGTTATTCAATTTTGATTGGTCATAAGAATGCCATGAATCACTCTCATGGGAAATCATAAATTACCTTAGTATGTGTCTCTCTTGCAATTAATCATAGATTTTTTATTAGATGTCCCTTTTGGAAGGCTTTTGGACAATTGTTAACAACTTCCCACTAATTAGATGGCTTGGGTGAATACATGTATCCCTCTCAAAGTTGATCTAGTAGATCTCAGTTATAAATATCATGGGAATGACATGTGGTATCATTTCATGGGCCTAAAGGGGACACACATCATTATCATATGCTATTGTTTGTTATTCTACCAAGTATCATTCTCAAAAGGCACCTTGGATAGTTTTATATTACCAAACCTTGATCAGATAGCTCAAGTGTAACTTAGATGCCTTCCTTACAATTTCTCATGAGTCTTGGATGGATGCAACATGGCATGGACATGTGGTGACCTTAGATGAATCCAAATGGAACATACATTACCTTAGATATTCACTCAAGTCTGGTTGGTTACCTTTGATACATACAGTGACATCTTATGGGATTATGCATTGTGGTAGGATGCATATGAGACATGTGGTGGCTTAGACTAGATGGGACTGCTCATGGTGGATAAGATCTTGACACGTATCCCTAGGATTTGAATTCTAATGACTAAATTCTTTGTGAGATCTTTAGATGATGCCACATTACTTGTGGACTTGGTAGATTTGTTCTATGTGTTTCATGTGGTATGCAATGAATCCATAATGCATTGCAAATCTTGGTGAGGTGGACACCTATCCTTTAGGTTTTAGTATGAGTTTTTACATCCCATGAGGCATCATAAACTACAAATTTAATTTGACGTCCTATGAGGGCAAGTGAGAAACTAAGTTAGCTTCTTAAAGACATCATAGCCCATCTTAAACAAATATAAACAAGTTTTAAATAAAAACTCTATAAACAAATTCCTTAAACACAACATAATTCTAATAAAATAAAACCTAATGAATCTTTCTATGATTATGTCAATTAGAGAGTCAAGTCACACTTAGCAAAATCCAATTTACATATCATTAAACCATGAAAGGTCAATAACTCATTATTAAATAAAACTTTAAGAAGACTTGCAATAATTTGAATATTTCTAAGTATCAATCCTTATTTCAAAATGAATTATTAAAAAAAATGCAAAAGTATTAAATCAATTCTCCATGTAGTCAAATGATTTAATATTTTTAGAATCTTGGGCACTTTTTTAAGATTGAAGAAAGGAAGGTCCCCATTCTGAGAATAGGGGAATGTTGATCATCAACAAATGTTGACATCTATATGGAAACATTGAAATTTTTTATAATATAGATAGTTTGTTCATAGATAAATCAAAAATTAGTTGTTTTATTATGATCTTCAATTAGTACCAAAACTACTTTTCAGAACTAATGAAAGCCCATAGGCTTGAAATAGTGTTTAAACCTTGTAGATAATCATATTATGTGTGTGATTTGAGGTTCCTTAACCACTGCCATTGGTTTAGAAATGATAAATTTCAAGTTTCAAGACATTAAATATGAAATGACTTAATCATTATTTATATTTTATATAATTATACTTTGCTTAGTTGAGGATGGTTAAGGCTTTTCTCTAATGCTACCCAGACATCCATAACCCTGATAGAGATACCTTTGGCTCTACTCTAGGTTTTGCTCTATTGCTAGCTAGGCATCCATAACCCTAGTAGAGATTGCATAAATCACCATTCATGGAATCTAAAAGTAGTTTATGATTTCACTTCTTTGGTGTATCCTTTTTTTATACCTGCATTCATAAACTATAATGGTTGGGGACCAGAATTAGCTAGGTGTAAGGTTTTGTCAAGACATAGTTTGGATGTAATTCATCTTCAAATATCAAGTTCTACCCTAGTAATTTTATTGGTGAATTTAAGTGATAGTGCGATGGTCTACATAGATTAAAACATTAGTTTAAGTAGATGTTCATTCATCTGGAATATATCACAGCCTTAAAATGACTTAGGTTTTTTATGAGAAAACTAACTTCTAATTAAACCTACCCAAATTTTCTAAATTGAAACACTTCTAGAGGTTTCCAAACTTTGGACAACCAATGTTCAAAACTAGAAATCCCTTCTTCCCATTTTAGGAGTATACTAACACAAAATGAGCCAATGAATTCTTATCCAAAGGACATATTACTAAGATACAACACACAATAGAAAACAAATAACAAGAAGAAAGTGAGAAAGAAAACAACAAGAAAGCAAAGAAAGAAAGACAAACTACTCTACTCATACCTATTATAAATCTAAACAAGCTTACTATCCTTCAGAAGTTTGTGATAGAGTGGTCTAAAAATAATGTTTCATGTACTTATAATTGAATAGAAAGGTTAAGTTATGCACTTGTAGGTCTTTAAACCTGAATGCATTTTTTCCTTGTATTTCTTCTCATTTATATGGTCCAATCTAGAGAGGATTGAACTTATCATGTTGTAAATTTCTATCATGGGCCTTGTCCCATAGTAGGACAAAGTTTGATATTTAGAATGCTTTAACTTTGGCTCATTTATCAAACCATATCTTTAAAACATCCTTATGCTTTTTGAAATTATTTAATGCTTTGTATCTAGCATCTCCATTTTAATGATGTTCAACATTGGGGTTCATACTCTTCATCATATCCATATACTCAGCCATAAACTCATAGATGGGAAACTTTAGTGTGATAGTAAAAATAGGTTACTACTCGTAGACTAGTAGGAATGGGGACACCTTAAGTTCTTGGTTATATCTTATTTTATCTACCCATAAAGTATACTTTAGTAGGGACTATCCTTCTCTAGGTTTTTTATCTATATATTTATTGATGACATTCATCAAGTTTTTGTTGGTAGATTTTACAACTCAATTACCTTGAGGGTAATATTTTGAAGAAAACTCAATGAATATTTGATTATCATATACCCAATCAGTGAATTCAATTGACATAAATGCTAGGACATTATCACATACCAATAATAGGGGTATCCCAAACTGAATGATGATATTTTCTTCTAGAAATTTGATTACATCAATTGCTCTACTTTTTTTGGTGGTTGTTGCTTTAGTCTACCTAGTAAAATAATCCATGGCAATGAGTACAAATTTATTCCATACTAAGGATTTAGGATTGATCACTCCTACAAATTCAAGGCCCCATTATGCAAATGGATTCATTTCAATCACTGGTTGTAAATTCATGGATGCCTTTATCTCTCATTGATTAAACACTTGGCATTGACGGCATGCATGTACATGAGCGTGGGCATCTTTGAATATGATTGGCTAATAGTATCCTACTCTCAATATATTGTGTAGTGTAGTATGCCCTAAAGAGTGACCACTTCCTAGATTGTCATGGAAATTGTTCATGATTTTTGTCTTTTTAGCTCTAGAAACACACTTATATAGATCCCTTCATAATTTTTTCTATAGAGGACTCCTCTTTTGATCATGAAATGATATGATCTAAGTTTGAGGGCCCTTTTTCTCCCTTTTAAGGTGTGGGGAACAAACTCTGTATACCAAATAGTGAATAATATCCTTGTACCAATCACCATTGGACACTTAACTTGTTTCAACCTATAAAACATCAATGCATGGATCAGTATTTGAGATAACCTTGCTTAGTATTTATGTATCATATTCTTGGAGTTTGGTAATATACTTCCTGCTTCATTCTCCTAATTCATTTTATACCAACATTATCTTGATAGCTAGATTAGACACTATAACATATGTCATGTTCCTCAAGATGTAGTGCTAAATTTCTTGATGGCCTTTACAAGAACATATGCTTGCTTATCTAGAATAGGATAGTTAAATTCAACATTGTTTAAGTTGGTGCTCATGAATGCTATAAGGTGCTCTTTATCATCTTATTTTTGTATCAAGACAATTACAATAGTGTGATTAGAAGGAAAAGAGTATAGATAAAAGTCTTTACTAAAATTAGGACTTATTAGAACATAATGTTGAATGATATCATCCTTAATGTCTTTAAATTCCTTTTTTGTTTTAGTGGCCCATTTTATCTTCACATCTTTCTTTAGCATTGTGTTGACTGGTCTTACAATCTACGTAAAACTAGAGTTAAATTTTCTTACAAAACTAATCTTGTTAAAGAAATAATTCAACTCTTTTTTGTTGTTAGGGACTTCTACCTTTGAAATTTTCTTTATCCTAGTAGGGTCAATAGTCATACCTTCTTAGGTAATTATATGTTCTATAATTTTGCCTTCAGTTACATAGAATATACTTTTCTTGGGGTTTAAAAAAATATTATACCTCCTGCACTTTTTCAACACTTTTTCCAAATGCATCATGTGATCACCTCTATTTTTAGAAAAAATTATTAGATCATCCATGTAAATAGTGATTCACTTAAATATTAATCCTTAGAATTCATGGTCCATTTATCATTGGACAATTTCTCCTACATTGATCAATCCAAATTGCATTCATTTATATGCAAACATTCCTCACTTAGTGGTGAAGGTAGTTTTCATTCTATCATTCTTATTTATTAGGACTTGGTTGTAGCCTGAAAACCCATCAAAGAATGACATAATTACAAACCCACTCACCAAATAAATGACTTCATCTAAGGATGGCAAGGGATAATTGTCCTTCTTAGAAGATTTGTTCAAGTTTTTGAAATTGACACAAAATATGATTTCTCCTTTTTTCTTTTGGACTGGCACAAGATTTGTAACCCATGCCAAGTGCCATATGGGAAAGATTATCCTTGCATATATAAATTTCTTCACTTCTTTATAAATTATAGGTTTCAACATTGGATTTATTGGCCTTTATATTTGCCTAAAGGGTTTGCAATCCTTTTTAAAGGGGATAGTGTGAGTAATCACACTAGTATCAAATATCTTAATACCATCATATGACTATGCAATGACATCTTTGAATTTGGTTAAAATGGTAGCAGCTTCCTTTATCTCTTCATTAGTACAAATTAAACTGATGTTAACACTTTATTGATTCTCATGATTTCCCAAGTTGGCTTACTTATAGTCTTTTCTTCTCACCTTGGGTTGCTTAGCTTCAGTTATTTGTTTATCTAGGTTAAACATATTTTCTAAGGATATCATGCCCTTGGGAATCTGGTTCTCTTTGTGTTAGATTACTCCATCTTCATTATCCTTTGAAATGTGTACATGACTTTCATATTATTCATAAAAAATGTGGGATTTGAATACGTTAGAATTACACATAAAGTTAATTATCTACTTATTATCATCACAAACATGGAAGTGAGTGATATTGTATGGCATAGAGGGGAATTAAATTATTTCCAAAGTAAACTCCTATAAGTTCAATGGGTATGAAGACATTAGGTTGGATGTTTTTGAATATAGAGCATCTACCAATTGGTTCTACTCCCTGAATAGGTAAATATTATTAAATGATTCAAAATACTCAATCAAATCCCAATATCTAAAATTATAATTCATTAAATAGGAAAGCTTACACTAATATCTACTCTTGACCTGATTAACAACTAATTCTAAATCACCATAGACAAACAATTATTTTACCCTATGTTTTATTTAAAATTTAATTCCTAATATAAGAGCTTCATATTTCTATAAATTATTAGTACAAGTGAAATGTAATCTATAAGATATTAGATACTATTTTCCTTCAAGATTTGTTAGAACAATTCTAATGTTAGAACCTTGCTTAGCTTATGCACCATCAAAGTACAATGTCCAAGGACCTTTTATTTCTTCCTTGTCATCTATAATGACATTAACGGTTTCTAAAGTGTAAACACCTAAGTTAGAGGATTTGTAATTTACCTTCTCATTCTTGACATTATATTTAGTAATCATGTAATTTATTTTAGGTTCTTAATTAATCTTGATCTGATGGGGAATCCTATGCCAAGGATGCCACATGTGGAAATAATTAGTGAACATATCTCCATTTAGGGATTTAGTTCAGATGTGACTCAATAACAATATGTAAGCCTTAGGTATGTTAACAACTTGAATATTGATGAACTATTAGATTTAGGGTTCATGAGCGAGTTGCATGTGAATCCACTTTCACTCTTGATTTGTCTAATTGCACCACTACCTTCTCTAATTTGACTAGGTTTAATCTCATTTTTTCATAGATTTTTAAAGGCATGATGTTAGCTAAAACACTAGAATCAAGAAAGAAATTAGGAATATTTTTACCAAAAATACTTACATCAATAAAAATAGTGGAACTTCATGATTATTCTTATACATTACCACATTTACATGAGTTAATTTAGCTTTGATGGGGCTAGGGTTTTTATTCAATGATTTCAATACCAAATCACATTGTTTAGTGATTTGAGTAAGTTCATGTGACATTATGTTTGCCTTGATATTTTTCATATATTCTACTATATTATATCCACCCTTCAATGTTGTGCAGGGATATTGGCTAACTTTTCTTAGCTTTAGGGGGTGGAGGATTATCATTTTTCCTACCATTAGGAGGTGTATCTATTTCATTAGGTGGGGTAGAAGTTTTTATAGGTGGGTTATAACCTTTAATTCTCAAAGCATAGTTGCTCCTATATTATTATTAGAAAGCATGCATCTCCTCAACATTATCTTCAGGCTCATTTGCATCTTGATTAGGAAAATCATAGTCTCAACCATGAGGATTATTTTTGGGGCTCTAGAAGCATCATTAGTATTTTTATAACCTTTAGCATTAATTTGATCAATAGAATTCATATCAAACCCCTCTATTTGGATTTAAATGGCTTTGAATGCATGATAGAATTCAACATAGTCTAATTTTCCATGTCTAGTATTATTATGCACTTGGCACTAGTTGGGCAATACTAACTCACAAATGTTGATCTCAGGCAACTTGCTCAAAGGGGGATCTCTATTATTATTAAACCTATTGAATGGTTTTTTATATCTCTAGAAGTTGTAATTTCTATTATAACTCTCACTAGTATTTCTCATCTATTTCTTGAGATCCAAGAAATACTCCATGAGTTTTTGAATAGTTATCTATATTGAATCCAATTCTCCCTTTGGAGGCTATGATTTCTTGCTTTGGGCTAAAATTTGAATGTTGGTGTTATTTATGGGCACTAGTGCCTGATTGATATTGTTCTAGGGATGTGCTATGACATTAACTTGGTTAAAGAATCCTAGTTTTTGGTTGGGTTCAACATGGCTTAATGGCAACTAGTTGATTACTAGTAGTTGGTTTAATGTAGGAAAGTTTTAATTCATGTTAGGTATGAAATGTAGAGTAAACATCATTAGATCATTGTTGGGTATAGAAAAAGTGGTATGCCCATGTGGATGAATTTTCTCATCAATATGGATGGCTTCAGTATATGCTAAAGGAAATGTGTCAATATTCAAGGCTCTTCTTAGGAAGATAGTTATCATCAGGTCTAAGACATTTTTGTATATTTCTAAAGTTAAATCATATGTCAGCTTATAAGGTAGGGATATCAAGATATACATATTTTAGAACTTTTCATTAAATGTTCTAATTGGTTCCTTTATGTCCCTTTTGAGGGTGGTGAACTATTAGTACAAGACTCCTAGGCTTACTACCCTACCAAATTAGGTAATAAAAGTATCATTGAACTCACCCCATCCCATGATGGAATCTTCTAAAAAGTCAAGAAACTAATCATAAGTCGCATCTTAGAATGTAAATGGAAAAAGGTAACAATCCACATCCTCATGAAACACATTAATCAGCCTCATACATGATTTAAATGACTTTATATTCTCTTTAATGATTACTCTACTAGTGGAGGAAAAGAGAGGCAAATATTTTTATGGGTCCTTTGGTAGATCATGCACAGGTCTAGGGATATTGATGGATGAGCTAGCCAACCATGACATGATTGGAAAGAGGGTGGTAAATTTTGGTTATATGGGGAATTTTTATAGGTCCTAGATGTCCTACATTTACTTTTATATGATCTTACCTTCGTATGGATTTTTAGGGATGTTAAATAGACCTAGGGTTCAGATCAAGATCTAGTTCTAATCCTAGGCAACTCCATATTGCAGAATGGGTATTAATGACCAAAGGGAAAAATAACTTCAAAGGTAGCCACACAAGTGTTAGATATTACAAATATTAGTTAAATTTCTTATAAAAAGCCTTTCTATAGACCATATATACTATATTTACCTTGATCTTTGAGGATCCAAGTCCTAAGACCTCAGATCTTTCAATTCTTATTCAAATATTGTTAGTGTTGCATGTTAACCTATAAATATTAGTGTCAAATCAAAATTTCAAATAATTTTAATGCATAATTTAATATTTGAGAGTTTTTGATAATTTTAAAATGTCTTTCAACATAAAGCTATGTAAAGTTTTACTTAACCCCTAATGAATTTGAGCAATTATGATCTTAAATGCCTAGATCTAGTATAAGCAAGGTCTCAATGATTAACCTTTGCACAAATTCTTATGAATACCTAGATCATTTACCAAATTTTAATGAATGAACACTAACTATAAGGATATCCTTCAAAAAATGCAAATATTCATACAAATAATGTAGATCCTTAGTATTCTTTAATAATGTTTGCATACTTTGAAATAATTATGAATATATTTTAAAAAGTACACTAAAATTTCACTAAGATGCATGAAAGTAATTACATAGGGGCCCTCCTTCTAACGCCATTTTTTTCTTCCTATTGATGTACTTAATGTGCTCCTTATGTCACTAGGGAACATGGGGAAAGTAATGAAATCAATTTTAAGTCTTGTAAGACTTGGGGTTTGAGTTTTTTATACAACTACTACTGAAAATAGAGAAATAACAGAGATATGGCCACCTCTTTTAAGTATTAATATAGACCTTACTATATGGACAATAGGTTATACATACTAACTTTTTATTTATTGATAATCTTTGTGAAATTTATCTAAACTATGTCAATTATTTCCCAAACACAAACAAACCTTGAATATTTACATAATGAGCTAATCTAAAGTGACTCATGGGGTAGACTCAAGGGTAAGTAGGTTAAGGAAAAAAATAAAGTTTGCTTCAGAGGGTTATAGGTATCAATTCTTTAAACCTTTATGACAATAACATGTAAAACTAGCATTCACTAACCCTTGTGTAATACTCAAAGTCAAATGAATGCAGGTGATGCTTCAAAGGAAAATAAATGCATATATATAGAAGCATATGTTTCACAAAAGGTGCTCATTCACATTAAATTGCATAAACATATTCAACTACAAATAAGATGAAAACATAACACATATACTAGCATATTTTTTAGCCTAGTGCTAAACTCAAACTAATAGATGCATACAATGATATTATTTCCAAATTCATCAATGAAAAGAAACCTTTAATTTTATAAAAGCATGAGAAGTAGAAACCATAGAACATACAATAAAGCATACATATAATCTCTCAAATTCTTAGCTCTTTTGCATTAATTCTATAACAACTATTCTTATTTTGATTACAATGGGGGGACACCCCTATATATGGGCCTCAAAATATCCTATTACAAGTTCAAGTGGGCCCATTAAAATATGTCCAAATATAGCCAAGTGGATAAAATGCCACATATTATAATGGAATATTCTAAATTTAAATTTACAAATAAAAAGTTGAATATTCCTCAAGGCCCTAGAGGAGGATTCTAACCAACTTGTTATTGCCACATTTATTTCTTTGCCTCTTCATTTGTCCAAACTTATGTGCAATATAAGTAATCATAGTCAATTTAACCAAAATATAGGATCATAGGCTGAAATAGGTTAGGCATCTCTTAAATAATCCAACCATGCTTCACAATTATAGGCCTTGATGCTTCTTCAATGACCTTTGCTCTCTCTAGACATTGGTTGGAAAAATAAACAATGTTCATTACCTCAGTGGCAGTATTTGCATTGCTTATGTCATGATAAAACTTTATGATAAATACCGTAATTTGAACCATAAATTCCTAATCATACATGAATCTACCATTAGGCTTGGTCACCCTAGTGACCATAGCATCCTTCAATAAGAGGGAAATCTTAAATTTTATATTTTCTAAGGATGTAGTTACATCCTTAACCTATTTCAGCCACCTTTTCAATATCCTCTTTCTATTCATAATTATGGTCTTATCCGGGATGATGGATTTAAGTGGTAATATGTTAAGGTCTTGGAATTTTTTTCTTCTTACAACTCTATCCAAGTTTGCCAATTGGAAATCATAGAGTGAAATTGTTTGGTCATATTTAATGAACACATTATACTATAGAGTATCATCCACTTGCCTTCTTTATATGACTTTGTATAAGTTGAAGACATTAATGACTACATTAATTACCTCGACTATGGTGTATTTTGGAACTATAGACAATGCTTATTCCTTAAATATCTTCATCTCTTATTATATTCCTTTCATCAAGGGCACTATATATTCTAAAATGGCTTGGAACATGGACATAGGGTCCTCTACATACTCATCCACTTCACCCAATCTAGCCTTCCTCTTCTTTGTTAAAGTGAAAAGGGACTCTTCACTTTCATGGGCCACCATTGAGCTAGACTTAGGCTATTCAACCTACCTCCTCGCCACTATCTTCATTTTGCCTATAACAACATCAAATATCATGATAATATGTGGTGTAAAGAGGACTATTTGAGGTCTTTCTTGTGTTGCTTCTAATATAATATCTCTAACCCAATTTGGGAAAAAATTAGGCATTATATTTGTTAGAGGTGGCTATAATGGAGGTGCTTAAGTTGAGGTAGAGGCTAAAGCTATAACCAAAATGTGTAGAAAGCTTTCTAGGTCTATTTTCCAAAGTGTGTCAAATAGAGTTCTTGTAGGGACCATATTCAGGATAAATGAAGGAAATTTTGTAGGCACACTCACCTTTGCATCCATAATAATATTGAATGGGGACATAAGCAAAGGTGGATTTGAAAAGGTAAATAACTTTAAAATGGGCCTTAATGGGCTTGATGATGTAGGGGAACAAATATCAAGTGATGCACATATTGTGGTTGCCTAAGAAGAAGCAATATTTGAAATAACATGAGAAATAAAATGGGGGAGGGTGAATCCCAATGAACTACTATCTTGGCCCAAGCTAGTATCAATCAAATATTGAGCCATGGTAGTTGTAAAGGTTGTTGATGATGATGTTAATGGGGAAATAATGGTGGGAGGAAAAAATGCATAAGTTGAATCAATTTGAAGTGCACCAATAATTATAAAAGGAGGTAGTGGTGAGGTATTATATTTGGAGTTTGTGCTCCAAGGTTAGCCTAAGATGTGCCGGTGGTAGTAGTATAAATAGTGTTCTTGGGTTCCCTTTATCTCTTGTATACTTTCTCAATGTTTCTTCTAGCCAGTGCTTATACTTCTTCCATGGATAGCTCAATGACTTATGGTATTTCCTCAAGGTCAATAGAAATAGGGTCAAGTTGACTTATGATTTCCAAAGTAGCTCCCATAGTAGATGTAGATATTTATATGGGCCCTTTGGAGGGGTTAGGATAACTACTAGATCCTCCTTTATCAAAGCTTGGAGGTATATCCTAAATGTTTGAAGTGTCAAGTAGCGAAGGTCTTGCTGGAATATTCATAAGAAGAGGAATATTATCTTCTTCTTCATCCTTCCCTTCCTCATAGTCAGCATCAAACATGATCCCATGGGTTGGTGGTGTTTGATAACTAACAATATCTTTCTTTTTTTTCTATTTATCCAGTCTCATCTCTAATTCAATGTTCTTTTTTAAAACATTCTAGAGCACCACCTCATCATTTAGATCATCTCTATATATGAACTCAAGAACTTATTTTTAACACTTGTATTCCATTACCACATCCTTCTATAATTTTAATAAATTTTTGGCAATGACATTATTGGGATCCCATGCTATGAAGTCATCTTTATCCAATAGGTATGAATCTTTATGTGTAGTAGCTACAAAAATATCTTACCATTTGGTAATGTTGGTCCTCCATAGTTTGTAAGTATCCTTATGGGGGGTCATCTTATTCTTGTTCTTAAAGAATCCATCAAATCCATGTAGAATTTGATAGGCCATTTCTTCTTTAGACAACTTCATTGGTACATACCTTGATAGTCTAAGAGGGACTACCATCACTCCTATTTTGATGACTATGAAATATGGGTCTAACTACTAGCTACCCATGCCTCTCAAGGTTTTTCTAACTTTAGGGAGAACCATCTATATCTAATATTTAGTGATCAAATTATAAACCACTAGGTATAGCTCTTTTGAAATCACTCTTATATTATGTCTAAATTGATGAATATGCATTACAAAGAAGACCTGAGGCACAACCTTTTATTGCTCATGAGACTATGGCTTTTGACCTAGTTGAGACATTACATATATTATATCCAATATGTATCTCATCATGAAGAAGGGGTCACCATTCTTATAAGTTTCCTAAATTACATATACCAAATTATTTTTGATAATTTCCCCAAGTGGTGGAATTTTTTGGTCTTCTAAGATTATCTATAATAATGGAATAAACCTTATGTCCACATAAGAAATGTGTAGATTTTCAAATACCCTACTCAAGAGGAATACTCCAATCCTAACTCCTTGTCTAAATTATTGGATGGTCAAGTTTCCTTGATCATCCATGAGAATAGCTCTTGTTGGGTTAGTCACACATGAATCCAAAACTTTCTCTAGGGAGTGCACCTCATACCAATTGTTGATGATGATCTATTTGTATTATATATATGGGGAGGGAAGGTCATAATACTTCTCATAGATTGGTCCTACTATAAAATTAATATGGATCCCTTGGCATATTTATTTAAGTATCTCATCCCCACATTTTGACCTCCCCAAAATACCATAAATTAGGCTAGCACATAGCATGACCTCTAGTTTAACTACAACCTTATAGAGATTGAATGAATTAATGTTAAGGATATCTAAATATAGTTGGATTATATGAGGCATCATATCATCTTCATCAATATCCCTAACTAATTTCACATTGAAATATATGCTACTATAGTGTATGTCACCAGATTTTATGGCCTCATGAATTAATTTAATATCCTTGAAGATGACTAAGATACCATTATGGAATAGAAATTTATCATTCTCAAAGTAACTACTATTATTTAGAGCAGATGGACATATTTATGCCAAGTTTTGTAATAATCTAGGTAGCAATCAATGTCTTTCTGGTATCCTTATACAACTTTTAAGCTTTGATAATAGTAGTTAGGAGTGTAACTTGTAAGTGTAATTTGTAAATGGCCTTGAGATTTATCATACTGTGAGAGCACAAACAATAAGAAATTAAATGTGTATATCTTCAAATTTTCAATAGAAATAGCCTTGATTATGTATCCTTTTAAAAGATCGCTCTGATTAATGCAATGTTGATGGTAATCCTAGTTCATGGCATATTAATGGCAATCTTGTCAACCTTGCATATATTTGAAACAATCTTAGAACCATTGATTTTAGAAACTAATTACACTAGAATTCAAATTTAGATTTAATTAATCTTTTATTTTCCATCAATTTTATCTTTAAATCTAAATATTATCACTTTTTAACATGTGATTGCCATCTCAAATCTAGCTAAGTAATTATGTGGCCTAAATATGTCTAAGCTATGTATTTGGCCAAAAATTTAGACACATGGCACCTTTTTATTGTCTCATAGACTCTTTTAATATATATTTTCATGATGACTCCCCTACATCCTACCATTTGGCATCTTTTAATTCTTGGTGATCTCTTAGGTGGTGTTATTCAATTTTTATTAGTTTAAGGGATGCCACACATTGCTCTCATGGGTAATTATGGATTTCATTAATAGGTGTCACTCTCATGGGAAATCATAGATTTTCTTACCAAGTATCTCATTTAGAAGGATTTTGGATACCTATTGGCAACTTGGCACTAATTAGATAGCTTAGGTAAAGACACACATCCCTCTCAGAGGTGATCGAGTGGATCTTGGATAAGAATAGTGAAGGAATGACATGTGGCATCATCACATAGGCCTAAAGGGGAAATTTGTCATTCTTGTGGGATATATTTGTTCTTCTACCAATTGTCATTCTTGTAAATCACCTTGGATAGCTATATATTACTTAACCTTGATCATATGGCTCACGTGCAACCCATATCCCTACGTTGAAAGCTCTCATGAGCCTTGTATGGATTCAATGTGGCATGGACACATGATTAACTTTAATGAATTTTAAGGGAACACACATCACATCAAAAGGCCATTTGGGTCTAGTTGGTTGCCTTTCAGACATACGATGGCATCTTGTGTGATTCTACACTATGGTAGGACACATGGGGATGTATGGTGGCTTAGACTATATGGGTTCAGTTGTGGGGGATAATATCATGACATGTATCCCCATGATTTTAATTCTAATGTCTAGCTTCTTCGTGAGCTCTTTAGATGATGCCACATTGCTCATAGACTTGGTCAATTTGCTCCAAGTGTTTTGCATGGGATGCAATGAATCCATAAGGCATTATGAAGCCTAGTTAGGTGGACACCTATATTTTAGGCTAAATTTTCAATTTTAACATCCCATAAGGCATCATAAACCATAAATTTAATTTGATGTCCTATGAGGTCAGGAAAAAAAACTAATTTATCTTCTTAAAGATGTCATAGCCTATCATAAGCAAATTTAAACAAGTTTTAAATCAATAATCTATGATTAAATGAATTAAACATAAAATAATGTTAATAAAATGAAACCCTATGAATCTTGTTATGTTTATGTCAATTAGAGATCTAGGTCACACTTCCTTAGAAAAAAATTATCTTCATGTCATTAAACCATTAACAGTCAATAATTCATTGTTGAATAGAACTTGAAGAAGACTTACAATAATTTGAATATTTATAAGTATCAATACTTATTGAAAATGAATGATTACCCAAAAAAATACATAAGTCTTAAATCAATTTTCCATGCAGTTAAATGATTTTATATGTTTATCATCTTGGGAACCCTTTTTAGATTGAATAAAGGAGGGCCCCATTTTGAGAATAGGGGAATGTTGATCATCAATAAAATGGTTGATGGTAGATCCACTTAAAACCATTACAATCATTAACCTACTAGCACCCAATTCATAAAAAGAGGTTTGAATAATATTTGTGTATATCGGATATCACTACTAGGTTATAAAGAATTATACAACTATCAATGCTCCCATTGAAGAATTATTGAAAAAGTGGTATGATAAACCACTAGAGTGGTCAAGACAATGTTAGGAGTATTTTTATACACTATAAAATAAGATTGTAGATGATCTAATATTAATATTTATAAATTGGAAAAGTCCATTTCATGTACATCTCAATTCATTAGAGACTTCAATAGGGGTAGTCCTAGCAAAACCACAGGGAATAATAGGCCACCCAATTTTCTTTGCTAGTATAAAATTAGTAAGGACAAAAAGGAATTAATCCACATCAAAGAGGGATGCACTTTTTATGGTCTAAATGTTGAAAAAGTTTAGACATTACATATTTGTACATCAATTTACATTATTTTATAACTCATAATCCACTTAAGTATCTAATAAATATACCAATAATACAAGAGAGAATCTTCCACTGGTTCATGTTATTTTAGGAATTTAACTTCAAGATTATGGTGAAACTTAAAAATAATAATAATGGACCTAATTACTTATCTAGAATAATTATAAGATAATATATAGAACCAATTTAGGATTATTTTCCTAGAGATCACCTCTTTCACATAGAATTAGTACCTAAATACATGGAAGGTATTGCACCTTTTTTATCTAGCAGAGAATTTCTAGGGGAATATAATACATTACAAGAAAAAGGATTGATGATTCAGGCATTTCCTTTCATGTTTATTGAAGGGGAATTATATAATAAAGGAAGAGGTTAAGTTATGGTAGGTATCATTACCACATGAAATACATGATATCTTAATAAAGGTGCATGATGGAGTTTCATGAGGGCACAACTCAGGAGAAGCCACACATAATAAAATACTATTAGTAGGCCTATGGTGGCCATCACTTTTCAAAGATGCACATAAGTATGTAAGAAGTTGTAATATCTATCAAAGAGTAAGAAAAATAAATGATAGAGATGAGATGTGTCTCCACCTAATTTTGGTAGTAACCCTATTTGAAAATGCCCAATTGACTTTATCAGTCCTATCAAGCTGTCGTAAGAAAAAATAATGCTAGATTCATTATCACTAGGATAGAATATCTCACAACATGGATCGAATAATTATAAATAAGGATTGTACCATAAATATGGCTACAAAAATCTTGTACAAAAAAACAATTACAACATTTGGATTTCCCTTGAGCATAATGAGTGATGAAGGAAAACACTCAATAAAATAGTTGTAGAATTGCTAAAACATTTATTAATCTAACATCACAAAATCACTCCTTATCATGTGTAATCAAACATCATGGTTGATTAATTTAATAAGTTATTGGATAAAGTAATAAAGAAATTATGTAATACTAAGATAGGGGATTTGGATACAAATATACTAGTATTATTATGGGATTACCACACCACTTATAAAAGGGTAACCAAATATTGTCTCTTTTAGTTAGTTTACGGATCATAAGTAGTAATTCCAATGGAATAAAAACTACCAAGTTTAATAATTATGGTAATATTTTAGATGAATGAGATGATTATATTCAGTAAAGGTTGACAGAATTAGAAAAACTAGATGAAAAAAGGTATCTATCATCATATAACCAAATATAAGAAAAGAGGCACCAAAAAACATGGCATGATAGGCACATAAATATAAAATAATTTTATGTTAGAGACAAGGTGCTACTATATGATATAAAATACAAAAATATAGGCAAGTTGAAATAATATGGCTTAGCCCCTACATAGTTTAAAGTATATTAAACTCAGGCACAATAAAGCTGCAAACACTAGTAAGCAAGCTGAGACAAGGTTTTATCAATGGCACTAGATTGAAACCCTACACTATAAACAACTATAATTTAGGGTGGTATAAATGTCAAGGTAATAACTTTTGGGGTGACATTATCCTTTCATCTAGGTGAAGTTTTGGTAGAAGGTACCACAATACCCCAAAATAGATGCTTAAGTTTTTTATCATAGATTGTGTCACCTCCCCACTATCCTCCCATCCAAGGAAGTTAAATAAGTCTATTATTTTACCTATAAAACAAATTTCTTAAAAACTAGTTGTCTTATGATTCCACAACATACTAGTAGGATATTTATACCATAGGATAGATAGGAAGTAAAATAAGGGAGAAACAAAGGATAAAAGGTTTGTGTGTGTGTGTGTGTGTGTGTGTGTGTGTGTGTGTGTGTGTGTGTGTGTGTGTGTGTGTGTGTGTGTGTGTGTGTGTGTGTGTGTGTGTGTGTGTGTGTGTGTGTGTGTGTGTGTGTTTGTTTGTTTTTTTTTTTTTTTTTGTGTGTGTGTGTGTGTGTGTGTGTGTGTGTGTGTGTGTGTGTGTGTGTGTGTGTGTGTGTGTGTGTGTGTGTGTGTGTGTGTGTGTGTGTGTGTGTGTGTGTGTGTGTGTGTGTGTGTGTGTGTGTGTGTGTGATGCCCTGTTAATAACTAGTATATAGTGGTATGAGAACATATGAAAATATTATGGAAAATCATAGAATTTTAATCCATATAAAGAGAAAATAAATTAGAATTCATGGGTTTATGGTTTATAATAATGCATTATAGTAAGAGATAATCTTGGTACATATTAAAATAAGCTAACATACTCCTTCACACACACACACACACACACACACACACACACACACACACACACACACACACATATTATGATAACCAAAGAAAGGCATACTAAATAAAAAAAGAAATAAAGGATGGTAAATAAAAGGGACAAGTAAAATATGAGCTTGTGGTATTTGATTTTACATAGTGGTAAGAGCTTAAACAAATATATAAATGAATATGTTTTTAATTATTTCATGGGATGAAAAATAAGGATTACAAAAATATGGTGTTGTTATCGATAATGGCATATAATGGTGAGAGAACATAGGGAAAAAAAATCATATAGATTAAGAAAAGTCACCCCCAATTCATATTATTTACCACAAAATAAGATATATCAATATAAAAAAGAGGCAAAGATTTTGGGAGATGAGAAAAAGGAAATTTTAATGGCCATGTGAAATATGACACAATGGTAATAGTAAATTATCATACAAGATAAAAATAGTTACTAGTGGCCTCCACAAATTCAAGGTATGATCATCAAAGGAAGATGTCTCAAGGATAGAAACCATGTGAGAAGAGAAAATATGGGAATAAAAATACTAATTAGTGGTAAAAAATAATACATACTAGTAAGATAAAAGGATATTAGAAGACAAATAAAATTTGAATTAGTCTTCATAGTTAAGTGAGTCATGAGATCGAGAAATACACATCTACGAAATAAAAAAAAGTCAGTAGTAACATATCTGAGTATAAGGAGACTAACATTAATAAATATATCCTCATTTGAATATAAATTTGAATTGGATAATTCATGATGACCTAAAAATACTCAAAAAGAATCTATGGCAAGAACTATGAAATGTGAGAGAACTATCAAAATTGATAAATAAAGAGATAAAAATGAAATAAATACAAGATGAGACATCTATTCATGGTAAATAAAGTGATATAGGAGAGATTAATGATGATATTAAATATGATTTAATACCTTAAAATGATCAATATGATTAATCAGTGGATCAAGAAGGTTATAAATCAATGGTTTGATTAATTATAAAAATTACCAAATCATCTATGCACCAAAAATCTACAAAAATATCAACCCAAAGATCATACCTTGTTAACTACTATTTTTATCAGTACAAGTAATGGAAACTTCTCAATTAGTCTTAGTTGATAAAATCAAGTAGCTTTAATATAATAATCATTCAATCAAGTCTAATAAACCAAACATGGAAAGGAAATTTTTGAAGGTTCCTAACCTTATCACACATGTATAATACATATACAGATATATCAAGACACAATTGATGGAATCAATCATACAAAAATGCAATTAGAAAGGATTAAAATGTTAAAATTAAACTGTTAGACTTAATAATTGTAGTATAAATTAGAATAAAACATCATTCCATAGCTAAAATTGGATGCATGGACCTAATTTCCATACTTTGGGTTGATGTCAAGCATAACCTAAGTGTTATTAAGTAAGGCACATGAAGACATCCTCTATCTGGATCAACAATACCACATTACACATGATGTGATACACATAGTTACTAACATCCTACATGAAGTAAACTCAACACAAAAACTTGATAAAAATGATAATGTGAGTACAAATTCCCTTTCCACATTAAGAAGCACAAAAATAAATAATAGATCCCTATCCATTCAAAGTATGAAATATTTGAGAATAAAATTCACCACAAAAGCTCACATAAAAAATATATTACATAAATAGGTATGACTCTATAGTGCCAAGGATCATTAAAATTTTATATGTCATGATTTATACTAGCATGAAATATGATCTGGATACCACGCTATATGAATAATGCATGGATAATCTATTGAAGATAAAGAAAGGCAAAACTATTCAAGACTTTTGCTATGATTCTTCATTACTAGTACTTACAATTTAATTTACACATAATATTATAAGGCATGAGGAAAGGTTAAACTATAATTCAAACACACCCATAGGAGCTCAAATATTTGAGATAATGAAAGGTATCCCCACACTATAATAATTAGAACACTTCATACACTAAGCGAGGACATTTAGGAGTATGGTAGAAGGAAGGTACAAAATATCAAGTTACATTATGAATAAGTAATTTAAAAAGGTTAATTTTATAGTAGATATATATAACCTTTTCATTTAACCCTTAATTCATGAATTTGTGCCTCTCCCACCTTTTCTCTATGAGGTTACTGATGAACAAGTTAAGATAATTATTATTGGGGCTAGGAGTATCCCACTAGACACAAGGGCATAAAATAAATTTAGTGATATGGGCGGAGGTTATCAATAAGAATAATAATAAGAGGATGACTATAATGGTAGTGAGGGTCTACTACCACTAGGATGAATAGGGGTATCTCAGCCTCAAACTGCTATTTATAGATCTTCAAAACTAAAGAAACAAGTTATAGACATGGGGGATTTGAATGTGGAGAAGGAGGAAAAATATTATGACACAATATAATTTATTTTTAAATACCCAACTATATTTTAATAAGATATGGATGAACATTTTACCTATCCTACACACTTAGCTAGAGGAAAGTCTCCCCTACAAAAGACCTATCCTCAAAATCAAAGAGAAAAATCCATACTACAAAAGTATTTGAGACATATCCCATTACATCTCTCACCATATGATAAAACTTACCATATATGAGTGGGAATAAAATAATAAGGATCCATTCCCCATAATAAAAACATAAAGGAAAAAATGGCTAAATCTAAAGCCAAAAAGGTAATAACATAGTCAAAATCAGACTCTTTGGAGAAAATAGTTACCATAAAAAAGAAAGAAGAAATAGAGAAATAGGTGAATTTTGAGGTCCCAGATATGAATAACCTAATTTCTATCTGATACAATAGAGGATGAATAGGTATTTTAGGTATCTTTTATAATGTGCATATCACAAGACATAATAGGGTGATAGGGGCAATTCTAGACTATGTGGTAATTAGCCCATATGAATTAGATGCCACCATAGATAGAGTCTTGGAATAATTGAATAAAATCTTCACTAACACCAAAGATAATCATACGTATGCTAAAGACACTATTAAAAATTATAAATAGGATTCCTTGATAAAAAGTACCATAGAATCCTCTATGTCTCCTAGTGACCATGAATGACTATGACAACCCCAAAAGATGGAGTTAAGGTCTAAAAAAATAGACCTAGTTATTGAGTCCTTGGAAAATAAATAAAAATTTATAAAAGGATAAGGTATTAGAGGAATATATGATTGAAAAATTCAAAAAAATAGGATAGGGGATTGAGGAAGAGGGTATGAGACTCCAAGAGATTGTGGCATTGGCTACCCAATAACAAAAATAATTATTAGAAAAAGAAAAAGTAGATAAGGAAGAAGAAAAAAATAAGGAAGTAGAAATGAAAATATTAGAATAGAAGGAATAAACAAAGATAAAAATATAAGTTTAAAAACTTGAGGCACATAAAACTGAGGAAGAAAATAAAAAACAAGAACAAGAGGAAAAGAAAAATGAAGAAGAAAAATAGAAAAAACTTGCCATAGAAGAATAAAATAGGAAAAAGGAATAGGAAAAGAAAATAAAAGAATAAAAGGAAAATGAAATATAGGAAAAATAATAAATAAATAAATTGGATGAATAAAATAATTAAAAGCTATCATAGTTGAAAAAAGAAGAGGAAAAAGACAAACAAAAATAGGAACTAGATAAGAAGAAACCAATAAAACAAATAGTGGTTCTAGAGGAGAAAGGGTAGGAGAAGGAGATAAGATTTAGTGCCAAATATTATACCCATGATACCAAAATAAGTAATTTTAACACAATGGGGGATGCCCAAATATTAAAACTCCTATGAATCAACTAGCATAGATCAAAGCAAAGCTACTTTAGCATAAATAACAAAACTCTACCATTATAGTACCTTAAATTTTTATCCAACCAGATCAAGGTGAAAAATTGAAGTGGGATTACAACACTTAACTCTAATTAGTAAGTAAATGGTAGGAAAAAATCTAATTTAGAATGTTAGAAGAGATTGGATGGTGTTGTGTGTTTCTTTGGAGGAAGGCATTAAGAAAAGCTTATCTACCTTAACCACCACTTAGCCACAATTTGATCCTGATACCAATCTGATGATATAAAAAAATTGCTAGAGACCATAGAGAACTTCACTACCCATTTTGGTGTTGTATTATATGTAAATATCATCAAAATTTAGGCTTAGAATGAGTACCACTTATGGGTTAAAATCAATAAAATAGATTAACAAACAAGGAGAAAGTAGGGAAAATGAAGGTTAAATTGAAGGATGTAACCACCTAAGTCATTTACTCACTCATTTGGCCATTATGGATGTCAAATAAGAAAGCTGAGTTGGAGGAAATAGAAAGAAATTTAGCATATCCTCAACTATATTTGGATATCATCACATACCCTCCACTATTGAAGGGATAAAATCATATCCCTACAAGGATGTTATAAGGATAAGTAACAAGAGTGGATATTTATATATGAGTACTTGGAGGAATATGATGAGTTCCTGAATACACAAATGGAGAAAATAGAGGAATGACTGAAACTACATACTAATTATTTGACCTTATTAGACAAATACCTTATTATAAGTGACATTATCTTGACAATAAAGGAGAATGTATTTATTTAGAATATGATTTTTGAGGAAAAGAAATTTATTATGGATTGGGATACTTTTTCTCAAAATATGGTAAGCAAGTATTAATAGAATATTCCCAAGGAAGGGGCATGTTAGTGTAGTTATTTATTTTCCTATATTTATCTATTTGGGAATATTATATTTACTCACATGGAGTTTTCCTAAATTTGGAGGATATGCTTACTTAGGTGGAGTTAGAGTGTCACAGGTTTGATTGGAATATTAGGATGTGACTCCTTTGACTTAATTTTTTGGAGGAGTTACACCTCTATTATGGGCTCCTTTGACCACATTTTTTGGAGGAGTTACTCATATATTTCAAGGGTCTTTGACCATAATTTATGGAAGAGTTAATTAACACTCATATATGATGCTTCACTTTAGAATCTTTCTGACTTAAATATTGGTCTTCATCCATTTTGGTTGTCTCATATAATACTTGTCTTTTGATTTCATTCTTGATTCAGCTCATTTTTGGTGTGCACTCACATTTTTCTCATGTGACAATTGGACCTTTTCACTTGCTTTAACTAGACCTAGATCAAACTCTAATATGTTATCATAGCTAATATAATAAATGTTTATCTAGTTTTTCTTTGTTATTAAGTTATCCTTGAAATACTGAGATTATTGTAAGGCAATTTTTTAGAGTTTTAGGCTATTTTAAATCTTTCTTATATTGGTTTGGAGTTTTATCTATAGGTTGGTACCCTATAATGAATCATATATATATATATATATATATATATATATATATATATATATATATATAGTCAATGGCTCATCTTAGACCTAAAAGTGCTTCAAAATTCTATGTGAATCCATTCTAATCTTCATACTCACTATTTACAAGATCCATGTCATACATGTGATGTTTTCCAATTAGAGCATTCTAAGAGAGTGCATGAGATTAGTGATGATTGTATTTCATTCAAGTATCAATCACTAGTCAATTTTTATGATTTTAAAGATATTCTAGGTAGATTTTCATCAAGGAGATTGATATTCTGACGTTATTTAGACCTCCTACATCCTATTCTAATCCTTAAAACCTCACACAACCTACATTTTAATATGAATGACCTACTCATGATTTCAAATTGCTCACAAATTCCATCCAATCATATGAGCAACCTTTTTGAGCATGTTTTCATTCATAATGGCTTCCATTAGTGACCTTAGACCTAAAAGTGGAGTGATTAAAACTTGTATATTGACATGGCATCTGAATAATATAAACCTAGTGTTTATCTCTCTTTGATGGCACAAAATGACCATATCCATGTTAGTCACTAAAGTGGTAAAAAAAATTTAAACCTAAACCACCTTGTTTGAGAAATTCATGGTATTCCCTATTTACATTACCTTTTTTTAAATATGAAAAAGCTCACTCCTTAAAATAATGAACTTTTCATTGAATTTAGAAAAAATTATTAATATCAATGATATTATTTATTTTTGAAAAGTTCATTATAAGAGTAAAGTTATTTTAAGAGGGGAAAGCATTTTTATTTTTTAGGGTTCATTTTCATAAAAATGGGGGGTTTATTTTTCACAAAATAATTTAATAGTGAGGTGGGTTCATTGTAAATAGGGGATATAATGCCTTACATTTTTTATTTATTTTTTTAAGTTAAAAATAATAATATATTGTGATTTTTTTTTGAAAAATATAAAGAAGAGAAGTTATTTTGTAATAATCCCTTTATATAATTGTTAATAAAATACCGAAGGGTGAGGCATGGTTTGGTAGGTGGCCAAACCAATTTGCATTCAAAACCATTTTTTTCTCTTTAGTTCACTTTGTTGCCTTGTACATTGATTCATTAGATGCATTATTTGCAAACCCTAACATCCTTACCTTGTTTGTAAAAATTTGTATTTTCTAACACTCACACTTATTTATATAGATGATGGGTGTCATCAATACCCTTCATTTAATAATGTCAATCGAGGGTTGGTGTCTAAAGGCTGTATGCAAAAGGAGAAAGAGATTTATAGAAATGGTTCCTTCTATTACACTCCACACTTGTAAGAATTAAAAATCAAACTTACAAGAATTGAAAGTCACACTTACTAAAATCAAATCACACTTGTAAGAATAAATCAGATCTCTGGAAAATGCTTCCTTCTATCACACTCCACACTTGTAAGAATTGAAAAGCACACTTGCAGGAATTGAAAAGCACACTTACAAGAATTGAAAGTCACACTTGTAAAAATTAAATCACATTTGCAAAAATTAAATCACACTTTTTGAGATCAAATCACACTTTCTAAAATCAAATCACACTTGTAAAAATAAACCAAACTTATAGAATTTAAAATAAATGACAAACACAAAAATACCTATAGGTTTACAACAAGATATACAAAATAAATGTTTATATCAATAAAGAAATAAGAATTTACAAAAAAAATATTAATTACAAAATAAAGAAATAAAATATAAATACATGGATCCATCTTGTTTAGAATGAGTGGCCAACTCCTTCCTCAGAAGAGGATTTATTCAGAACATAGGTTTTAGATGGATTACTCAGAATAATAGAAATAAAAATTGTATTAATTGATTGATTGAATGATTATACACTTGAGTGTGAAAGTTTGCATTTATAATTTCATGCTTCCAACCAACACCTTATTTAAGCATACCAACCTAGATACTCTATCCTATCTCAATCTCTACAAAATATGGAGAGATATTTATTTTAATAAATAAATCTATTACTACCTAATATTTTTCTCCACCAAATATGTAGAGAGATAATTATTTAGAGTCAAATTACATAAACCTATGTTTGAATATAATTTACAAATAAAAAGTCTATACATAGAAACCTACATATAGAAAGAATCGAAATGGAAAGCATTCTTCATGATAGCTAGAACATTGAAATACTATTAGAAATACTTCACAAATAAATCTATATTATTTTTATTAAATTTTGTAGCTATTTTATTAAAATCCATATCAACCTACTAAAATCTATATCAAGCCTGCTAAAATCCATAGCAACCCTGGTGTAATCCATAGCTAGCTGATGTAATCTATAACTGGTCTATAGCTAGTTTTATGTAATTTATAGTTGGTTTATAGTAATCCTATTATAATATAAAGCTACTGCAATAAGCCTATTGTAATCTGGAGATGTTATGATATTTTGTAGCAAGCCTATAAGAGTCCATATCTTGACCAAAATATTGGATCCTATTTCAACATTATGCTTGAATGGTTACTTCTTCATACTTTGGATCATTCTTAGCTTAATATGAACTATATATACACTTATTGACATATTTTTCCCAATAATCATTAGAAATATCTAACCAATAGATAATAATGAATTCTAAAGACATAACCATGATATATACTTACTTTTTCATTCTAAATAAACTATAAGTTTAGAAACTACATTTAGATCCACTTTATATGCAAGAAAAATGATTTTATTTTATGGATATAATGAGTCATTTTATGGACTCAACATCACCCCCACACCTAATATCATGCATGTCCTCATACATGCCACTATTTAAAACATCATGGTACATATTCATGGGTTAGACTTAGCTTCATACTTCAAATGGGCTTCCCAAATTGATTGCATTAGTACAAGTATAATGAAATTTTTTCTTTTAAAATCTCAAAAAAAAGTAGCCATTGGACATTTAAGGATAGGTTCTTTTGTGGAGGGTTTTCCTACTATCCTCATATTCTTTTTTATTTTTTTGACACAGGTTCTTGTGTGGAAGGCTCATGCTTCTCTCTTCATACTTTCTTCTTTCCTTCTTTCTTTTCTATTTTGCTTCCCTTTTTTTATCTTCTTTAATTTTCTTTTTTTCTTCATTTTTTTAAAAATTGGGATAAGAGAAGGTTATTGTGTTTATAATTTCCTAATATGTCTATACATAATTATTTTGACCACAAAACAACTTTTGACATAAAAAAATTTGTGTGTCTTTCAAAACCATGTACCATGATCAAGATCAAACTATTTTTGTATGTTTGGATAACAAAACTATGTACCATGATGAAGATCAAAATATTGTTGTATGTTTAGATAATCCCAATTCTTATATCTTCAAATTTATTCTCTTCCCTGACACCTAATGTCATGTATGTCCTCATCCATGCCAAATGAATGAAGTGGGATGAGATTACATAGATTAGATGGAAGGTTATCCCTTTCCCTAGAACAAAGCTATTTGTAAGAGTATATGTTATTGTAATAACATAACTTAAAATTAAATTTAAATTTAAAATAGTAAAAAAAAATACCATGGCATACCTTCAATCTTTAGTGCTACTTCCATGGTAGCTAAAGTGAAAAATATTGGAAAAAGTACAATCCTATTATGCTAGAAATAAGAGCATAGAAGTAAACAACCATGTAAAAATGTTTCATTTTTTTTAATGTTTTTTCCTTTGACTAGCCAATAAACTAGTTTTCTAATCAAGGCTCTTTATTCTAGCACTTGGTCTGCCAGCAAGCTAGTTTTCAAACCAAGGCTACCAATAATGCCTAAAGGTTTTCATTGTTGGTTTTTTTAATTATTGGCAGCCTTGGTTTGAAAACTAGCTTGCTGGCAGACCAAGTGCTAGAATAAAGAGCCTTGATTAGAAAACTAGTTTAATATATATAATTAAAAAAACCAACAATGAAAACCTTCAGGCATTATTGGCAGCCTTGGTTTGAAAACTAGCTTGCTGGCAGACCAAGTGCTAGAATAAAGAGCCTTGATTAGAAAACTAGTTTATTGGCTAGTCAAAGGAAAAAACATTAAAAAAAATGAAACATTTTTACATGGTTGTTTACTTCTATGCTCTTATTTCTAGCATAACAGGATTGTACTTTTTCCAATATTTTTCACTTTAGCTACCATGGAAGTAGCACTAATGATTATATGCATTTTCATATTGCTTGAAAATGTGGCATGGAACTTGTTATATGTTAACATATCTTCAGCATTGTTTTGGTGATAGACGTTGATTATACTACATTCTTTATGTTAAAGGCAACTCAGGATAATTTTTCAATTACTTATTAAATTCATGGGTATAAATGTTCATCTCCAAAATAGCTCCTTGTAATGAAAGTATCCTATAAAAACTAAAAACAAAAAAATCCTTTCTGAACAAGCATAATATCAAAAATGACTAATAAATTTAAATGATAACAATAGAGTGTTAAAATGAACATTTGAATGTATATGAAAAAATACATGTCAGCGTATGTAATAATGACTGATGGTTTAGGAATTAAAACTATTTTTAATTGGATTTTATTGTGTAGAATAAGAACTTTCTTAGACAAGTTCTATTATTATGTAGGTGGATATGGGTTTAACTAATTCTTGAAGATGGATGGAAATGAGTGAATTGAAATGTCATCAATTTTTTATTATGAACTATGTAGAAAATACTAACTATTATTTTATATACGAAAGATAAAATTACATTACTAAATTATTGAATGGAAACTAAAAATTTAAAACATACGTAATGACTAAATTTTGTAGGTCTTTGGCTTATTTGATAGATAGATTTTACATGCATCCTCTTGTTGAAAATTGTGTTTTTCATGTACAACCTAGCCTATATCTACATCATGATAAGCAAATTTTTTTATTATCTCCTTTTTTGGTTGAAAAATCAAAATTAGGGGTCTCGGGGTAGTATCCCCCAATGGGGTCAAGGGGTAGCACCCAGTGTGCACTCCCTATCATGATACAAGGTGGGGTAAAGGGGCAGAGCCCCTTGAAGCCAAGCCTAATTTATCACTTTTATAAACACATATTTTCTTTGCACTAAAAATAATTTGATAATTTCATGTTATTTTAGATAGCTTGATAAAAATATGTAATTCTTACCAATTTATAGCATCTACAGTACTAAAAAAATCATTAAACACTTAGTCTCATATGACTATATGTAAATTCAATATTTTGGGTTTCATACTAGTCTAGAATGGAAGGGAAGCTTGATTTATTTTTTTATTTTTTAAAATATCATCATTTTTTTATATCAAACTTCCTCATACATGTAGACTACTAGGAAACATAGAAAATACAATGAACATCTAGTATTGAGACCAACATAATATCCTAATTTATTTCAATTGATATTTTCTATTAGACATTATCACTATAGTTTATAAAGAATTTTAAAAAAAATTGATATAAACTGGACAATCAATCAAAGAAAATATATATTGAAATTTTAAAATCACCCAAGTATTTTAATTAAAATTTTCTAGCAAAGATTATCACTATAGTTTAGATAGAATCTTTAGCGATTAATTTAAAAGAAAATATAAATTAAAATATTTAGATCCTCAAACTATTCATGCTAAAAATTTGTAAAAAAACTATGATTATGTCGGGATGTTTGACTTACACAAAATCTAAAGTCATATCTTTGCATGTTGTAAACTAATTGTCAAATTTTTTACACGACATTGTATCCTCTTTCGTAATGATCTTCCATACAAATTTTTATTATTTTTTGATTTAGTTGACCCATATGAAATTTGTATCAAAAAACGTCTTTTGTATAATGATATTGCATGTAAGACTTTGGGAAGCTATATTTGGGTATTCCATCCATGAATCTCGACATGAATTTTGTCATCTATTGATTTAACTTCATTTGGAAATTATCTCTCCATCCATTGAATTTTATTGATTTAATAATTATCTGTATAAATCTCTTTAGGTCATGACATAGCATAAAAAATATTGAAAGCATTATCATGCATACAAATTCGTCAGCCATACCAGATTAGAATGAAATTCTTATGTAGTATTTTAATAGATAAAATCTCTAGGATTTTGGCTAGAGAAATAGTTTATTTACAGTAGATAATATAGCTTTGAACCTTTCAATTTCTTGATTTGTTATATCTATCATTACTATAAATGAACTGTGCTTACCTAGAAGATCAAAAACCCCACATAATCTCATTTAGAAGTCTACCTTCAGCAATTAAATGGACTAGTTTTTAGATCATTTTATTTTAGTAGAAATCATTAGTATAATTTTATCTACCTGCAATGCCATCCCCTTGTATATACTTCAACCATATTTTCATAAATTATAGCCATTTCTAAATTTTGTTCACAAAAATCTGATATGTGATCTTATCTTGTTGGAAACTATTTGTGTTTTATTTAGCCAAACAAAAAATATCAAAACATTTTTATTATAGGTATGTAGGTATGAGGCAATTTGAAATAGTTAGCAACTGATTTGGTAGTGATTTTAACCTATTTCATAGCATGTAATTTTTCTAGGATTATCGAAAAATATGTGTGATCCATTATATGTGATTCTAGAAAAGGTGTAGCTATATTTATATAGGGTTTTCAAAACCATATATAGTCGATCTAAATAATTTCAAATATAGATCATTCCCTATTTTAAATTTCTTTATTGTAAACAACTACAAAAATTCATGTATCACACTATTTTTTCCATTGGCTATTTCTAAATTTTATTTCCATCTTGCATCAACAATTATATCTTTCTTCATGATGCTAGCAGTTGTTATTTTCTACATAACAATGTTAGTATTTGGGGTTTTTGATTTATTTTATTTTTAAATCTAACATTTAATTTCAAAAAAACAAATTCTAATCTATGTTGTAGAAAATAAATCCTAAAGAAACCATTAATTAACTCCTATCATAGAATTTGTAAGGAGATATTCCCTTTCACTAGGAATTTCTTAGTAGACTCTAAATCTCTTAATAACACTATGGGTCCCCAAAAATAGTGCCAAAAATGATGGATTTCATTAATACCCTTCATTTAATAATGTCAATCTAGGACTAGTGTATGAAGGTTGTATGCAAAAAGAGAAAGAAATATCTAGAAAATGGTTCCTTCTATCACACTCCACACTTGTATAAATTAAAAATCACTCTTAAAAGAATTAAAGTCACACTGGTAGAAAGTAAATCACATTTGAATAAATTATATCACACTTTTTAAAATTAAATCACACTTGTTGAAATCAAATCACACTTGCTAAAATGAAATCACACTTGCAGAATTTAAATTACTGAATTGAAAATATATGATAAACACAAAAATTCCTGCAGGTTTACAAGCTATACAAAATAAATGTTTAAAGCAATAAAGAAATAATAATTTATAAAAAAAATTATAAAATAAATAAATAAAATAAAATACATGGATTCATATTCCTGAGAATGAGTAGCCAGCGCATTCTTCAGAAGAGTATTTACTCAGAACATAGGTTTCAAATGGACTACTCATAATAATAGAAAGAGAAATTATATTGATTGATTGAATGAATATACAATCAAGTGTGGAAGGTTACATTTATAATTTCATGCTTCCAAATAACACCTTATTTAATCATAACATTTTAGATACTCTATCCTATCTCAATCTCCACAAAATATGGAGAGAGATTTATTTTAATAGAGAAATCTATTACTACCTAATCTTGATCTCCACCAAATATGTAGGGAGATAATTATTTGGAGTGAAATTACTTAAAATTATATTTGAATATAATTTACAAATGAAAAGTCTATACATAGAAACCTATAGATAGAAATAATCTAAATGGAAATCATTCTTCATGATAGCTAGAACATTGAAATACTCATAGAAATACTTCCCAAAAAAATCTGTAGTAGTTTTCTTGAAGTCTATAGAAAATCTATTAAAATCCATAGCAACCTATTGAAATCCATAACAATCCTATTAAAATTTGTAGTAAGCCTGGTGAAATTTGTAGCTGGTCTGATATAATTTTTAGCTGGTCCATAGTAAGGCTATTGTAATCTAGAGCTATTGTAATAAGCTTGTTGTAATCTAGAGGTATTGTGGGATTTTATAGCAAGCCTGTAGGAGTCCATATCTTGACCAAAATACTAGATTTTATTTCAACATTATGCTTGAATGGTTACTTCTTCATACTTTGGATCATTCTTAGAAATAGCTAACCAATATATAATAAGGAATTATAAATACATAACCATGATATATAGTTATTATTTCATTCTAAATAAACTATAAGTTTGGAAACTATATTTAGATCCACTTCAAATGCAATAAAAAATATGTTATTTTATGGATATAATGAGCCATTTATGGACTCATCAATAGACACACTGTCAGCTAAGTTTGATGTCTATTGAATGTGTATTTGAAACATTTGGGAGGGGGGTGAGGTTCACCATTTCATAGTTTAGGGGGGTGTACTATGAATTTTTGTGTCTCTCTTTGGATTCCATATGCACTTCAATTATGAAACAAATACAACTTGCACTACTACTACTACTACTAAAACTCAACTCAGCACTAAAATGTATTCAAGTTTAATCAACCCCCTAACTACCTTTATCTATCACAAATGTAAAATCAATATGAAAATCATTTTAAGGAGTAAGGGTTTATATAGGATAACCATGGGTGATGAAACTAAACCTATCACAAATGTAGATAAATTTAAATGTCATAACCATAGTGATGAATCCTATGGCTATTATGTCTTTCTATAACACCTAATCTTCTATTTCACTTAGAGCCTACCAATTCATGAAATAATTTATGAACCATTTTATGAAATTTATTTGGGGAGAAATATATGATGAGAGGTCATGAACTTGAGAATGAACTCTCTATCCTAAGTCCTAATAAATTTGACACACTTTAAGATTTATTCAGTAAGTTCAAGTCCTTGATATTTAAGTTGAAATAATATGAGAAAGAAAGAAGATGACCAAATTATTCTTTCCATACTCTCTAAACTTAGTCCTAACTATTATTTATTTGTATTTACTTTCCATGACACTAAAATTTCTTTGGGAATTACATGTAAAATTCCCTCTTTAGATGATTTCATTGCCTACTTAACCAAGGAGAAAGATAAGTTGATCCATATGGTCACATTGAAGTCCATGAAACTTGAAACCTTAATTATTGGGAATGGGAAAGCAAATAATTCAAATACAAAGAAGAAGAGGAATAATAAAATCAAGATAAGAAGAAGGAATCAACCTCTACCAAAACCAACACTGAAGCCTCCTCTTCCAATGATAAACCTAAGAAAGAGAAGGTTAAGTATGATTACTATAAGAAAAATGAGAATTATGAACACAAGTGCATTAAGAAACATATATATCACTTAAATAATCTCCTAGAGAAGTATTGGAAACAAAATGACTAATATGGGGGGTGAATCACTCTTAAAATATTTTTCAACTTTACTTTATCATTCATGAACTATAAAAACAAAAGACTTAACTAGCAACACATTAAGAGCCATGAGCATGAAACAAAAGCATAACACATTAAACACTTATTTTAGAGGTAAAACCTAAATGGTATTAAAATACATTAATGATTAAAATAGAATATATTCCTATAATATAAACATAAATATTTAGTGAAGCACCAACTTCACTTTGAGTACCAGCAACTAGATAAGCACAAACTCAGCTAGGCTTAAACAAACACCCACTTAGAAGGAAACCCAAACCCCCTCGCTGAATCAACAACAACTCATCCACTTCAAACCCTTGATCACCTTCATAAAAATTTGTTTCTCATATGATATATGATGATCTCCTTCTTCATTTCTTCACACACTCCTATCTTTCTCAAATTGGTTTCTAGCCTTCTTCACTCAATTAACCCTCTTCTTGACTTGGTTAGGTCATATGACATTGATAATCATATAAAGTATCCATATCAAATATTAATTATGGTTTCTCTTCACCCTATTTATTGTATACAATACATCCTTAAACTCTTAAAATTTATATCTCATTCACTTTAACTCTCTCAATCTTCTACTAGACAATTAGGCTTATTAGGCCTTATTCTTATACTAGGTTTTTGATCGTACACTCCTTGGTCATACATACACACTTAAATATTTATATTTATAAAAAATAGGCCTTAGGATATTACAAAAAAATTAATCAAACATTACAATAGTTTAGTCATAGTTTATAGGACTAAAACCCTTTTTAGGCCTTAAGGAGACATAATTCAATCAGGCATTCATTAGCACACATTATCCTTTAAACACCTTGAAACACTCTTAAAATTATTACATGGTAGTAAAATATCATATTATACTTAAATATACCCATAAAAAATTATCTTAGGTCCATGACACCTTTTATATCCAACCACCACTTGAAGCATGCCATTAGCATTGTTCATAATTAGGCTTGTGCATAGCCAAAAATTCTATCTTGAACAACTGAAGAAAAAACACAATATTGTCAAAAACACATGGAAAAAAATCATATATATAAACACACACACACACACACACACACACACACACACACACACACACACACACACACACACACACACACACACACACACACACACACACACACACAACCTTAAATACATTTAAAACTTCACCAAGTTAATTATAATTAATTACATAGGGAAAAAGGACTCAGACCCTCTTCTACAATAGCCCACTGAGAACTGCCAACTAGCCTCAAAACACAACCATGGAAACAAATACCTAAAACACATTTAGAGACACTTTAATAGACTTAAAATACATATATATAATCATATGAGGTCATTATACCATTATTATGTAGTTATATAATATGGTCAAATGGCAATATTGGTCTTGTAGACCAATCTTGTAAATGTATACATCATTGTCTCATCTGAACTAGATAGGTCAACTTATGAGCAACATTTTCGTCATATATAATGATATAAAAATATTATATCCAATATTAAAATTTATTATAGTTATTTAAAAATATATCCATGCACTTTTATTCATATCTAATCCATGATAACACATCTCTAATCACCTTCTCACTTCTGCCTAGTTTTCTCACTATTTGCATTATTAGGCCTTTTAGAAATTGTTCAACGTAGACGATCTATTTATCACACATGAGGTATATAACCTAATTAAAAAATAATTTATACATTAAATAAAATTCCCAATATTCAAACTTCATCCATTTGGCATCTTTGACTTGGTCAACTTTGACTGCTACAACAAATCTATGAGAAACAACGTTTTTCCTATAAGGTCCACTCATTTACCTGATAAAAAAATAACACCTAAAGTTACTTAATAGGGTTTAATACAACCTAAAATAACTTAAATATCTATTTCAATCCATTCTAGTCACTTTAGAACAATATTATTCATATCGAGTCGTAATTAGGGTTCTTTGAGGGATTAAACCATCTTCGAGTCTTAACAATCATTCATAAATCTTAACACCTCATTCCAAAAACCAATGATTGTAAATTTTATATATTACCCTTCCAAATATAACATATTATCTTAGGTCTCATTCATAGTTTATACATTTTGATGAACACTTGAAAATTCTTCTTGGGTTGAGAACCCTTCATTCTATGCACTCAAGAAACCTCAAAACCACTTTTCATGCCTTTTTTTGAAAAATTTGACCTCATAATTGGTAAAAACACCTATTAAAATATATCACACCTTATACAATTCTTACATTCTCATTATTTCCTTGGAAACTGATCTTGATAACCCATCTTGTCACCATTTCTCTCTTTGCTCTATAGGCCTTGATTTGCAAGTTGCATTAAGCCTTTAAAATAACCTTATAGACATTTTAAAAGCTATAAACACCTCATATACATGACATAAAACATATTAACATGATAAAACACTACCATACATTATTTATATACCTTTACAATACCTAATAACACCTCATTAGGTCAGGCAGGGTTTAAAAATAGTCTAGTTACATTCTAAGTTTGTAGGTCCTACACTTATAGTATCACCTTGAGACTCTCATGAGTGATAAAATGCCTCATATGCATGATAATAAAACCTAATATTATTTATTATGTTTATATTAATCCATATCACTAGGACACCAACCTTATACCTTCTCACAAAGTCTCTTCATACAATGATTGATGTTATGACTAGGACTCTCAAGCTCTTAAAACTTTATAACTATCCTTGAAAAACTTATTGATGCTCTTACACATAACTCATATATCTTACATGATTCTTAAACAATGTCATACCTCTCAATGATGCTATCAAAAAAGGACATTCTTTAGTGACCTCATGAACACCTTTTCGAATAACCTTTGACATCAATTACAACATCAATGCCAAACTTCAACAATAAGAACAATGATAAAAAATATCCCCCTTTTTCATTGATGGTAAAACGTGTTTTATGCTGATCATTCTTATTTCCATATTTTAGTCTTTCTCCCCCTTTGACATAAATTACAAAGTGATTTCTATAACTCCTTAGATCTCACTCCTTGTAACCAAAATACTCAAAACATAGGACTTATGAGATAGACATAACATAATCATGCTCCCCTATCTCCATGCATACCTTCTTGAAAAAACTCACATATTCTTCAAGATAATGAGAATTATCATCTCCCCCTAAGTAATTGAGTTTTTCAATGATTTCTAAGGATGGGAATTACACCCAATTCCTATCTTAGGTGTTCAAAAATTACCTTTGGAAGTGATTTGGTCAAGATGTATTTAATCTAATCCTATGTAGAAACATATTCAAGTTTGAAATGTTTTTCACTTACCTTCTCTCTTATAAAGTGATACTTGATGGGGATGTGTTTAGTCCTTGAGTACATGACAAGGTTATTTCAGATGTTTATAAAACTTGTATTATCATAATATATAGGGCTAGGACCATCATACTCCACCATGTAGTCTTTTAGGGTCTATTTCATCCATAGGATCCAAGTATAACATGAAGTTATTTTAATGTACTCAGCCTCACAAGTAGAAAAATATATTTATGGTTGACTTTTAATTACCATGAAACTAGGAACCCACCTAAGAAGAAGGCTCCTCCATTGGTTCTCTTCCTATCATCTATACTTCCTGACCAATCTGTATCTATGTAGGCTATCAAATTTAACTCATTTATTATTAGATACCATAATACATATTCCATAGTCCTCTTGAGATACCTAAGTATAATTTTGAATACTTATAGATGATTCTCCTTTAGATCTACTTAAAACCTTCCCATAATACCTAGTACTTTCATGATGTCAAGTTTAGAGGTAGTGGTGTATAAAAAACTTCTAATCATTAAACTATATGACATCTGATTGACCTTGAAAGACTCATATTCTTTGATCAACTTACATCCTGTGATCATGGGTGTACTAACTACCTTAAAATCTTATATATCAAACTTCTTCAACATTTCTCTTATGTAATTAGCTTGTGAGATGAATATACATTTTGCAGATTGAGTGATTTGCAACACAAGAAAGAATGATAATTCTCTTAGCATGGACATCTCAAACTTTTTATTCATCACATATTTAAATGCCTTTGTCATGTTCTCATTATTTCCACCAAATATTATATCATCCAAATAGACAACTACTATTAGCTGATGGTCATATTCTATCTTGATGTATAGATTATTATTTGTAACTCCTCTTTTGAATCCTTGATCTAACATATACTTGTCTAACCTAGCATACCAAGAACTAAGAGATTTATTTAGAACATAGAGAGCCTTTTTCAATATGCAAACATAGTATTTGTTATCTGATAGTTAGAACCCTTCAAGTTTCTCAATGTTCACTTCTTTTAGATTCATATTTAAAAAGTAGATTTGACATCCATTTGGTATACCTTAAATCCTTTGAATCTTGCATAAGCTAGAAACAATTGGATGGCCTCAAATCTTGCTATTGTTGAAAATGTCTCCTCAAAGTCTATGCCTTAAACATATGTATAACTCTTGAATATCAATCTATCCTTATTCTTAGTGACTTCTCCATCTTCATTCAACTTGTTTCTAAACACCCATTTTGTGCCAATAACATTCTTATCTTTAGGCCTAGGAACTAGTTCCCAAGTCTCATCCTTCTCTATTTGGTATAAATCCTCATTCATATCACCTATCCAAAAAAATTATTTCTTGCTTTTATAAGAATATTAAGTTCAATCTTGGAAAATAAAACAACATTATGTTGATTTAGACCACTTACCAGTCTTCTCTTGTTTACATACATGCATTCTTGTTGCCAATGATTTGAGATTCAAGGTGATCTCATTGAATCTATCTTGAGGGTAATTTTGAGTCCTATATCTCTTCAAATTATTCTTCTTTATCATCAACCTCTATAGTCTCTTCTTGATTCTTGAAATCCATATTCTCAAAAGTGGTATTTAACTATGAGTGAGATTTTTTTGTCTCATCAATCTTCATATTGGTGATTTATATTATATTTTGTAGTCTCTTGTTATAAAATATATAGGGTGAGATCATTCATGAGTATCCTAATAATATGAATTCATCATATCTGGAATCAAACTTTCCCAAGTCTTCATCATCTCTTTTGATGAAACATTTGCTACTAAACACTCTAATGTGTTCCATATTGGCAGGTCAGCCCTTACATATTTCATAAGGAGTCTTGTTGCCATTATTACTTATTTTTACTCTATTAAAAATGTATACATAATTGATTACTACGTCTCTCCAATATCCATTAGATAATAGAGACTCATTTAGCATAGTTCTAGCCATCTCTTGAACTATCTTATTCTTCATTTCTACTACCTCATTCTACTGAGGTGTCCTAACTTTTGAAAATTGTCTCCTTATTCTATGAACCTCACATAATTCATAAAAATCATTTGAATTAAAATATCCTCCTCTATCATATCCTAGACACTTTATCTTCCCATTCTTCTCATTTTTAACAAGAGCTTTAAATGACTTGAACTTGTCAAGATCTTCTTATTTATCTTTTAGGAATGCAACGCAGGTCATTCTTGTGTAATAATCAATGAGTAACATGAAGTAGTTATCTACTTTAATGATTTTAATTATTGTAGGAACATAGATATCAATATGTATTAAATCCAAGGGTCTTTTAGTAGATTACTCATTGTAATTTAACCTTATTCTAGTTTGTTTACCAATTTGACATGCCTTGTAAAGTATGTTTATAGGTTTGCTGATTTAAGGTATCTTATTCATAGAATTCTTAATTCTAATCCTGACCGGGTTGTCAAATTTAGGTGACCTAGCCTTCTATACCATATCCAAATTTCATCTATCTTTCTCATAAAACATCTCTTCTTCTTGATTGCATTTAATACATATATGTTATTCTCAGTTCTCTTGACATTGGTAATTAACCTTTCCAATGTGGCTATCCTTATCTCACACCTTCTATCATGAAAGGTTAGTATGTGTCCTTGATTTCACATTTGATTCACACTAAGTAGGTTATGTTTCAAACCTTCCACATATAATACATTTTATGTCTTGGTATTTTCAATATCCAAAATCAAGACACCCTTGCTAATTATATTAGTCATTATGTTGTCTCCAAACCTCACTATTCCTACAACATTACTATTTAATGAGATGAACTTATTTCTATCTCCTATCATGTGGATTGATAAACCACTATCTATATGCCATTTCATGCATTCATATTGAATGTGAAAGGTAGTCTAAACTAACATAGTGTCCTCAATAGTCTTATGTTCCTCCTTGGTGAGTAGTTCATCTTACTTCTTGAGCTTAATTTGATCTATCCTAGATTCCTTTGGCTTCCATACCAAAGTTTGATATTTATTATGAATTATATGAGATTCATATGTCTTTTTGAATCTTATGTGCCTTCTAACTCTATTAGATCATAATCTTGAAATGTGTCCTATACTATGATACATGTAGAAAATAACATATCCATACTTACCATGGTTTCATGATGACTTATCATTTATATCATTTGGTTGATTGATTGGTATTTTCATTTTAGTACTCTTGACTTGTTTTTACTTCTCATGCTCTCTCTCAAACTTGCTCACTTTATTTATGAGTTGTTCATGCTCAATATTCAAGTAATATAGCTCTATATTCAACTAGTCATACTCAACTTATTTTGACTTACACCTTATTTTGATCTCTTCTAATTGAATCCTAAGATCCTTGATAGTGTTCTTTTGATGTTTCAAATCATCAACTATACTTATGAACTCAACTTCAAGGTCTATTTCAGCTTTTCAGTCTTCGCTATCATGGTAGACTTCTTCATACATGTTATCTTATTCCTGTTGATCACAAGTCATTCTTCAAAAAAAATTAAACTTTACTTTATCATTCATGAACTATAAAAATAATAAAGTGAACTAGTAACACATTAAGATCCATGAGCATGAAATAAAAGCATAACATAGAATACTTGTTTTAGTGGGAACCCCTCAAGAGCAATAAAAATCTTTAATGATGAAAATGTAATATATTAATATAATATAAACATAAAGATTTAGTGAAGCACTAACTTCACTTGGATCACCAACCCCAACTAGATAAGCACCAACTTAGCTAAGATATTATAAGCACCCACTTACTAGGAGGCCCCAACCCCCTAGATGATTAGAAGCAACTAAAACACTCAAAACATTAATGACCTTCAAAACACTTGGTTGATCATACAGCATATGATAATCTCCTTCTTCATCTCTTCACACACTCCTATCTTTCTCAAATTGGTCTCTAGCCTTCTTCACTCAATTAGCCCTCTTCTTGAATTGGTTAGGTCATATGACCTTGATAATAATATATATTACCCATATTATATCTTCATGATGGTTTATATTCACCATCTTGATGGTCTACAAGACCTCCTTTATCTCTTCAAATTTCTATCTCATTTCCTTTAACTCTCTTAATCTCTAACTAGATAATTAGGCATATTAAGCCTTGTTCTAATATTAGGTTCTTGCTCATACACTCCTTGCTCAGCCATACATACTTGAACATTTATTATTACTAAAAAAATTAACTTAGGACATGCTAAAAAAATTAATCAAACATTACAATGGGTTAGTCATAGTATATAGGACCAAAACCCCTTTTAGGCCTTTAGGAGACCTAATTTAATTAGGCCTTCATTAGCATATGTTACCCTGTGAACACCTTGGAACACTCTTAAAATTATCACATGGTATTAAAATGTCATATTATACTTAAATGTTCTAATAAAAAGATCATCTTAGGTCCATGACACCTTTTATCTCCAACCACCACTTGAAGCATGCCATTAGCATTGTTCACAATTAGGCCTATGCATACCCAGAAAGTTTTTCTTGAATAACTAAAAACATACACAATATTCTAAAATAAACATGGAAGAAAATCATATAAAAATAACCTTAAATACCTCCATAACTTCACCAATTTTATTATAATTCATTAAATATGGAAAAAGGACTCAAAACCTCTTCTACAAGTAGCCCACTTAGAACTAACAACTAACCTCAAAACATAGTCATGGAAACAAAGACCAAAAGCACATGTAGAACCACTTTCAGAGACTTTCAATGCATGTAGATTATACTATGAGGTTATCATAACATTCTCATATAGATAGATAATATGGTTAAATGTCAATATTGGTCTTACAAACCAATCTCATAGTAATAAAAAATATTTTTTGGTTGAAACTATGTTAGAATTAGATGGTTAAAGTGACACATTTTGGATCCACTATTGTGATCCTTCATCAGGGAAGAAACATATATTGAACAATAGAACCATGATTCTTATTCTAGTATTCCACATGTATTTTATTCCTAATGAAGGATCACAATAGTGTATCCAAAATGCATCACTTTGACCATAAAATTTTAACATAGTTTCTCCCATTTTCTATAATTGTATGTACTATGGAAGCATAAAATATTTGATAATCTCAAAGTCTTATACCTTGATATCTCATTTGAACTAGATAGGTCAACGTATGAGCAACATTTTCATCATATATAATGATCTACAAATCTTATATCCAATATTAACATGTATTAAACATATTAAAAAACATATCCATTCACTTGGATTCATCCCTAATCCATGATAGCACATTCCTAATCACCTTCTCACTTCTACCAAGTTTTCTCACTATTTGCACCATTAAGCCTTTTAAAGATTGGTCAAATAAGAAGACTAGTTTAGCATACCTAAGGTTTGTAACCTACTTAAAAACCACCATGGAAATAAAATACAAGTCTTAAGATTCAACATTCATCCATTTTTCAACTTTGACTTGGTCAACTCTGACTAATACAACAAATCTTTAAGAAATGAGGCTTTTCTTATAGGGTCCACTCACTTACCTAGAAAAAACACACTTAGAGGTTTTTGGGATAGTTGAATAAAAACTTCAATCACTTAAATTTCTATTTTAATCCATTATGATCACTTTAGAATAATACCATTCATACCAAGTCAATATTAGGGTTCTTTGAGGGTTTGAACCATCTTCTAGTCTTAACAATCAATTATAAATCTTAGCCCTCATTATAGAAAAAATTCTTATAAATTTGATATAGAACCCTTCCCCATACACCATGAATATCTAAAGTTCTCATGTATAGTTTACATGTGCCAATGAACACTTGAAATTTATTCTATGGTCAAGATCCCTTCATTCTTTGTACTCATGAAACCTCAAATCCACTTTTCATGTCTTTTATTACAAACATTGATCTCACACTTATTAAAAACACCTAGGAAAACCTATAAAATCACTAAGAATTATCACATGATCATTATTTCCTTATAAATTTATCTTAATACCCATCTAATCACCATCTCTCTCTCTTTGCTCTCTAGGCCTTGATTTAAAAGTCACATGAAGCCTTGAAACTAACCTTTTAAACATTTTCCAAGTTGTTGAAACCCAATATAAATGGCATAAAACATATTACTATGATCAAAAATTACCATACATTTTAAATATGCCTTGACAATACCTCATGACACCTCATTAGGTCAGACAAGATCTAGAACTAGTCTAGTTGCATGCTATGTTTATAAGTCTTGACCCTGTAGGTTCACCTAAGACTCTGATGAGTGATCCAATGACTCATATTCATGATACATAAACCTCATACAAATTATTATGCCTCTATTTATCCATTTCACTATGTCACCAACCTCATACCTTATCACAAGGTCTCTTCATGCAATGACCAATGTCATGACTAGGCTTCTCAAGCTCTTAATACTTGAGAATTGACATTGAAACACTTATTGATGCTCTTATACCTTGATAATATGTATTACATGATCCTTTGAAAATTTCATACCTCTAAATTATTATATCAAAAAAGAACATTCTTCAATGACCTCATGAATAACTTTTTTAAAAACCTTTGACATCAATGATAACATCAATGCTAAGCTTAAACAATGGGAAAAATACTCAACAAGAATAATAACATATGTTTTCCTATATCTATTAAGTATAATTCATAAACCTAATATTATACCAAGACAAATAGAAAGGGTAAAGATAAAGAAAAGGTTAAGTTTCTTATAGTAGTTGTAGCACTAACATCTTCGTGGGTTATTGACTCAAGTGCTTCTCACCACATGGGCTCTTTACTAGTTGAGTTTTATTCATTAGAGCCTTATAGAATGTATTATATCCATTTGGGTGATGACACTTTTATCCTAGTTTCAAGGACAAGGTATATTTAAATGGAATTAAAAACATTTAATAATGTTATAAGTGTCCTTTCTCTTTTAGCCAATTTCCTATCAGTTTATCAAATCACTCATATCAACAAAGGAATGAGGGTTAGTTTTTTACCAAATTTAGTTATCATCAGGGAGTTTCATAGTTATTATATGGTGGTAGTGGGTAGGGTAGATCACCAAGCTAGGTTATACACCTTATCACATTTTTCATGTAATTCTTACTTGACTAGATTGCTAACTCATTTAGATGGAGTTAGCAAATTATGGCATGAGTGGTTTAGCCACCTTAACTATCACCACCTTGAACAACTTATCAAAAATGACATGGTCATAGGATTTAATTGAATCTAATTATCTAAGGGAATTTTTTAGGTTTTTTCTCTTGGAATTCATACTAAAGGAAAATTTGATAAAGGAAAATCTTGGAGGGATTCACAATCATTAGAGTTAGTACACAATGATGTATCTAGGCCTTTTCCCAAACTATATTTTACAAAGGATAAGTATATTATAATTTTCATTGATGATTTATTTGGATATACATGGGTCTACTTCCTTAAGAAAAAATTGGAAGTATTTGATGATTTTAAAGACTGCAAGGCACTTGTTGAGAAACATATAATAAATCCATCAAGGTTCTTTGAAATGATAATGGAGGTGAATATGTGAGAAATATATTTGAGTAGTTTTGCACCACAAATGGGATTTATTGTGGACAATTACTTAAATTCCATTATATAATGGAGTTTTAGAATGCAATAAAATATCCTTGAAAGAGATGGCTAGATATATGATTCATTCTAAGTCCTTAGCACCTCAGTATTGGGCCAAAGTCATTAGTTATGATTATTATATTCATAATAGGGTTCCTCACAAATATTTGGAAGGTATAACACCCTTTTAATTTATCATGGAAGGAAACCTAAAGTTGATAACTTTAGAGTTGTAAGATATCTACCTATGTCACATATACCAAAGAAGAAACATAAGGCTATGGAACCTCAGTCCAAGCATTGAATATTTGTAGGTTATCCATATGGTTTCAAGGGGTATCACCTTATACATCCAACCACACATGATCTATTCATAGAGAGAAGTGTTCATTTTCAGGAGAGTCCTAAACAATCAACAATTTATACTTATTCTCTTTCATTAGATTCACTTAAAATTGATTATTCTTCTTTAAACCTTAATTATCTATAGAAATAGGTTCTTGAGCCAATATCTTCTTTTTATTCTAGTTTTTAACAGTGAGGGTAGTGATGAATATTTTTCTACACACATCTATATTCATGTTTTAGAGGATGAGAGTCAGCACCTGATTCACCCACATTTGGAACCCTTTAGTCTAGGCAAACACTTTAGAGTGTAGGTACTTGGGTAAGTGATCTAACAAATGATAAACATAATTAGGAAGATTATCAAAGTGGCCCACATGCTTTCTTTAATTAATTTTTGGATCCCAAAACATTTTTAAAGGCTTTAGGCATAACTTAGTGGGATAGTGTTATGCAAGAAGAATATTATTCCTTAATCATAAATCACACTTGTGATTTGACTTCACTTCCTAAAGGAAAGAATATTGTTTGATGTAGGTGGATAAATTAGACCACATCTATAGAAAATGGGTTATTCGATAAGTACAAGGTGAAATTGATCACCAAGGTTTTTTCATAGGTAGCCAACATTTACTACTCAAATAACTTTGCACCTATAAAAAATATGACTTTGATCTAACTCACACTAGCCATAGATGCATCACATGGTTGGGATATACATCAAATGGATGTGAAGAGTTCTTTTATTCATAGATACCCTGAGGAGGATATCTATATAGAGTAACCACCTAGGTTTGTTCAAGATTCATCCTTAGTTTTCTGACTTAGGAAATTCATCTATGGTCTCAAACTGGCTCGTCAAGCTTAGTATGCCAAGAAGGATTCCTTCCTCCTTGATTTAGGTTTCACCATGTTTCATTTAGACCCTAATGTATACTTCTAATGACAAGATGATTCTTTATTGATATTTTTCTTTTACTTAATGATATTTTGATCATCAAGAGTTCCTCATTATCTATTATAGTTATGGAGATATATTTATAGGATAGATTTGACATGACTAACTTTGGTCTTATGAATTACTTCATTAGCATAAATATTTCATAGTTTGATTCAAGTATTTCACTTACACAACCCAAGTATGCTCTCAATATTTTGGATTGGTTTCGTATGGTTGATTTTAATCCATCTCTAATTCCTTTTCTATCAGGAGTCAAACTTGAGGCATATTATTTTAAACCTTTTGTTGATGCCACTCAATACAAATATCATTTTGGTAGCCTCATTTATCTGACTCATACCAGGGCTAGTATTTCATATGTATAAGGCATTATTTATAAATGCATGTAGGATCCCCATGAGCTAAACTCAAAATCATTCAAGTGGATACTCCACTATATTTATGGCTATTATAGATTCAGGATTTAATAGAAATTTGGCACAGAGGTTGACTTGGTTGGTTTTTAGATTCAGATTAGGTTGGTGATAATAAAAATAGAAATTCCGCTTCATGTTAAAAAATTTCATTGGGTTCTAGTCCTATCAACTAGTCTAGAAAGAAGAAAAATGTTATTTTTATATCATTCATAGAAAAAAAATACATTGGAGTTATTAATGTAGCTACTAAGGCTATTTGGATTTAGGGGATTATATCCAAGTTTAGAATTCCTATCATGTATCCCATCATTATATATTATGATAGTGAAAGTACTACACATATATGTAAGAATCCAATTTTAGCACTAGTGGACCAAACACATT
>JARHVA010001449.1:2715000-3037500 GCA_037957365.1 Torreya grandis
CAGTCGACACACCAGGCTTATAGGCTGATCCTAAGGATGGTTTTGATTATAGAAATAGTCATTGTTGTAAGCAAGACGGTTCTAACTAGTGTGGGTCATTATCGACTAATGGTAATGACTGTAACCATTAAAATTGATGTGTGTTTAGGTCTGGATATGTCTGTCTATGATATTTAACATGTTTAAAGTAGTCAAAGAGGTTCCTATAAGTGTTTAACAATAAAAAAAAGGGGTTGACTCATAAGATAGCATGCAATTATGAGACAATGGTGAATTAGGTATTTGTTTGGGTGCTCAAGTCATGCTTGGTAAATGTGTCAAGATTTCCATTATCAAGTACCGAAGACCAATTTTTAGTATCTATAGTGGTTATAAGAGTGTAACTATGCATTATAAATGGTCATATTTTTTCATGTGTAAAGAGCTAAAGCATGAATATGAGATTCAAGAAAAAGTGACTATGATAGTGTGAGAGAAGTGAGGGCATCATGATATTTAAAAAGAGAGTAGGTGCACAACGGTGATATGATACATCATCATGGGTTGTATCCATGAAGAGGAGTGTGAGACTAGTTGGGTGGATTGAGAAGGGCTTTGAATGAGGGTTTGTTTCAAAATTTTGACCATTATGTAAGGAGACAAGGTGATCGGTGTGAGGACCTAAAATGGTAAGGACAAGGCAAAGAGAAGAGATGGATGTGCAACATGGAGAGGTGATTATGGAATATGGATTGTAAGGTGAGGAAGAGTCATTTCAATAACAAGTGCAGAGACCCAAAATACCACCGCTAGTAAATAAAAAGAGAGAACAAACCTTCATTTATGACAACACTCGTGTCATTTCCATAATTAATACTGAAAAAGAGATGCTCATGACATGTTTCGTTCCTGGCTGCATATTTCAACCATCATAATAAGGAATATCAAAACATGTTGGACACAAAGTTGAGTGTTACAAGAGGGTAAAAGAGTTGGATTCAGATTTTGAGGATTACATAGAGTGATTGACAAATACAACACATTGTTGTTGCTTACACAACATGCCCCATTTTTAGTTTGAAAATGGGGACCCTCTTTTCTTAACTAATTTGAAGGTTGTTACATCTGGTCTAAGGGAACTTTCATGTTTGAGAATGTGTCCCCCGAGTCGAGCTCTACCAAGCTCCAAATATGCCAAATCGAGTCGAGCTTAAAATGCACAAGTCCAAACTAATCGAGTCAAGTAGACCATATCTAAAAAATTTGAGCTCCATGCCTTAGTTATTTTTCTTTGTTCCAAATCTAGGCCTTAAGTCTTTCGATTCCACCCAGAGCTTTCCATGTGTCATCGTCAGATCACTTCAAAATCCCAAGCCAATCCAATAGGTTTCTAAAATGCAAAAAAAATCTAAGTCTTTTTAATGCCCTTGGACACTGAAATCGTACCACATGGCATGATCCTGGTAACCCGATCTGATGAAGTGTTAATCAAAAGGCTTAAAGGCTCTGTGGCCCTGAGGGCCTGAGAGGTTACCATGTGGTAATTTCTCAAGAGCCTGGGACCACAAATACTTTGGCAACAGTCTAAAGGCTTTGAGCCCTTAAGGTCCCAAGAGGATGCCATGTGGCGATTTCCTAGGAGCTTAGATCAATAGAAAAATTAGGCAATGGGATAATAGTCTTGTGGCCCCAAGGTCTCAATATTTCATCATGTGGAAACTTACTGAGAGACTAAGACCATAGAGACTAAACCAATTATAGCAGTGTGTTCAAAGGTTCGGCGCACTGAGAGGGTGCCACATGGCATCGTGAGGGTGCCAAGTGGCATCATTTTGTACACTGAGACTAAAGACCTAACTTGACGAGAGGCTATCATGTGGCACCCCAATGGCATGATCTTTCCTTTGAGCTTAAGGTTGACATGTGTATGCCTACCACCAAGCCATAAACTCTAAACCTCTAGGCAAATAAGGATGTGCCACATGGCACTTAATGAACTTAAAATTGATGGTCATCCTGAAAGTGAAAACTAAAAAAGACCTGAGAAAAATGTTGATCGATTAAATGATGAATATCCATTTGCTATGAGGGCTTCATAACGACTTTGTTCCATTTTAAAAGGCTTGGTCTGAAATAATGGGCGATCTATATGTGTTTTATGCATATGGAAAGGCTTATGTTTGAATTGAATGTTGATTAATGTGAATGCCTATTTCTAAATAGAAAGATATTTTGTTTGTTTCTCTTATTTGATCTAAATTGGTTGTGGCTCCTTTATTCGTGATTCAATCATTTAAATGCTTTTGCCTTTTGATTTCTTCAAAAGATGTATGCTTGACCATTTCGCTTGATCTTACAAGGTTCATATTTCAATTCAGGTCATTAATTTGGATGCATGTCCTCATTAGGGAATCTAAACCCTCAGCCAAAGCATAACACAAAAAATACAAAACCAGATGAAAGATTGTTTTCAAATCATGAAGCACAAGGCAAAGTGGGGTGAGTCAAGGTTTATTTTCGATGATGAATAAGATACATAAGACTAATCCAAATCAATGAGAAAGTGACAAATGACAAATGTTATATGGGATGGTGGATCCCAAAGCAATCATTTGATGATCAAAATATAATGGCATGGCCTCTAATTAAAAAGCATGGACATGCATTCATATCATGTCAAGGCATGGTTAAATTGGCATGCCTATCAGAATCTCAACTACCATCTCCAATCGCAGATATGATTACTTGTAACCATCCTATTAGTGGGAAATAAAAATTTGAGAAGGAGCTCCATGGACTTGGAGGTTTACATAAGATTAGCGCTTGAATTTCAAGAAGGGTTGGCTTTGTTAGATTAGAATATATTAGTGGACTAGACTGTCTGGTTCTCCATAGTTAGTTGGCCAAACATTTTTAGTCTTTTCTAGAGTAGTCTTTTTCTTAATGCTATGCAAGTGAATCTTGTAGTTGAATGACCGTTGTAAATCTCACCATTGTTAATCAACAAGATACATCTTTATATTCAAATTGTTGTGTATTCAAATGGCCATTTGCTATGCATTTTTTATGGTGGTTATATTCCTCTTTATTCATAACAACTTATCTCCATACTCTCACATCGTCCTTTAGCTGTAGTTGTGCTAGTTTTGGCTCAACTGAGGACTGGTTTATATGAGATTTGTTCAATCAAACACTACAACTTCTTGTCTATGGAAATAGGTCTTTTTCTTCCCTTTTCCCCTTTCTTTTGCTCTTTCTTTTATCAATGTGTTAGCTTAGGACTAATAACAATCCATTTATAATGTTAAATCATGATCGATGAATGTTATCCATCATCATTTAAGCATTGTGGAATAGATTAGTGGTGGACTAAATTGAGTTTCATAGTATCTATGGCTTAACCCATCATTTTGAGTTATTTTCACTGAATCCCTTTGAATTGGAATGGTCACAATGAGGCAACTAAGTTACCTTGTGCATCAATACCTTGGGGAGATTTGTTCACACAAATCCCCTTTCAAGAAAGACATGGCTTAATAACCCCTACCTACATTTGTGTGTCAAGAAACCCATCAATAGTTTGGCACTAGGAGGGCCTAAATCTAAAATTGAAGCACCTTTCATGAATTTTTTAAGCTAAAATCACTCCCGAGTTGTTGCCTAGCCAGTCCCATGGCCTTTTAATGGCTAGGTAGGTGTAGTTGTCCAGTGAATGTCCCAAGGCCCATTCATGACCTGCATGAGAATCTCAGTTCATTTTGCTCAAAGTACATGCATGGTAGGATTATGATAGTAGAACAAGACATTTAGGCATTCAAGGATGCCATCATTATGACTCACATCCAGCATGAAGATGTGGCTTGTCACTTGTTCCCTTATTCTTTGGATAAGGATGCATACCACTGATACATTTGACTACCATATGGGTGTATAACCACGTGGTGATATTTTAAATGTTTGTTCCTAAGACATTTTAGAGAGACCATCAATCCTGTTACCCTATACCACTAATTTGCTATGGCCTGTAGGGAACCATTGAGTCTTTGAGTGCTTTCAATCAATGCTTTCATTAGTTGTATACAAGGTTAAAAGACCCTTTCCTATACATAGAAGTAGTAGCCATAGATATTTACTTCAGAATATTGTTTCTCCTCAGTGTTATGTTTGTTCATAGGACTCCTTTAGCTCTCACGTCCTTAGCATTGACATATCAAGTAGCTAGTACCATTGACGAACAAGCCATGTCCCATGATCATAGTACTAAAATTTCCTACCCATTGGGATAATCGAGTGTTTGACCTCAAAATCTTTCAATCTGCTTGCCTAGGAGTCAACCCATCGATCAATTCACATTTTATAATGAAACATTGCCCCAAACATTGCCTCAGATGTGTTATCAAGTGAACTCTCATGTATTGATTAAAGACCCTGCTTACTCCACTAATGCATATAACTCTGTTAATTTAGTACATAATCAGTAGGAAATTTTTATTGGTTTTAATAATCAAGTGTCTTTTGATACTTTTGTTAACTATGTGCCATTCAGTTTAGAAAGTCACTGATAGACAATGTCTATGTTAATCTATGAGAACATTGATGATGAGTCTAATGATGAGGAAGAAATGACTATATTGAGCGACCTAGTAGCAAAAGATCAAATTGAAGGTGAGCTTCCTACTCAAGAGGGTGAATCACAAATCTCTTTCAATCAACCTGAAGATGAACTTGACGAGTTAGATCCATTGGACAAAGAAGATGCATGCTATGCATCTAAAGCATTCTTGTCCTATGTTACTCCAACTGAAATGCCAATTCAAGGTGGCAAGCAACACAATAGTAGTAACATCTCTCCCAATCCATAATTTGAGGCAAGTGATATTGAAGAAGAAACTAAAGATGAATCAAGCTATCTATGTGGAATCAATGTATTGACATAAGACATAATATAATATCTTCCACTTCTAGGTAGCCTTACATTCAAATAAAATGGTTAAGTCCCGAATGTAGAGGTCATGGACATGGGAGGTATGCCAATACAAATTAGATTTGAACATGCATTAATTCATTGCAATTCTTTGCATACCTCTACCACATATGACAAAGCCAAAAATCATTGACATGGGAAGAACCACTCCTATACCCCCTTGTCAACAAAAATGAAGAAGAAGATGCAGTTCAAGCATCCACTTCAACCAAATCCCAACCAACAAGTGACTCATATATTGGCTGCAACAAAGGATAAATCTCTACCAGGTTGAGTGATCAATTCATTCTGGTATGTATTAATGCTCAACCCCATTCGTCATCACAAATCCACACTTGGACATAGGCATTTCTCACCCCTATCCCTCATGCTTTCAGAAAATTAGATGTAGGTATACCTATGGATTTTACAATTTGATTTTGCTCAATTTTCATGGAAAGACTATTGACAAATATCTTTGGGATAGTGTTTTCCATCAAAATCCAAAAGAATTAGCAATCTAACTGATTCAAGGATGCATTTGCTTGAAACCCTCCGTGAATATTTTTTTCCCTTTTCTTGTTTTGTTTCTTCCTTTTTCTTTCTGTCTCTTCTTGTTAGTTTAGTTTCCCTTTCTCATTTTTATTTTGTTTGGTCCTATTTTTTTGCCTTGAGGTTCCCTTGTTAATAAAATAAATGAAATAAAAGGAATGTTTTGTATGTAACATGAATGGCACCCAAGATCCTAATTGAAATTTGCTCCAATATCTTGTGTGTGAACTATTGTAATTGCATGGTTCATTTCCAGAATTTTAAAGGTCAATGATTCTTAACAAAACTTGTGAATTTATAAAAGTTATTTTCTTGGTTGAAACCATGTATACACTTAATTAAAACATTTGAAGAAAATGTAGCATTATTTTTTCTAGGTTTGTTTTAACTGATCACAAACTTTTTTATTTTACTTAAATCCATGGCCTAGTCCCCAACCCTCCATGCATATAAAAGTAAAATCTCCTTTCTAAAAAAATTGAGCTGAAATGTAAAATCTAAAAATATTCTTTGAAAATGTGATCTTTGTAACCTCCACGACATGCTTTCTAGCTTGGTTAGTAGTGGAGTAAGGCCTTATAAAGGGACTAGAGGTATCTCTATTAGGGTTATCGATGCTTGGCTAGCAGTAGAGCAATGCCCAAACCATTCCCCCAAGCCAAATATCTAAATATTTTCCTTTTTAGACTAGAGGTATCTCTGTTAAGGTTACAGATGTTTGGCTGGCAGTAAAGCAATGCCCACACCATTCCCCCCAAGCCAAATATCTAAATCTTTTTTCTTTAAGAAGTTCTGATTATTTAAGTAAATCTAAATTACTATGCGTGAATGCAAAGATAATAAATTAATCACTCGATTGCATACGCATATGGTCTTTGACATGTTCTTCGATTAGTATGTCATGAGTTGTGGCATACTTTAGTGCCTTGAACCTCTAGGCAAATAAGGACGTGCCATGTCACACTTAACAAACTTAAAATTAATGGTCGTCCTGAATGTCAAAACTAACAAAGGCTCGTAAAAAATGTTGATCAATTAAATGATGAATTTCTCTTGGCCACACATGACTCATAATGACTTTTTTCCATTTTAAAAGGTTCAGTCTAAATTGATGGTGGATCTATATGTGATTTACATGTATGGAAAGGCTTATGTTTGAATCGAAAGCTGATTAATGTGAATGTTTATGTCTAAATAACAAGATATAAAGTTTCTTTCTTACATTTGATCTAAATTGGTCATGGATCCTTTATTGATGATTCAATCATTTAAATGCTTTTACCTTGTCATTTCTTCAAAAGATGTATGCTTGACCATTTCATTTGATCATGTAGGGTTCATATTTCAATCCAATTCATTAATTTGGATGCGTGTCCTCATGAAGGAATCCAAACCCCTAGCCAAAGCATGATGAAAAAAAAATAAACCTAGATGAAATACTAGTTGCAAATCATGAAGCACAAGGTAAAGAGGGTGAGACAAGGTTTATTTACAATGACGAAGAAGATACATAAAATTGCTCCAAATCAATGAGAAACTGATAGATAAAAAATGTTGGAGGGGAGGGTGGATCCCAAAGCAATCAACTAATGATCAAAATATAATGGCATGGCCTCTAACTACAAAGTATGGGCATGCCTTCATATGTTATTAGGGCATAGTCAAACTAACACATTTGTCAGAATCTCATCTATCATTTCTAATGACATTGATGATTACTTGTAACCACCCCATTAATGAGAAATGAAAATCTGAGAAGGAGCTCCATGGAATTGGAGGTCTATATAAGGTTATCTCTTGTAGTGTAAGAAGGGACACATTCGTTAGATTAGAATAGATTAGTAGACCAGACTGTTTGATTCTCCATAGTTAGTTGGTCAGACATTTTCATGCTTTTCTATAGTAGTCTTTATCTTGTTGATATGCAAGTGAAGCTTGTAGTTGAATGACTATTGTACATCTCACCACTATTAATAAAAAAATAAACATCTTGACATTCAAATTGTTGTGTTGTCAAAGGGCTATTTCTTGCACATTTTTTATGGTGGTTATGCTCCTCTTTGTTCAAAACTTCTCCCCAAACTCTCGCACAATCATTTAGCTAGAGGTTTCCTAGGTCTAGCTCAGTTGAGGTCTAGTTTATATGATATTTGGTCAATTAGACATTGCAACTTCATCTCTATGGTAGCATGGCTTCTTCTTCCCTTTTTCCCTTTCTTTTGTTCTTTCTTTTATCAGTGTGTTAGTTTAGGACTAATATTAATGTGCTTATAATGTTAAATCATTATTATTGAATGTTTCCCATCACCATTTGAACATAATGGAATTGATTAGTGGTGGACTAACCGAGTCTCGTAGTGTCTATATCTTAAGCTATCATCTAGAGTCAGTTTCACTAAAGCACCTTGAATTGATATGGTCCCAACGAGCCAACTAGGTTACCTTGTGTACCAAGACCTAGTAACCAAGGCCTTGGGGATATTTATTTGCATAAATATCCTTTAAGGAGAGATAAGGCCTAATAATACCTACCTAAGTTGGCATGTCAAGAGACCCATAAACACAAATAATATCTCCTTGAAGGTGAATGAAACAAATATTATATTTGCAAGGTTTCAACATGCACAAAAAAATAAATGGTGATTCATGTTAAAGATTTATCCATCTAAAATTATATGATGATGCACATGTATGATGAAACAAATAAAATATAAAGGGAGAGGAAGCTTAAGTATGATTCCAAATTTAAGGCACAATTGAGCAATAAGCATTGTTTATAGAGATTTGAGTGAAAGTGATGGTAGAAGAATTTATAGTGCATGAAGGATACAAGAAACAAAGCAATTTGGCATAAGCCATGGTAACCACATATAAAAGAAATTAGAAACATGATTATGTAATAAGGAAAGTGTTTGAGGATGCACATGAATTTCTAACACAAGTTCAATTTTCCATTTATCATTGGGATCAAATATGAAATGATTTGGAAGCTAAAGTGGACAATGTTTTTGTTTTACATGAATGAGAAGTAGACACAACATAATTGAGTAATAGCTTATTTGAGGACATACAAGAAATATATTGTGAGGGAATGTTGGTCCCTGTAATGCACTCAAGATAAACTTAGAAAGACTATCTAAGGCATGATCCACAAGTGAGATGCGCTAAGGGTTCTTATATACTTGTAAAGTGCATCTTTAAAATCATGTGGGTAAGAAAGAGCATGTTGCGCATGAACAATGATGTGCACTATGTGGTTTACAATGGACAACATTTGTTGAAGAAACACACATGGAAAATAAAAATAATGAATGAGAAGTTGACACATGTAGAGCATCTAAACAAAGAGAATGCTTATTAAGTGAGATTGATCCAAGATAGACAATAAGATAAATACAGTATGCCACTTCACAAGATAGGTAGACATATCTAAGAAAAAATATTCTAGATGCACATGTTAGCTGGCATGATAGTGGACGAAGGGGAGATGATTTAGTAGCAATCGATAAAGTTCCAAGAAAATTATAAATATGGACCTTGGCCTCTCATTTTATATCTTGTTTTGGAATGTTACATGATGATATGTTCTAGCCCATATTGCTTAGGAAAAGCTAAGAGATAGGGTATAAAGGATTGAACTGTATAATATTTATAAGAGGTTTGTGTGTAAAGTGTTAGAGGTATAATCATTGAGGGATCAAGCAACATAAATATGAAAGCACATATATCCAAAGCATACATAAGAGCATACATCACATGAACACATCATATATGTGGGAAACCCTCTTGAGAGATAAAACCCACTGAACGCTGCAAGATAGAATACAGTCCTATAAAACAATATCCAACATTTAAATCAACACCATCTAATTAAGGACCACCCATCCCTTAGTTTAGTGAGACACCAATCCTACAAGGAGCTACTACCTTTGTCTAGCTACGCACTCACACCAACTAGACCTTTATCAAGTTTTACCTTGTGAGGAACCGATCTCCTAGGTAACCAAGCACCCACTCAGCGACCTGAGCAAATCATCTTGAACACCTGTTGCTACTCTTTAACTAACGATGATCACCTTTATTTGCACTCTTCACCTCCAAACTGCCTCTAGGGATAACTCGCTCAAACTACCTCTTCTAGGCTCATTAGGTCCAATGACCTATGTGTCCTCCTGCATCAACTTGATCAAATAAGCATGACTGATCTTCTTCACACTCTAATGGTCCTAACTAACTTGTACCTTCTATTTCAAAGTCTCTCTCCATCGATCTAATACACACATTCACAACTAGCACAATTAGTCCAATTAAACCTTGTACTTATACCACTTTCTTCCTTTAACCCATCTTGGTCGGCCAATATGCTTTACATATTTGAACCACACTTAACATAGGTCCATTCACATGTTACATGTGAGAACCACACTCTTCATAGGTCGGTCATTACCTCATTAGCCCCAAACCACCATTAGGTCTTGGTGAGACCTAAAAAAATTAGACCTTCATACTCACACGTGTGAAATATGGCATCATCAATCTACTCACTTAGCTTTATCTGTCAAGATGACTACTTGAGTTTGGACATTCATATCAATGTTTTGATGAATTATGTTCACTTCTATAAGTATTTGAAGCACGCATAACATCCCATAGGGTCTCTACAACATGTTTATACCATCAATATCATCAATCAATTACCTCACTAAGTCAAACACTCATCAAACCGTCAGTCTGATCACTTTGTTATTAGTGCACTATGAATCATGATCTCTTTGACATCAATTATAACCTAACATTAATAACCATGCTCAAAAATCTCTCCCTTTGTCATTGATGGCAAAACACCCTCAACATGACTTCTTACTCATTTTAACTTCTTCATTTTAATCTTTCTCCCCCTTTGACATTAATGACAAAGGGTTTCTTCCTCAACATGCCAACAATCATTCCTTAACATAGTGTATGTATTCAAATACCATTTAAGATACTCACGATACATACTTTCAAGAATATGCATCAATTGATCCCCCTTTGACATGCACCAATTTGAACTTAGACTTCTTTGATCCTTGGACCTAACAAACTACTCACAAAGCTTAGAAAGCTCCCCCTAACATTATGCTTCATCTCATGTTATCTATTCTTTGACATACACCAATATAAAATTGGGATATTATGATCCTTGGACTTATCTACCTGTAGAACTTCACAATATTTCTTTGATCATGCATAAATATTCAATACCTTATCAAAACATATGAATTGGTTTGATCAAGTCATCATATCAATATTTTTGAATTCACAACTATAGAAGACTTATTCATATCTCCATCATGACTGGAACGTCTCACATATGCTCCCCCTCACATCATGCATAGATCTTCAAGCCTCTCAAACTATCTGAGTTATCTCCTCCTAACTCCATGCTTCACCTGGATCATGACATCTTCAATAAGTCCTCTCAACGAACTAGGTCTTTCTATGCAGTATAATATATTGATAACTCATCATCCTTGATCAGACTCTTGGAAACCTCCATTCTCTACCTGCAGACCTTCAGAGCTAACATCTTCTTATGACCTTTCTTATTCTACAACATCAACCAAAGCTCAAATGGCATCCACCATGCATCCTCTTGCTGTCAAGTGTCTCCTTGAAGCCTAGATAGAGACACCTTAACCCACAATGTCCTAGAATAATGTGAAATCAAGAGTTGCCCACAACTCTTCATATTCTTTCTTTTCCTTTGTCATCTAATACTAATTGTTATTATTATTCTTCTTCCTAGGCTTAATAAAAACATGTTCATCCATTACAAGATTCTCCTTTTATTCGAAGATTGGATTGACAACATATGGAGATAACTATTGACAATTTTGCCCCATAAGTCAAAATTTATCGCCCCTACCATTCAAAACTCTGCATATCATGCCAATTTATCTTCTGAATCATTTTTGGTCCTAAATAACCTGAAGGGCATCCTCAAAAGAAAAGGTCATTTATTCAAAAATTCGAAGGTTCACTTGGAAAATTCTGAAGGACACTTGGCAAGAATCGCAAAGGGTATGTGCCCTTCAAGAACGTTTACTTCATGAATTTCAAAAAGCTTTTCAATTTTTTCAAAGGGTCATTTCATTAATTTGAAAGGGTCCTTTATAGGTTTCCCAAAGGGTTCTTTCAGGTTTCCCAAAGGGTTCTTTCCCTTCAGGAAGGTTCTTCACAAAAATCCCGAAGGGTAATTGACAAATTCTGAGGGATTTTTTTCCAATCGAAAGGTCCATTTGTAGAATTTTGAAGGGTTCCTTCTCTTCGTAAAAGGGCACTTTCAGAGATAAAGTGGACCATTTCATTTTATCGAAGGGTCATGGAAAAGTGGACCATTTCAATTTATCCAAAGGGCAAATGGACAATACTTTTTTTTTGAAGGGTTCAATACAATTTTGCCGAAAGGATCTTTTTCTCGTCAAAGGACCATTTACAAAATGCTGAATGACTTTTCCAAGAACCCTGAAAGGTTGAAGGACACTCTACAAAAACCCAAAGGGTAAAATCCCTTTAGAAAAGTCATTAAAAAGGCTTAGAGTGGACAAATACAAAAATCCAAAGGGTAAGTGGACATAAACAAAAATATCAAAAGGACGTTTTAAAAAGCCCTAAGGGCAGTTTTCCATTTGCTGAAGGGTTCATTCATTTTCTGAGGGGTTGATTACAAAAGTTCTAAAGGATCATTTTCTTCAAAAAAAGATAATTGAAAAAAATCCAAAGTGGCCATTTGCGAAACCTGAAGGGTATGTACCATTCGAGAAAGTTCAAAACAAAAAATCCGAAGGGTTATTATCCCTTTAGAAAAGGACTTTATAGAAAACCTGAGGGGACACTTTGAAATCTCAAAGGGCTGTTTTGGAAAGGAAATGATTCCTTTGGAATTTTTATCTAAAAGAAATGTAAACATGAAATAATCTAGACATTTTGTTCGAGAAAAAATTCTAAAAGACAATTCCTTCAGACTTTTTGTCTGAGGGAATGGTCCCAGACAAAGCCCAAAAGACAATTCCTTCAGACTTTTTGTCCAAAGGAATGGTTCAAGGAAAAACCCAGGACCAAATGAAAGAAGGAAATGAAAGAGAGACAATTCTCGATGACAAAGACATAGTCTAAATATAGATTTCCTTTGGACTCTTTGTTTGAAGGAAATAAATAAGAGACAAATAACCGTAGATAATTTGTCCAAAATACTAAAAGTCTGTGGAAATAAACAAAGCCAGAGGCAAAAGAAAGAGACCAAACAAAGTGTCTACAGGAAACACATAGAAACGGAGAACCAAAAAATGCAAGAGATTTCAACAGTGACTATAAACAGATTAACACAGTCTATAGAATGCAAAGTGGCCCAAAATAGGATTAAACACGTCTAAGATGTGTAACTATTTCAAACATGACTCTTTTAGTTCAAGAAACAAAGACTCATTTGCATGAAAGACTCAAGGAGTTTAACATTGGAGATCTCAACACAAAATTTCATGCATGCACTCTCGTTAATCTGAGCCTTTCAAACATTTCTAGCAGTTCAAGCGGAGTTCTAAATTTGGATGTGGCATAGCTTTTTCATGCAAGTGGAGTTGACTATTCTTAATTTATAGAGTTGGCTGGTTATCAAGTGCCACATCTACTCATGCTTTTCATGCAATAGAGGACATTATCACATTCCAACTTAGCTTCAAATCGGTTCAAGCTTGAGTTAAGACATCTAAAATTGGTGTATATTTCATGTATAAGGCAGATTAATCCAAGCTTGAGCACACCATCCATTTTCAACACCAAAGGGTTTTTCATGCAATACAAAAGACAAGAAGATATTTTTAGAAGGTTTTGTTATCTTGGCATAATAGAAATTAGACTTGGTTAATGTAAGAGTTGATCTCCTTTTCTATTTTTAGCGCCGACCTCTTGGCTGTTGTATGTTTTCTATATAAGTTGGTTTTTTAGCCTTGAATTGTATCTTTTTTTTTTGTAAGACCATATTCTGCCAAAAATATTGAGTTATAACTTTTTTAGATAAATATGACTATTTTCAATTTCTAGCAAGCTGGTATAGTGTATTTATGTCAGTGATTTGCATAAGTGATAGAGTTTTCTTCCTTGTGAAATCTTGATTTTTACCTAGCTACTAGCTGGTCGAATTATGTAGGTCATGTTCTGTGTTTAAGTGTCTTTTGGCTAGAGTTTTAGTGGATACAAGTGCCTGGTTAGTACCTTCAATTAGGCCTATCACACCATTTCTCTCAAGCTTTGATCATTAGGTAAAGCCTTTTCATAAAATACTTATGCATAATAATCATATGGAGTTGAATAGTCAGTGTTTTCTTGTCTGATCAGTGTTTTTAAAGGCTCATATTGAGTGGATCAATCAAAATATAGTTGCATCTCCATTATTAGATAGGATTTTTTTTAGTTGTCTTTTTTCCCCTTTTCCAAACAATTTGTAGCATAGCAGAGATCCTAATTGATACACCAAAGGGAACTAGCCCTTAGAATCTAGAGATTCAATCCACCTAGTAGGTCACCCATAACCTAGAATTGTTTTCATGTTTTAGCAGACTATGAAGGTCTAAAACTACCTTCACAAGGCTGCGAGTCTGATTGACAACAATTTTTGGTATGTTCGGTGGGACCAACAAATAAATATTTTGTAGATCTAAAGAAGTTCGAAGCTAAAGAAAAAGGTTTGCAGTAGAAGAGAATATCTATCTTCATCGCAAGCTAAAGATTCTTCAAGTTGTAGAGTTCATAACATCATTTAGATAGCTCTTTCATGCCAAAGGTTACCATAAGGTCAGCAAGTAAAGGTATTCCTTTTGAATTTATATCTTATAAGAGATCAAGATTTAGGAGGGCAAACCATATCCTTAAAAATGGTATTTGCCTTCTAGTCATCCTACTGTTCTAATCACTACAACCTCTACTACCCAAATGGCCATCGAAAATCAGGTGTTTGCTCCATTCAATAGAGGTAGCCCATTGGATTTAGCCAGTTTGATGGCATTCTAGTGTCTACCCTCAAGAGCATCCCATTCTTCTTAGGAGAAAATCAAATAACCCCTATTGAGCATATCCAAGATGTGGCTAATCTCTGTTCAGTCCATAATCTTGTTGAGGATAATGTTGCTATTAGATTGCTTGCTGCCTCCCTCAAAAGAAAAATATTGCAATGGTATAGAAACCTTCCACTAAACCCTATTTTCACTTAGGATGAATTAGGTGCAGCCTTAGTCAAGTAATTTGAGGACAAATTTGATCAGCTATCTTTAGTTTAGTAATTAACTATCATAAATAGAGCTCCTCATGAGTTCATGTTCAATTTTAATCTCAGATTCTAAAAGACATGGACTAAGATACCTATGTGGATTAGGCCATCTCCTAAATATGCATTTTTGTATTATTTAAAAGCCCTTAACTCTAACATTAGTGTAATGATACCGTCCATGGGTGGTACTACCTTTCCAAATGCTTATGAAGTTGTAATAAGGGTGCAAAATAGTTTGATACAAGCCGATAAGTTTTCTCTAAGACCTCTAATGCCTATATTTCTAGAAGTAAATTCCATACTAGCCCCTCAAATTCCTCAAGTTCCATCCTTAGCTCCTATTCGACCACATTTAGCTCAAATTATAGCTCCTACTAGTCAAGCTAGTGAGATAGGAGAGTTAAAAAGTTTGCTACAATACTTTGGAAATGAAATAGTGCAACTCAAGAGGTAACAATTTCATTTTAATAGGCCTTATCAACAGCAAAATCAAAACACTATCAGCCTTTCAAAGATCAAAGGCCTCCTTATCAGGGTTTTAGAGAAAATAGAAGCTAGTGAAGTAGAAAGTGAATCAACTTTAGATGGAGTTCCATATTTGTTCCTTGATGAGTGGGCTTCTACCTTGCATGAGCATGATCCCTACAAGCTAATTGAAGGACTTGGTGTGTATTACATTCATAAAAATGATGCACTAATTCTAGCCATGGTCAAAGAAGATGAGTCTAATGAAGGTTTGTGGAAATTGTACTTTGATGGATCAAAGAATAAGCATAGAACCAGAGTTAGAATGTTATTGGTATCTCCAAGAAAATAAAAGTATTTGTCTTTTATTAAATGTTAGTTTGGTTGTTCAAAAAACGTTGTTGAGTATGAAACATTAGTTCATGGTTTGCAGTGGACTAGGAAGATGAAATTCAACACCTTACAAGTTTTTGGTGATAATGAACTTATAGTTTACCAAGTATGAGGTTTAAATGTATGCAAAAATTTATTGGTAAAGTCTTATAGGCATATAGTATGGGACTTGAATATTTTAAAGCTTTTAACATTTAGGCAATACCAAGAGATGGGAATAAACATGCTGACAGGTTGGCTACCATTGGATCACAATTCAGTATCTCAGTTGATATAAAAAGTGAGAAAATCTAGTCACATATAAATGTGGTTGTAAGGCCTTTTATTCTAGATAATCATGAGAATTGGCTAGTGTTCGAAGATGATAATCAAATTGTGAGATTCTTGCAAGAGGAGGCTGAGTTTTCTTCAAGAAACTAATCAAAGCACTTGTAGTAGTATAGTGATCAGATTGTGAAACTAAAAATGAATAAGTTGCCCAAGAGATTGGTCACACTTGAGAACATTTTTAGTGGTGAGGATGAGCTAAGGAAAGAGAAGTCATCATTGTCAACAAAAGAAGAGCACTATGCCAATGTAGAGATTGCAGTTGGTAAGATTTTGAAGTTGAGTAAGGTATGCACTCCTTCACAAAAGTAAGCTTTCATTGAGTTATGCACAAATTTTGCTAATATATTTACATGGAAGTATAATGATCTAAAGGGATTTGATCCAAGTTTGGCTCAACACACCATTGAGTTAGAGGAGGAGACTAAACCAGTAAGACAGACAAAGGCCAATAAATCCTATGCTTGAGCCTATGATGAGAGTTGAGCTTCATAAGCTCATAGAATTAGCTATTATATTTCTAATCAAGCACTCAACTTTGGTGGCCAATCTCATTCCATTATGGAAGAAGAATGGCAAGATTCATTTGTGTGTTGATTTTCGTGATTTGAACAAGGCTTTGCTTGAAGATCACTATCCATTGCCATCAATGAAATAAATTTTACAACTTATTGCAGGTTAAGAGAGGTTTTCTTTATTAAAATAATATTTTGGTTAAGGAAGAAGACTAATTTAAGATAGCCTTCACAACTAAGTGGGGGATATTTGCATACAGAAAGATGCCATTTGGTTTGTCTAATGTTGAAGCAACCTTTTAGAGAGCCATGGATGTGACATTCTAAGGCCATATTAACAAGTTTGTATTTGTTTATTTGGATGATATAACAATGTTTTTAAAGAATGTAGAAGATCACATGGTTCATCTCAAGCAAGTGTTCGAAATATGTAGGCAATTTGGGGTGTCTTTAAATCCCCAAAAGTGTGTTTTTTCCATTCATAAAGGTAAGTTCTTAGATGTGTTGTTTCAATGCATGGTTTAAGCATAGATTCTAAAAAGATTGACTCCATTCTTGCACTTTCCTTGCCTAAGCACAAAAATGCTAAGCAAAGCTTCTTTGAGAAAACCAACTTCATAAGGAGATATATTTCAGATTTTACCATTTTAGCAAAGCCACTTACAACCATGTTAAATAAGGATTAGGGCTTTAACTGGTGCAAAGGAGTAAATAATTTTGAAGATATTAAGAGAGCCATAGCTAGTGCTCCTATGCTTATAAATCTAGATTTCACAAAAAGTTTTTATTTTGTATACATATGTTAATATGGACACAATTTTAGACATTCTTTTGCAACAAAATCATGAGGCTTTGGAGCAACCAATAGCCTTCTTCAGCCAAGGCTTGGAAGAGTATGAAATAAGGTATTCTTTTGTTGAAAAGCATGTCATTTTAGTTATAATATCTCTTAAGACGTTTAGACACTTGTTGTCTAATAATAAAATACATCTAATGGTTTTCCATCCAAGCATCAAAGAGTTTTTCTTAAACAAATATATAAATGAGAAGGGAGGTGGTTGGATAACCAAGGTAATGGAGTATGATGTGGAAATTAAGGTCATAAAGTTGATTAGAGGCAAAAGACTTTGTGATCACCTAGCTCAAGACTTGAAAGAGACTAATGAGGTTGTTTTGGTGTCAAATGATGAAGAGATTGCAGCTGTTCATATCTCACCTTACAACTGGTTTCATGATTTGGTAAACTATCTTCAACATGGTATTTATCCCTCTCATCTAAGTGCTTCAAAAAGAAGATATTTCAAGTTGCAGTCAATTTCATTTTTGCTTATTGATGATGTGTTGTTCAATAAAGATATCAATGGCATGTTGATAAGATGTGTAGAACTAAGCCAAACTCAGAGATTGCTTGAAGAATTCCATGATGAACATGGTGGAGGACATTTTTCTAAAAGAACTACAACCCTTAAGATTATGATAGGTGGGTAATATTGGCTTAGTATATTTGATGATTGCCATGCATGGGTTAGAAAGTGTAAATAGAGTGTTATGTTTATACTTATGGCCTTACCTCTTTAACCAATTTTGGTAGATCAACCCTTTGTCCAATGGAGATTAGACTTTATTGGTCTCATAAATCCTCCTTAAATTTCAAGGCATAAATGGATTCTCATTTCTACAAATTACTTCACACATTGGATAGAAGCAGTAGCATTGAAAGAAGCAAATGAAACCAATGTTCTATATTTTTTTGAAAGTTTGCTTACTAGATTTGGAGTTCCTTCAACTATTATTTTTGATAATGTAATGGCTTTTGTGGTATCTAGGATTAGTGAATGGACTGTCCAACATGAAATTTACCTCAACACTTCATCAAACTATTATCCATAAGGTAATGACTTTGCTAAATCTACGAATAAAAACCTATTGAGGATCATAAGGACTATTGAAGACAATCAGAGGTCATGGCATCTTAAGTTGAAGTCAGCTCTATGGGCTGATAGGATCACCTACAAAATATCAATAGCCAACTCTCCATACAAGTTGGTATATGGTAAGGAAGCAAGGTTACCCATTTCTCTTGAATTTCTCACTTTAAAACTAATGTATCAGCTTGAGTTGTTGGAGAATGAGCCTATGAAAATCAGGTATGCTAAGCTTATGGATCTAAAAAAAATAAGAAATTAGTCCATGCTAGCCATGGAGATTCATTAAGCATAAGTGAAAATACTTTTGATAAAAAAGTTTCTTCATGAAGTTTCAAGGAAGGAGATTTGGTCCTTAAGTGGGATGAAGATAGAGCTAAACTAGGTAGGCACATATAGTTTAACTCTCTTTGGAGTGGCCCATATACAATCTCCAGTTGCAAATCCCATAATGCCTGCTAACTTGCAAAGATGGATGGCGAGGAGCTTCCAATCCCAATTAATGAGATACATCTAAAACATTGCTATTGAAGAGAAAAGATCCTTGTACATAGTTTATTTTGCTTTCCTCCAAGTGTTGTTCAAGCACAATAGTTTCTTTCTATTTTATCCCGAATAAGTGCTTGTTTGCACATTTGCTTTGCTTAGTTAGGTTTCCCTGCTTTGTGTGTTCCCCTTATTTTCAAGGATGAAGGTTATCTCATGCCAAAAGAGAGTTTGCAGTCATGGATCAGATCTGCCATTTCTTTATGAGTTCAAATATCATGTATATGGCCAGGTTCTCAATCATAGCAGGCATGTTTCCCAACTGAGTCGCCAAAATGTTGACAATTTTGCCCCATAGGTCAAAATTTATCACCCCTACCAGTCGGAACTCTGCATATCATACCAATTTGTCTTGTGAATTAGTTTTGGTCCTGAATAACCTGAAGGGCATCCTCAAAAGAAAAGGTCGTTTGTTCAAAAATTTGAAGGTTCATTTGGAAAATTTTGAAGGACACTTGGCAAGAATCTCGAAGGGTATGTGCCCTTCAGAAAGGTTCACTTCACGAATTTCAAAAGGCTTTTCAATTTTGCCAAAGGGTCATTTCATTAATTCCAAAGGGTCCTTTACATGTTTCTCAAAGGGTTCTTTCCCTTTGAGAAGGTTCTTCACAAAAAGCCCAAAGGGCAATTGACAAATTCTGAGGGATTTTGTTTTGGCCGAAAGGTCCATTTGTGGAATTCTGAAGAGTTCCTTCTCTTCGAAAAATAGCATTTTTAGAGATAAAGTGGACCATTTCATTTTGCTGAAGGGTGAATTCCATGGAAAAGTGGACTGTTTCAATATATCCGAAGGGTAGGTGGATGATACATTTTTTCTAAAGGTTCCTTCTCTTCAAAAAAGGGCATTTTCAGAGATAAAGTGGACCATTTCATTTTGCTGAAGGGCAAATTCCATGGAAAAGTGGATCATTTCAATTTATCCAAAGGGCAGGGGGACAATACATTTTTTCTGAAGGGTTCAATACAATTTTGCCGAAAGGATCTTTTTCTCATCAAAGGACCATATACAAAATGCCGAATGGCTTTTCCAAGAAGCTCGAAAGGCTGAAAGGACACTGCAAAAACCCAAAGGGTTGAATCCCTTCGAGAAAGTCATTTAAAAGGCCTGAAGTGGACAAATATGAAAATCCAAATGGCAAGTGGACAAACAAAAATCTTGAAAGGACATTTCAAAAAGCCCGAAGGGCAGTTTTCCATTCGTCAAGGGGTTCATTCATTTTCAGAGGGGTTGATTATAAAAGTTCTGAAGGGTCATTTTATTTGGAAAAAAGACAATTGACAAAAATCCAAAGTGGCCATTTTTGAAACCCGAAGGGTATCTACCCTTCGAAAAAGTTCAAAACAAAAAATTTGAAGGGTTATTAGCCTTTGGAAAAGGACTTTACAAAAAACTTGAGGGGACGCTTTGAAATCCCGAAGGGCTATTTCGAAAAGGAAAGGATTCCTTCAGACTTTTTGTCTGAAGGAAATGCAAACAAGAAATAATTCAGACATTTTGTCTAAAAAAAATTTTGAAAGACAATTCCTTTAGACTTTTTGTCTGAAGGAATGGTTCAAGGAAAACCCTGGGACCAAACAAAAGAAGGAAATGAAAGAGAGACAATTCTCGATGACATAGACATAGCCCAAATATAGATTTCCTTTGGACTCTTTGTTCAAAGGAAATAAACAAGGGACAAATAACCGCAAACAATTTATCCGAAGACTAAAAGTCCATGAAAATAAACAAAGCCAAAGGCAAAAGGAAGAGCCCAAACAAAGTGTCCATAGGAAATACATAGAAATGAAGAACCGAAAAATGCAAGAGATTTCAACAACCAATATAAACATACTAACACAGTCTATAACATGCAAAGTGGCCCAAATTAGGATTAAACATGTCCAAGATGTGTAACCGTTTCAAACATGACTCTTTTAATTCAAAAAAGGAGACTTGTTTGCATGAAGGACTCAATGAGTTTAATGTTGGAGAGATCAACAAAAAATTTCATGTATGCACTCTCGTTAATCTGAGCCTTTCAAACATTTCCAGCAGTTCAAGCAGAGTTTTAAATTTGGATGTGGTGTAGTTTTTTCAAGCAAGTGGAGTTGACTATTCTTAATTTATAGAGTTGACTGGTTATCAAGTGCCATATCTACTCGTTCTTTCCACGCAATAAAGGATATTTTCATGTTCCAACTCAACTTCAAATTGGTTCAAGATTGACTTAAGACATCCAATATTGGCATTGATTTCATGTATAAAGTAGATTAGTCCAAGCTTGAGCCCACTGTCCATCTTCAATGCCAAAGGGTTTTTCATGCAAGACAAAAGACAAGAAGATATTCTTAGAAGGCTCTGTTATCTTTGCATAATAGAAGTTTTACTTGGTTAATGTAAGAGTTGACCTCTTTATCTATTTTCAGCGCCAATCTCTTGGCTGTTCTATGTTTTTTATATAAATTTGCTTTTCAGCCTTGAATTGTATCCCTCTTTTTGGGAAGACCATATTCTGCCAAAAAGACTGAGTTGTAACCTTTTCAGATAAATAGGACTGTTTTCAATTTCTAGCAAGCTGGTATAGTGTATTTATGCCAATGATTTGCAAAGTGATAGAGTTTTCTTCCTTGCCAAGTCTTGATTTTTACTTAGTTACTAGCTAGTCAAATAATGTAGGTCACGTTCTATGTTTAAGTGTCTTTTAGATGGAGTTTTAGTGGATACACGTGGTTGGTTAGTGTCTTCAATTAGGTCTATCACACTATTTTCCTCAAGCTTTGATAATTAGGTAAAGCCTTTTCATGAAATACATATGCATAAGAGTCATTTGGAGTTGAATAGTCAGTCTTTTCTTGTCTGATCAGTGTTTTTAAAGGCTCACATTGAGTGGATCAATCAAAATACATGTGTATCACCATTATTATATAGGATTTTCTTTTAGTCATCTTTTTCCTTTTCCCTTTCCCCAATAGTTTGTAGTGTAGCAGAGATCCTAATTGATATACCAAAGGGAGGTAGCCCTTAGAATCTAGACATTCAATCCACTTAGAGGTCACCCACAACTTAGGATTGTTTTCATGTTTCAGCAGACTGTGATGGTCTGAAACTACCTTCATAAGGGTGTGAGTCTGATTGACAACAATAACAAATATTCATGACATACTTCTTCAATTGAAGAAATAACTTCATCAATGGGCACTGACAAATGATGTTCTTTGCATGAAACGTGCTCTACAATAGTAGAATGTTCTCTGGGATCCATACATACCTCAAAACTAGCCTCAATTAGCACTTTGGTCTTTTCCTTGAGCTTACTTGAACTGAGTTTTGATTCTTCTTTTGTATCTGGACATATGACACATTCTCTTGGCATTCCTGAACCTTCATAACTGATTCCTCTTTTGTTTTAGCAAGCAGTCCAGCTTGATCTTTCAACTCAACTAAATTAGTTGTTTTAGTCTTCACTTTCTTAGGATTCCATACCAAAGATTGACCTTTCTTGAGCACTCTAGGATGTCCTTGCACCTTCTTATGACTTGAGAGATTGATTTTATAATAGCTTTTAATATGACCAGCTTGATGACAACAAAAACAAATAACATCATTCATATCTTCTGCTTGATGAATATTATGAATCTCAACAAACATACAATCTTGTCTCTTAGGTTTGTTATGCTCAAGCTTGAGTGTCTTGGATATCCATATCTAGATTAGTCTTCTCCCATACATTCTGGGACAAAATATAGTAATATGTCCCATATCATGACAATTATAGTAGACTACATTATCCATACCTCTAGTTGACCAGTTGCTCTTCCTTCTACAGTTTCTTGCCTTATGACCAAACCTATGACAAGCATAACAATGAACATTAAAATATCTTTCATACCTCATGGAACTTGGCTACCTGATGGATCTTTTCTTGTTGATCTTGGTGCTTGTATCCTTCTTGTCTTGAGTTGACCTCTCTTGCTCTTTCTCAGTCTTGTTTACCTTGTCAACAAATTCTCATGCTCATCCTTCAATGAATCTATATTGGTCTTCAATTGAATGATCTCATCCTCATTATCTTGTTATAATTTATTTTGTTCTTCTTCAGGCTTGCCTATCTTGATTATGACCTTTTCATGCTCATCCTTTAGAGAAACAAGATTAGTCTTTAATTGAGCATATTCATCTTCTTTAGCTCTCATGCTTGAACTTGTAACCTCTAATTGAATTCTAAGATTTTTGATGGTCTCCTTATCCTCCTTAGCTATTTTGGCCATGTCATCTTTCAATCTACATGTTTGCTCTTCCATAGACTTGATCAATTCTTGATTCTCCTTTTCTTCTCTCATAGATTTGCCTAATAAACTCCCCTCAAGGGATCTGACTTGCACTTCAGGACCTTTGATCATATTCCTCATTTTTCCTCTTCTTTTGCTCGTTTATTTCACCAAGTGCACTCATGAGCTTAGCTTCTAGATCAACTTCTTCCTCACTATCATATAAAACTTCTTCATCAAACATGATGATCTTTTCACCCATACTGTAGCTTGGAACACCTTCAAGTGGTTAAACTTGTACAGAAGGTCCTCTGATACCAATTGTTAGGGGTATAATCACTGAGAGCGGGGGTGAATCAATGATGAAAGATAATATGATTCAATTCCCAACTCTTAAACATTCATCATACATCAACTTGATCAAGCAACATAAATATTAAAGCACATATATCCAAAGCATGCATCACATGAACATATCATATATATGGGAAACCCTCTTGGGGGATAAAACCCACTGAACACTGCAAGATAGATTATAGTCTTATAAAACAAGATCCAATATTTAGACGAACACCAAATGATTAAGGAACACCCATCCCTTAGTTTAGTGAGATACCAATCACATAAGGAGCTATTTCCCCTGTCTAGCTGAGCATCTACAACAACTACACCTTTAGCAAGTTTTATCTTGTAAGGAGGAACCAACCCTGTAGACAACCAAGCACCCACTTAGCTACTTGAATATATCACTTTGGACAGCTATTGCTACTCTTCAACTGATGATGATCACCTTTGTTTGCACTCTTCACCTTGAAACTTCCTCTAGGGCTAACTTGCTCAAACTACCTCTTCTAGGCTCATTAGGTCCAATGACCTGTGTGTCCTCCTGCATCAACTTGATCAGACAAGCATGAATGATCCTCTTCACACTCTGATGGTCCTAACTAACATGCACCTTATCTTTTAAATGCTCTCTCTTTCACTTCAATATACACATTCACAACTAGCACAATTATTCCAATTCGACCTTGTACTTATACCAGTTTCTTCATTTAACCCATCTTGGTCGGCCAAGATGCTTACATATTTGAACTACACTTAACATAGGTCCATTCACACATTACACGTGAGAACCACACTCTTCATAGTTTGGTCATTACCTCATTATCCCCAAACCATCATTAGGTCTTGGTGAGACCTAAAACAATTAGGCCTTCATACTCACACATGTGAAATATGACATCATCAATCTGTTCACTCAATTTTATCTGTCAAGATGACTACTTGAGCTTAGACATTTATATGACTTTTGATAAATTTCGTTCACTTCCATAAGCATTCTAATCACTCATACCACCCATAGGGTCTCTGCAACATGTCCATACCATCAATATCATCCATCAATTACCTCACTAAGTCAAACACTCACCAAACCATCAATCTAATCACTTTTTTAAATCACTTTGTTATTAATGCACAATGAATCATGATCTCTTTGACTTCAATGACAACATAAGATTAATGACCATGCTCAACATAAAGGCCTTCCTCTATTGGAGATAAATGTGTGATGAGTTGTATTATTTGTAAAGAAAAGGATATATATATATATATATATATATATATATATATATATATATATATATATATATATATATATATATATAATGAAAGACATTCTTTCTCTGAAGTGTATCTTATTACCATGTTTTGTGTTTACTTAATTGATGTTTGCATGTTATGTTTCATTGTGTAAATATTATGATTTCGTTTGTCTTTGTGATTTTTCATAATAGGATTATCAATGTTCTCTTGTTTGGCCTTGTGTAAGTGCTTAAGTCATTGGGCTTAAATGTCATGTTGGTACCATGAGTATTATTCTATCTATTGTGTGAGATTTGGTGATTAACAAAATGGCCAACACGATACACATCTATAATTTGAACAATCACACCTATAGGAAGGTGAACCATCATCTATTATAAAAGCTGAGAATATTTCATATTCGTATGTTTTGTAACTTATTTCTTGTTATAGATACCCATATTTGGTACAAGCTTCATTTTATGATGTCTTTTGCATAACTTTGGATGTGTAGACCTTTTGATAGAGAGTTGAGTACTTAGTGGTGTAGTCTTGCATGGACCTCTTTGGCTATGTGTGACTTTTATTGTAATGTATAACCTTATGTGTCATCCTATTAATCACTCTATACTCTAGCCATCATGTTATAGGGATCCTTGAGTTTTTGTAGTCTATTCTATCTTTTGGGTTCTTGGACACTACCATTCACTTCAAGACACTAGTGTCCTAAATCAGATGGTAGTGTCCTAGTTTACCCTCTTCTCTATTCCACACTTTTTGTTTTATGACTATTGTGGAGGGATGGTATGTTTGCCCTATCATTGGATTTCGTGTGCCACTAGATATTTATTCCAATTAAAATTTTCCCTATATATAAAAATCTAGGGCATAGTATTTCATCATCAAGAAAGTTTCTCAATTAACACACATTGTTTTATTCAAGAGCTATTGAGTCACACCTTATACTAAATTTTTATAGTTGAAGTTTTAAGTATTACAAAGAGTCAATTTTCACTTGTGCTGCTAGTACCAAAGGTTGAAATAGGAGAAAGAGCATAAAGTTGCACAATCACCATTACACAAATGCACATAGGAGGGAAAACTACATGCAGTTTAAGGCCCACTTTGGAGTATATGTCTATGTAGGTAGAACTTAGAAACAACAAGGTTGCTAGGGTTAACTTGACTCACAAGCTAACCCCATTTTATTGAGTCATAAGTGCTCAATAGGAAATAAGTTAGGGTTTTGTTGTCACTAGAAAATCATGTGCAATCTGATCAAAGACTCATTCAAAAACAAGAAATATAGATGCAGGTGCAAATTTAGGAAGAAACAAAGTTGGTTATATTATAGGACAAAACCGTTGAAATAAGGAAAACATGTTAATGCTAGTGTCCCAAATCTAATGCTAGTGTTCAAGCCAAAAAATACATTCAAACCCTAAATGAATGGAACACATGGTTAAATTTCAAGACTAAGATGAATCAGGTCAATAGTGATAATCCATAATAGAATGTCAAACAAAATATGTTTTATCCTAACCCTTAGTTGTACAATTATTACTATATTTATTGCACATGCTTGAATAAATTTCTTTCCAATGTTATTGTATACTACCTAGATCCAAGTTTTACATTATTTCAATCAACTTTAATTCCTATAGTGTGTTTGTCTAAAAACCCATTTTGGATGAAACATTACGGTGAACCCACCCTTTGAGTCTAACTGAACAAGCCCTAACTTGCCCTAGGGTTTCAACCTTCTAGAGTTTCAGGTTGCTGCAATTATTTTCCAGACTTGATTTTTGCATTGACATAATATAGATATTGCTTGTTCTCCTTGTTTCCCTAGCCTTCGTGCTCTTTTTTTTAGGTGTGTTTGGGTTTATAACCCTCAAAATGAATATCCATAGTGAGAAACCTAAATAGACCCATCCTTTGGATTTTATATTCAATCTTCCTAATGATCAATACATCGCTTATGAGGATCTCATGGCTAACAATAAATGTAATACAAAGTCTTCTTTTGTAGAAACCCCTTACAATTATGCTAATGAATGGACCAATAATTCAATTAATGTAAATGGACATGTTGATGATAATATAGAGAGTGATAACACCAGTTTTGATTACTCTTATGATTATGATAGTTACTCCACATATTTATAAAGTGAGTGTGAAGAGCCTAACTCTCCTATACCTCTTATATTGCATGATTTTCAATATAAAGATGTATTTCTTGAAAAATCCCCAAATTTAACTTTACTATTTGCTAGTGCATTGCATCTCATTCAATGTTATAAAATGAATGCAAACAAAAATAAGCATATCATTCCAAATATTGATCATAACACTCTTCCATGCATAGACTATTCTCATGACATCATTGAACAAAAAATTGAATGCATATTTCATTTACTAAATAACACTCTTCCATGCATAGACTATTCTCATAACATCAATGAACAAAAAATTGAATGCATATTTCATTTACTAAATGATGCACATGTTATAAATATTGAGTGTCTTCCTTCTTTACCAACTACTGAAAATGTTACAAAAATTGAAGATTATTTTCCATTTTTAGTTAATGCAAATGCTAAAATAAGTAAAATCTCTTCTCTCCCTCTAGATATCAATGATAAAAATGCATGCAATTTTTTTCTCCCTCTCCTAGAATGGAAACACAAAAATTATACCACTAGTCAATGTAGTATACATGATACATGTGAAAATGAATCAAATGTTTGAAATAAATTTTATATAGGAATGACAACTATTATTTCATAAAATGCATTCTCCTTATAATTCTTTGATGCATATTGAAGAAAATAAGAGAAATTTCATTTATTTCATGTAAATAAGATTCAAGTAGTCACCAAGGTTGGCATAATAGTATGCATGATATTTTAGTTGAACTCGCATGCAATAATTCTGGACATAATAGTCATACAAATCTTCATGACATTCAAAATGATATAATTTCTTCTTTACATACATCATATGATAGAATGTTACTTTATGCAATATTTCTAAATCATGCAATGATGCCAACTTAGAATGCAATACTAGTTGTAATGATTACATTATACCGATGTCATCTTCTCACACTTCAAACATTCCTCCTAGTCACACTGTATCCATGATGAATGCTATAGGCTATACTGAAAGGAAAATGCCAATTTTAAACTTACAATTATTTTCATGTGATGCTAATATTAATGATAACATTATATAAGATCAACCTGTTACATGAGATGTATTTGACTATATTTATCAAAACATTTTTTTCATGCCTATGTTACCTCTATTTGATGGTCAAGGAGACCCTTACAACCATTTGACCTAATACGTACATTCTTTTGGTCATTGGGCTAAAGATAAGCACCTATTGCTAAAAGCCTTTCAAAGAAGCTTAACAAGAGAAGATTGGGATCGATTCTATAGTATTCCAAATGGTTATTGTTGACCAAAATTTGACCCTAGGTTAAATTTAGTCAACCCCCTATATAGTCAAACTTCCTATAGGGTCTTAATAGGTTATAAAATGGTCACATGGTCATGTCTAAGGTCACATAATATGTTTCACCTTAGTCATTTGTCTTATTTTTTCCTTTATGTCACCTTTTGGTCATTCTAGGAGTTGTATGCATTTTTCATGAAAGGACAAATGTCAAAGTGTACTCTGATAGACCATGTGTTATTTAGATGTCAGGATTCAATTTGAATTTGAAGAAATGCAAGTTCAACATGGAATTCAAGAGGATCAAGCATTTCAAGTAGTTTAAAGGTAGTGGTACGAATAGGGACAACCACTTGGCACATGAGAAGCTTCAAGAGGATCTCTGTAGGTGCCCACAACTTTTTTTCTAAGCTTGAGAAGCTTCAACAGTTTCAAATTTGGCAAAAATTGGTCCATCTCCTTCATTGGTCTCCTAGACAAGGTCAAACATGTCAACTGATTTACTCTCAATATGGACATAAGGAGTAGAGTTCAAGCAAGTTCACTTGGTGGGTGATAGTAGATTTCATTCAATTCCTTTTCATGGAAATAATTGTTGGTTTAGTGTACTATGCTCTATGAACAATCACTAAGATTGTTGATGACTCTAAACTATCTCCTCATCCCCATGGCCTCTAGTTTTCTTATCTATTTGTAGTTGTTTGATGCTTCCAAGTCTTGTAGGTTTATTTACAGATATTCTCTTCATTTCCATGTTGTTTTCATCTATTTTGGCACTTGTGAATGTGGATTTATATGCAAAATCACTCCATTGTGATAGAGATGCATAATTATCAATGGTATGCAGATAACTATTTTCAATTGCAATGTTTTGTCCTTTCACAAAGGCTTCAGATCAAAGGCATGGCACTTATCGTACCTCCTTTCCGAGCATGGTGATGGTCTAGGCAGATTCAATAGACCAATGGAGGTCTCAAATATTTGAAACCAGATGGAGTTGGAGATGGTTCATATACATAGTCAGGCTTCAATATAATAACCTATAAGACTGTGTAGGAGGTATGAGACAAAGTATTGAAAAGACTCTAGAGCTTTTTGGATTCAATTAAGGCCTTAAACTAGGTCAAAGAACATAAATTAAGTCATTGTATGAATGGTGAGGCCAATACACACAGCCAGGAACTATGTCCATGTTCATAGGGTTAAAATGGGATTCATTACCTTAATATCTCCAAAAAGGGATTTTCCCATGTACAATGCTATCTTGTGATGAAAATCTATGAGGTCTGAGTAAGTCTTGTGTCTCCATTCTTACAACTTGGACATAGTAGTAATGTGTAAACATGATAGGAGGTGGATTTGGTCAAGAGAAGATAATGTAAAGGAGTTTCCAATTCCATCAAGTTTCCACTGTAGGCACTCAGTAAACATAGTGTCAAAAAGCCACATGAATCTATAACTTGCAAACCTAGGTGTGTTGATGTTGAAAATGGTTGTATGGAAATGATGAGAGCTATGGAGCAAGAGATCCTAGGTCTAAAGTGAATCATTCAACAACAACAAGTGAAGCCTTTCCAAAGCCAATACCTACCCAATCAGTCCTACCCCAACTATCAAGGAAATAAACATCCTTTCCAAGGTCATTCCCAATGTCAAGGACAATTGGTCCAATCTAAGCCATAAGGTGGTTAGAATACCAATGCTCTTTATTCCTCAAGGACACTAGTGCCTACTCAAAATAATCTTGGCCAAGAGCATAACAATCAACCTTTGTTGGATCAACCTAATGATCCATCTCCCTATGTCAATGAGCCCTTCAATCAAGTCTTCATGGAAAATTTGGGCACTATGCCAAATATGACCCAAAATGAAGTAACAAATGGAGGAGTGGCTGATGGGAAGAGTGCTCAAATGGGGTTCGTATTGGGAAATTAGCAGCAAGAGGACTCATGTGTAGTCAATCAGCAAGGGCATTCAAGCATAGATACAAGTTCTATAGCTACAAACACAAGAAGCAAAAGGAAGGCAGTTAAGGAAGTTCAAGGGGATGCTAATGGTTCTCCAATGAATGTTCAAATAAGTACAAGACTAGGTATGTCTAATGTCATTCCAAATTCACAAGTAAATCAAAGAGATCAGAATGTTAGAAGTGGTTTCCTACCTCAAAACTCTCATGGTGTAGGCAGTGTTATTCTTCCTAGTGGACAAGCAAAAGTTGGTGGTCCTTTAACTAACATTGTAGTGGAAATGAAGAGGTCTCATGTGAATGTGTTAATGTGAGATACATTGGCTATAGACGGACAAGCATACCTACTTCAAGAGGAGTTGTCCAAGCTCAATTTGACATCCAAACATCCTAGCCAAAGAGAGGCAACCTTGACAAACACCATGAAGCCAAGTGAAGGTCAATCAAGAAAAGTTGAAATGGTAGACAAACGTCTTCCTTTATACCTATCCATCATTATTGGAGATGCCTTGGTACATAATTATCTCATTGATAGTGGATCTAGCACTTGTGTCATGCCCAAGCAAGTAGCTGACAAACTGAACTTGAAGTATGAACCCCATGCCAAAGAACTACTACAAGTGGATGGGTCAGCTGCCAAAACCATTGGCATAATCAGAGGTTTGCAAATTATTCTCCATGCTTGTCCTACCTTCACCATTTATCAAGATGTTATAGTGGTAGATGTGCCTCCTCACTTTGCACTTTGTTTGTCAAGAGAATTCACTGCTAAAATTGGAGGCTATCTAACTTCAGTCTAGTCCTATATGGGTTTTAAGACCAGGTATGGTGCAAAAGTGACAATTAAGTCAGATCCATTCTATATCTATCATGTTGAACCTTATGTGCCTTACACGTCTAATATGAATTGTAGTGTGATTGAAAAAGATGATCACCCTAGTGATCAAGACCCTGTAACTCTCCTTGATGACATATCTGATTTGTATCTTGATGAGTGGCAAGCTAAGCAAGGTGGTTTTTAAGAAATTTGTGTTGGAACTTACATACTTCACGAGGATTGTGATGGAGTCCTTGAGGCAGATCATGATAACATTCTGGAGCAAGTTACATGGGGAAACTATCTTGTACATGTGGATGGTGATGTGAGTATCCTAGCTATGTCAAAACATGATAGTCTAATGAGCAGCGCATTTTGCTTGCAAAGGAAAATAACATTCATGAACATGAAAATCACGAAGAAGCAGATGACATGTGACAACAGTTCAAAGTCATTATGCAAGAATTTGAGGAGTTGAGTAGGCCTTTAATTATTCAAAAAGAATGCAGACTTGATGATGAAGTCAAACATGATCCATATGAGTACAAGGAGGAGCTAGAGATCTCTATCAAGCAAGAACCAACCTTGGTAGTCCAAGATGTGTTTGATGAGCATGAGGAAGAGTTTGAGACCTTAGATGAGCAAGAAAAAATTATGGTGAACCAAGAAGTGTTTGGCAGACCTAAAGATAGTCTCGATGACTCCCAACATAAAACGTTTCATGGTTTAGATGCACCTAAAGTTGGGAAAGCTTTGATGACTCCTAATGATCCAATTAAAGACTGTCAAATAAACATGTCAGACTTTGAGCAAGATTTCATCTCAAACAAGTTTTTTGGAGAGCCAGGGGGGGTGTTCTTGAATACTCCAAATGACAAACTTGTAGTCAAAAAAAGATTAAACCATGGTAAATCTTTTGACTATCTCTACAAAAAAGTGTTCATTTACAAGCATGCCTCATATGATAGACCATTTTTTTGGAGCAACAGTGATGCAAGGAACATTGCCTTTGACCCTGGTTAAAGTAACGAATAAGGTTCTTCACCTCAAGTGCCTCAAGGTATTGTACATACTAGGAAAGGTGTGTGTTTTTTCTTATGTTAGTTTGTGTTTTCCCTAAGTGTTCTTGAGAACACAAGTGTGAGTTTTGTTTATTTTCTTGTTCCTTGTTTCCTTATTATGTGTGGTGTTTTTGGTGTATTTTCAAAGGCTTGTCAGTGTCAAGATAAGTGTATAGGTGACTCCATTTCCCAAGGATAGGAGAAGGCAACTGGTCCTTAGCATAGCAGGCTTGCTACCCCTAGAAAATTGCTAAAATGTTGACCAAATTTGACCTTAGGCTAAATTTAGTCAACCCCTTATATAGTCAAACTTCCTATAGGGTATTTATAGGTTATAATATGGTCACATGGTCATGTTTAATGTCACTTAATATGTTTTACCTTAGTCATTTGTGTCATTTGTCTTATTTTTTCCTTTATGTCACCTTTTAGTCATTCTAGAAGTTGTACATAGTTTTCATGGAAGGATAAATGTCAAAGTGTACTCTAATATACCATGTGTCAGTTAGATCTTAGGAGTCTGTTTGAAATTGAATAAATGCAGGTTCAACATGGAATTCAAGAAGATTAAGTAGTTTTAAGTAGTTTAAAGGTAGTTGTACAAACAAGGGCAACCGCTTAGCACATGGAAAGATTCAGGAGGATCTCTACAAGTGCCCACAAGTGTTTTTCAATCTTGAGAAGTTTCAACAATTTCAAATTTGGTAAAATCCGGTCTATCTCCTTCATCGCTCTCCTAGACAAGCTCAAATAGGTCAATCAGTTTACTCTTAGTATAGACAGGAGGAGTAGAGTTCAAGCAAGTGCACTTGGTGGGTGATAGTAGCCTTCATTCACTTCCTTTTCATGTAAATAGTTTATAGTTTGGTGTACTATGCTCTATGAACAATCACTAAGATTGTTGATGACTCTAAACTACCTGCACATCCCCATGGCCTCTAGTTTTCTTATCTATTTGTAGTTGTTTGATGCTCCCAAGTGTTGTAGGTGTATTTGCAGAGTTTTCTCTTCCTTTCCAAGTTTTTTTCATCTATTTTGGTATGTGTGAATGTGGATTTATATGAAAGATCACTCCATTGTGATAGAGATGCATAACTATCAATGGTTTGTAGATAGGTGTTTTCAGGTGTAGTGTTTTATCCTCTCATAATGGCTTTAAATCAAAGGTAATACACTTATATTACCTACCATCTAAGCATGGTGATTGTCTAGGTAGATTCAATAGACCAATGGAGGTCTCAAAGCTTTGAAATCAGGTGGAGTTGGAGATGGTTCATATACATAGTCAGACTTCAATATAATAACAACCTATAAGACTATGTAGGAGGTCTGAGATAGAGTATTGAAAATAATCTAGAGGTGTTTAGATTCAATTGAGGCCTTTAACCAGACCTAAAAACATAAAGGAAGTAATTATATGAATGGTGATACCAATACACACAACCAAGATCTAAATCCATGTTCATATGGTTAAAATGGGACTCATTACCTTGATATCTCTGAAAAGGGATTTTATCCTGTACAGTGCTATCTTGTGATGAGAATATATGATGTCTAAATAAGTCTTATGTCACCATTATTGCAACCTAGACATAGTAGTAACATGTAAACATGATAGGAGGTGGATTTGGTCAAGAGAAGATAATGTAAAGGAGTTTCCAATTCCATCAAGTTTCCACTATAGGTGCTCAGTAAACACAATACCAAAAAGCCACATGAATCTATAACTTGAAAACCTAGGTGTGTTGATGGTGAGTCTCATGGAAGGAAACAAGTAAATTCAAGGGTGAAATGGCCATGATAACCTCAAGATGGAACCAAGGGAGTGAATCATAGTGTTCAAACAAGAAAATGCCCATCTACAGGAATTCTTGATTCTCTAAATGAGTACTTACAGGTGATACAATCAACAGAGTAGCTAGGCTAGTGAAAGGGAAATATTGGTTGATAGAACAAAGTTATAAGATGTAATGATAATTATGAAATGGATAACCTCACCCTTCCATGTGGTATTCAGACAAGCATCAACATCTACAGAAACTTTGTAAATTCTAAGTGGCTACCTACAGTTAAAAATAGTCTATAGACTAGCTCATGTAGGAAAGGATGCTATATGATTGATGGGCAGAAGTTAATAATGGATGACTAAGATAAATCAACCTCAAAAGGATATATCACATTAAGTATGACCTTTAGGGATGGGAGAAATAGATCAAGGATTGGGTTTTGTACCCTAACTCATAGTCAACTAAACCCTTCCTACAATATACAAACCTAAAAGCTAGTCTTATGAGGTTTGACATTTGAGACTTATAGAAGTAGAATCAAGTTTTGAAACTTTATGTAGGGTGTCTTCTTGACCTAATCAAGCTACCCATAGTCTCATTTGATTTTGATGAGTAGGGCAAATGCCCTCTATTTTGTTTCAGACACAGGGCACTCCACATGCAGTATAATCTACAAACCTAGCATAGGAATATTGAATGGATGAGGAAAAAACCCTTAAAGGTGATATCAAAGGATGTATATAATTGCATTTAAGAGTAATAGAGATGGAAAAGGCCTTAAAACCATTGGAAACCCTTAAAAGGGTCAAATACATAGTTAGATACAGTCAAGCCTATTAGACCTAAAACTAGGCCTAAGCCCTACAGGTGCCTCACTTGATGCATATAACTATATGATCCTTAAAATGCTTTTAAGGACCTTAAGAGCAATGTTGAATATGGATTAGAGTCATTGGTTTGCATAAAAGCATCACAAAATTGGTCATTTTGGCCTTAATTCCTATCAATCCTACTCAAAATGCATTGTAAGAGCTTGAGGGCCATGTTCTTTCACTCACACCTATACAAACGAGTTGCATGAGACCTCAAGGAGTTGGGGATAGTTTAAGGGGGTCTCTGACTTGCTCTCAATGGAATTTTCCTAGACTTTAAATGTCTAACTTATATAAACAATCATTAACAATCCAGGAGACCAAAAACCCTCCTAAAACCCTTGCTTGGACCCGATGGAGAAGAAACAAATGGAGATGCATCCAAGAGGGGTCAAACGGTCATGAAAGTGTTTTGGACATGTTTGGGACTCCCTCAGGATCATTGTCATCCACTTTTGCCATACTTTTATCTGTACGAATAAACCAAACACTGTGTCTTTTACAAAAATTGAGATGTTTTATAGGTACAAAAGAGAATGAGCAAGTGAAGATCATTGTGGGAGGTCTTTAGATACTTTTTCCAAATCCTAAGACTCATTTATAACCTCAATGATACATGAAAACATCTTTGTTAGACCATTCATGGCAGGCAACCAAAATATAACATAGTTAAAGCAAAGTGACTATCAAAGATTGGAAGTGAGAAATGTGTTGTGAGTTTCATAGAGGTTTACATGATGGAAAAGAGGATAAAGAGGTCTTAAACAAGTGTAATACATCCTATGAAATGTATCTCCATGAGAAACTGCAAGCCACTTACATGATAAGTGTGAAGACAAACCTATAGGGCTAGTGATGAATGATTGGAGACAGTGAATGACAAGTGTCAAGATGAGTCCATCAGTTGGAGAGGCATAGATGCCCTGCATTGACCTATCCTCCACCTTCTCATGTTAGATCATATGTGTCAAGGATTCTTATGGTAGTTTTAGACAATTAAGTAAACCCCTCACCATCATGAAGGCAATTTTAAAGCAAGACAATGAAGAGCTCTACACCAACTTGAGGAAGGTGCTCTATTTCATATTGACACATGTTCATGACAACTTCTTGACTTCTTTTCCACTTCATTCCATGGCATTGTAACTAGTTCTCATAGTTTGATACTTGGTCTTGTGACCCTTGAGCTTCACTTCTCTCTCCTCTCATATGTTCTATATATTGAAGTCTTTTTGGCTTTGTAATGGATCCATAATTGGTATGGTGAAGCCCTGCTAGGTTTGACACCTCATTTGCCTTTGAATAATTTTTTTTGAAATTGATTCATTGTTTGTAATCTCTTGCTTAAGTGTGCTAAGTGGTTTGTGTGGTTGACAAGTGATGAATATGCTCTCCTTGCTTCCATTTCTTCTCTTGCATGTTTGTGTGAGTGATATGTATTCTAATAGGTTTCATAAAGTGTATTGTTTATTAAGTTTTTCTTGAAGTGTGAGAGGGACTAGTAGTGTCTTGTATCAAACCTTCTTTTCACCCACCTCTAGATAGGCATATCAATCTATCTCTATGATAAATACTTTTACTAGAAGAACATAGAGTTATGGTTAGTTTGGTAGTCTTCTTTCTCGGTGCAGATGCAAAGTATGTTGTGTAGAGTTATCTCTGGTGTATCACCTCATTAGCATAGGTTTATTTTATGTCTTCTTCTTCCCTTTTCACCCCTAATAGTGATTAGTCTAGTGTAGTGTGAGCCTAGAAGATAAATCAAGGGAGCTAGCCATTTCAAACCTAGAGATTTATCTCTTGTAGTGGTTTGTCTATGAGGAGAGATGGGTCCATGTTATCCTAAAATTGAGAAGATTTCCTCAACTTCTCTAGGGTGCAATTTTAGGATATAACAGTTATTTACCAACATTAAATAATCATTAGGACATATTTCTATCATATTTTCGTAAACATAATATGTATAAATTACATTGGAACATTTACATGGCTCAAGGCAACATGATGATGAATCTATTCAAGATTATGCTATCAGATTCAAAGATGCATTATATTCTTTAACATATAGAACCTCAAATTTGGAAGTACTATTCATATTTAGTAGGGTTTTTTTTTCTCCAATTAAATAAAGAACATTGCATAAGCCTTACACTTCATTTGATAGCTTATATATGGATGTGCATAAGTATGCATGTGAAATAGTGAAAAATAACATATAATTAAATGCATCTTCATTAAAAGGCAAATTTTTTGTTAAATATTCTTACAATGTGAAAGAACAAACTCATGAGGTTCAGAAGTCACCTTCAATACCTTCTTCTCAACCACTAGTTCATAGCAAGGAACAAACAATAAAGGTTTAACATAGAGGGAAACAAGAAAAATACATAATACCTCCTACGATCATAGCACATCCTTCTACCAAGAGGCAATCATTTTAGTTTGATTACACGAGAGAGAAATGACATGAAATATTGAATGTATTATTGGATCAGAAGTTGATCACTCTTCCTCCAAATTACTATCATCCATTGTACAAACTTCAGAATATCAAATGACAACCATTTTGTACTTATCATGGTATTAATTAATATTATAACAATAATTGTTATGCTTTATGAAAAGAACTTGCACAGCTTGTAGACAAAGGAGTTATTACAATTAAGAACAAGATAACAGGATCTCTTTTTTCCATTTCTTCATGAGGTTATTTTAAGAGGACCAAGCCATCCCATGATGCTCCTTACAAGGACCAAATGGTCTATCAACCTTTTTAGAAGGAAACTACATGAATAAATCCTTATTCTAGTGCACACTCTACAATGACCCATCTCTCCCACACTAATCCTACCAAGGAACAATTGGTTGATAGAGATCCCGCTAGAGGTGCACATGGGGGAAGCACAAAGTCAAATGTTGCAAAATCTAATCAGACATAGACACATGTTTTATACACAAGTGTAGGTACCCAAATTAAATCAAAAGCCTATAAATGAAGGAGACACACTTGAAAATTTTAGAAGATTCACAAAACATTATGTCAAAAACAAAAGTAGAATTAGATTTGCAACATAATCATTATAGTCAAGCATTTTTGTTTCCAACTGGATTCCATGGAATGTGATGATTTCCTTAATTAAAATATATGAACAACAATAAAACTTCATATAAAATACAAACATCAATTATAATGTATCACATAAATAAAATTAAATCACTTGAAACAATATAATAAAGTTATACACATGCGATCAAATGCCAACAACAATCCTATCATCTATATCAAAGTAATTGAACTTTAATAGAATAATTAAATCATATGTAGGTGGCATATCCTTGATAGTATAATAATCATCATTATCCACATCCATAGGCCACACACCTCTCGACGTTGAGGCTATACCATCATATTTAGGATCAGAAGAACGAGACTGCTCATACAATATCTCCTCCAAAACTCCTAGATGATGCAATGTCTAATCATGATAATGCCATAAGTCATCATATCAAACAATCAAAACCTACATAACCTCAGTGGAGCTCCTCTCAAGGGTGGTCTGCCTATCTATCTCTCCCTAGATCTTGGCCCTCTAATGTGGCCTATAGGACATCAAATTGAATTAGATGCATGACCTTTCCTTGAGGGGTTTTTGAAAAATCTAGAGCACTAATATCAATAGTTCTAAAATGAAAATGAAATGATTTTTTTGTCAAAAGTACTATATATAGTAGTTGATTTTTTCTTTGTTGAATGTGCCTATGAACTTCAAACTACGATATCTTAAGCTTTGTATATCTAAATCATGAACCATAACTTGATATAGAACCCACATAAAGAGCTATTTCACGCTATCTAGTTTTCATGAATGTTATTTGTAACTTAAAAAATGAACAACTCTTATCACTCACTCTTCTACCTAATGGGGGCACATAATGATTTCATGAACACACTACAAACTCTTATAGAATTCATCAAAATATATAATCCTTAAAAAAATAAAACTCTTACAAGATAAATAAAACATATCCAACTTTTACCAATAGAAAATGTACTAAGGCATGGCACTGCTACCTGATTGGTAACTACATGATTGATACACTGATGATATGGTCATCTTATCCTTTTACAATAAGTTGACTACCAGGATACATTCCCCTCATCCCAAATGGTGGGCATATTAGTGGGGGCATGTAATAGAGATATGGGTCCACACATACACAATTGGCATAATTTGATACAATATACATGATTTAGATATACACTCAGGGCAAAATATCATGCATTTGGCACTGATTTCTTAGATTTGAGAAATTTTTTTAGTTTTATGATAGATATTATACACAATTACCACCTATTTAGGACTTTTTAAAAGATCTATGACAGATATTATACACAGTAACAAAATCTAGGGACATATGCTATGCACATATACTTTAGTGGACATAGTTACATGATACATTTACAGAGTATAAGTTACTAATTGATATATATATAGATCTTGAGACACATTAAAGGTGCATTTGAGATTCAAATGCACCAAATCACAAATACATACATGCAAATTACACAACACTTATAGAAGACATGATGGGGGGCATGGACAAAGTTCATTATTTCTCTCATTACACATTGATGCACTAAACTTTCCAAGATGCACTGATTGAGTATTTATATGTCTACAATAGTTGGCTCTCTTGAGTATTGTGGTTGAGACTTAGTGCCCTCGATGACCTTGGAAATACTCCCTTCTTCAATGTTGATATGGTTACACAATTTGACCTTGGCTAGATTAGCTAGATTGACTAAATTATGTTTACATTTGAGTTGTGTGGTCAAGATTCAATACCATCAATGGACATGGCATTGCTCCCCTTATACTAGTTTGTGGGCATGATCACCCCCCAAACTCCCCTTTTAAGAAGCATCTCTAGGATGAGGCACACATGATTGCTTTCAAAATCAATCATGTTCCTAGCCAAAAAATGGATGGGGCCTCAATCCCCTTATATCTCTCCAGCCTCCACATGGGAAAATATCTCAGAGACATCATTATGCAGAACATACATGTGTATTATTTCCATATTTTTAATTTTCTAGATACCTTGATTATTGCTCATCTTAAGATTATATGTGCTAATTATATTGTAACATGCTTTTAGTTTCTATCAAGAGCTACAAAGTCAATTTGGAACCATCATGAGATCAAGGTGTATTTACACACCTAGGCAAGAGCTTTCTTTATTTCTAGTGATTTGATTTCATGCACTTAATATATTAAGGGGGGAATGTAGATACCCATATTTGGTACAAGCTTCATTTTATGATGCATTTGCATAGCTTTGTATGCATAGACCTTTTGATAGAGAGTTGAATACTTAGTGGCATGGTCTTGCATGGACCTCTTTGGCTATATGTATCTTTTATTGTAATGTCTAACCTTTTGTGTCTTCTTGTTCACTGTTCGATCCTCTATCCATCATATTACAAGATCCCTAAGTTTTTATAGTATGTTTTGTCTTTTGAGTTCATGGACACTACCATTTACTTTAGGACACTAACATCCACACTAATGTCCTAAATTTGATGGTAGTGTCCCAAGTTATCCTCTTCTCTGCTTCCATAATTTCTTATTTTTAGCTGTTGTGGATGGCCCATATGTTTTTCCTATCATCGGCTTTTGCACGCCACTAGGTCTTAATTCAAATTAAAAGGCTCCTTATATGTACAAATTTGGGGCATACTATTTAATTATCAAGCAAGTTTATCAATTAACATACACATTGTTTTATTCAAGAGCTATTGAATCACACCTTATAATAAATTACTAGAGATGAAGTCTGAAGTATTATAAAGAGTCAATTTCACTTGCATTTCTTGTACCAAGGGTCACAATAGGAGAAATAACATACAATTATGCAATCAACATTACACACATGCACCTAAGAGGGAGAACTACATGCAAGTTTAAGGACCTCTTAAGAGTATATGGCTATGTAGAAAACATTTGGCAAAAATAGGGTTACTAGGGTTAGCTCAACACATGTACTAACCCAATTTTATTGAGTCACAAGTGTTAAAGAGGCAAAGATCTAGGTTTTTGCTATCATAGGTAGGTCATGTGCAATCTGATTACAGACTTAGGAAAAAACAAGAAATATAGGTGCAGGCACAAATTCAAGAATAAATATAGTTCGTTACAATATAGGGACAAAACCATTGAAATCAAGACAAAAGTGTCAATGCCAATGTCCCAAATTTGACACTAGTGTCCAGGCCAAAAAAAGTCATAAAAACTTGAATGAACAGAACACATGGCTAAATTTCAAGAATGAAATGAAGCAGGGCAAAAGTGGTAGTCCTAAACAAATTGACAAATAATTATCTTAACTCTTAATTATACAATTATTACTAAATTTATTGCACATTCTTGAATAAATTGCTTTCCAATAATGTTGTATACTCCCTAGATTTGAGTTTTACATTATTTCAATCAATTTTTATTTCTATAGTGTGTTTGTGGAAAAACCCATTTTGGATGAAACACTTGGAATGATATATTTTTAACCCCATTTGACCCCAAGAGTTGACATAGACAATGAACGTACATTCTAGTGTAAGAAAATTAGTTAAGAACTATTTCCATTTCTAGTCACAAGAGTCCTCATTCTTAATATTTTTGAACTTTATATATGTGTGTGTGTGTGTGTGTACACACACACACCATACATGTTCATTTTCCATTGAATAAAAGAACATTATTATGCTATCTTTGTGTTCCAATGTGTAATGGTTAACTTTACAATATGTTTAATTTTGCATATTCCTTATAGGTTAGTGTTTTATTAGCCTCCTTCCAATGGCCCCATTATGTAAATAACATACAATGCCCTTTCTTTTTGATGTTAGGTGCTAGGTGTAGAAGATTATTGTTGCCTTATTAATTAATGAACAAAAAATATGTCAATTTATATTTATTTAGTAAGTCTCATAATACATTTGAGCAACATGTTCATTGATGAGATGTAGATGGAAGGAATATTAACATCAAGTTTGAGTAATGCAAGACCATAAAATAGAAAATCAGAATCATAGTACCTGGTTAAAGATTCTTATATTAATTCACATAATTATACTACTTCATCTGCATCACACCCTCATCATGTTTTGGTTATTAAGATGAGAAAAGTGGTACAACATAATCCCACCAATTTCCTGAATGTTCAATGTTTAATGCTCATGTATATATGCCACCATTGAATAGGCCAACCCCCACTTTTAACTATTCAAATCAACACCCTGAATCCAGCTAATAAGAAATTGATATAAAGTAATGACCACCTAAGAAAGATATTCTTGCATTGAAGCATATACAGATGTGAAATGACCAATGATGGGTTTGCAATGCACATTTGATCAATGGCCATGTCCTCGAGATGAGAAAAGGGCAAAGCATATATTTACTCCCTCGACACTTGTGTGTATAAATATTTGGCACAATTTACCTTGTCATTGTGGGGGCTTAATAAGGAGGCTTTAATATTTTACATAGTATTCAAACCAAATAAATAAAAGTATTTTGGGATTCAAATGTTTTGTTATGTATAATTTAGAACAATGTTCTTATGTTATGACTTGTATTAGTTAGCAGGGACTTCATAGAGGCATACATTATAGTAGAAATGAGGGGATGCATATGAATTATAATGTTTATGAGATGTTAAAATTAATAGTTAACCTTAAATTTAAAATTTATTTGGTTTTTATATGAAAGTTTTTTTGCTTGTTTGAATAAGTTAATCAAAAATTTATATATATAATGGAATTTGGAGTTATTTTTTCCTCATGTAATTATTTTAATTCTTTGCACTATATATATATATATATATATATATAATGGAATTGTGTGGTGGACATGTTTGTGAAGGGTGCAATTGAAATATTCTTTTTCACTACTTTGCACTATATATATTCTTTTTGAAATTGTGTGGTGGACATTGTATGGTGGACATGTTTGTGAAGGGTGCAATTGAAATATTCTTTTTCACTACTTTGCACTATATATATTCTTTTTGAAATTGTGTGGTGGACATTGTATGGTGGACATGTTTGTGAAGGGTGCAATTGAAATATTCTTTTTCACTAGTTTAATTCTTTGCACTATATATATTCTTTTTGAAATTGTGTGGTGGACATGTTTGTGAAGGGTGCAATTGAAATATTCTTTTTGGATTTTGTAGTGACAACCTATACATGTGGATGAGGCACTTCCAAATTTCTCACCAAGACATGAAATAATTTCATTAAACAACTAGGGTTGTGGCCGGAAATCCTACACATTGAGAAGGTTGAACACTTTAATATATAGTGAATAAGTGTCATGCAGTGGCTCATGGTAGGTAGGATTGACTTTTAATATGGTGGATAATCTAAGATCTAACAATAGAGGAATGTAGTAGTTAAATCCCATAACAACATGCCATATCAAATGGACAAAAGTGTCAATATTAGTTTATAGATGATACCCAACATTGAAGGTATGCCCAAAGATGTTGCATGTTAGGTGTACATGATTAAAAAAGGAGGCATGTTTAGCAACACTAGAGGTGTAAATAATCAATGATGAATGGGTGGTGCATGCCACAGTTAGAGTGGGAATGATTAGGTTAGAAGCCCAGGGGTAAGCTTAGAATAGAATGTGTTAGAGGTAATATATTTTAAGGAGACAAACCAAGTTTCCTGCCACAATCAATGTATTTCACAAACTATTTAGATCAAGTTTTAAATGATATCGAAGAGTTGCATCAAATTGTGGAACAAAGGATCATTCAAGATAGGCGAGGATTTTACAATGTAGATTTGAATTTTAAAGATATGATTCAGCTTCAAGAGTAAAAATTAGGAGAGTTTTTTGATTTCTTGTTTCAATAGAAATTTTTTATAGTGTGATGCCCAAAAATTCATATGAATAAAACTAACACAAAATATGTCAATATTTTTTTTAATGTACAATACAAAAAAAAACTGACCTACAATGCTCCACACATCAACTAACACATACCATGTAAACCAACATGTGTGGTTATTAATTTACAAGTGGTCCCATTGTCATTGCAATGCCCATGTTGACCTTCCCTATGCCAACCAACCCACTATGACATGAACTGATTACACAACCCAAACAAGCTTAGCAAGCCCCATGGCCCTAAGGACAATATCTAGACTTATAGTTAAAACTGATATTGTTTTATTGTGGATTACAGTGAAACAAATCACTCCAATGGCCAATGGGTTTCAAACGAGACCTCAGTTTGAGACCCTGAATGACCCCAACCAATCAAAAGGATTTTATTTTTACATTATGTCAAAATATAAATATATTTTCTTGAAGGGATGAAAAAATCAAATTTAAGTCCCATGTGACCTATATAAATGTTCTAAAATATCCTAGGCAAGTCCCTATTGGGTGGAGCATTCATTATCCACTGTTGAGTATGGCCTTTCCTAGTTGTTAGATCATGCTAGATATAGAAAGATTTAAGAATCCTTGTGATACTATTTAAATATCTTCAACTTAATAATATTTTCTCATACACAAAGTGGACGAGGCTTTGAGGATTAAGAATGAGGCTAGTCCATAGTCTTGCTCATATGTCTTCAAAGTCCATAGATGGCCTCAATTAATGGAACCTCTAAGCTATTTCAAAGTTTTCATTGGTTTCATTTTCTAAAAAGCTCATTATATATTTGGGTAGAGTTATCCCCACCCTTTGACCTCTTAGAACAACTATGTGGTGTTCTAAGATATCCTATGGGTGGAAAGGGGAAAAAGGGAAAAAAAATCTCCCCTACAACCATTAATGGCTAGCCTATGGCCCTTGATTCTAAAATCTATTTATAAACACTTTTTGAGTTTGTAATTATATTTTAGTTTGAATAAAGTGCCACCCTCCCTCCCAGATTTCCCTTGCATCCCTTGAACTAGACAAGGTACTTTGGCCCTTTTTGACCTTGAGACCTCTAGCAACCATCAATGGCTGCTCAGAGCTAATCTCAAAAGTAGTTTAAATCTAATTATTTATTTAATTTATTTTGTTTAAGTTTTGTTATTAAATTTTAATGTTAATAGTTTTGTTTTATTAGAAGGCATGCTTATATTTGGTGAGGGAAAGGATGTAAGGGTCTTAAAGACCACCCTTTTTGCAAATCCAACTCTGTTCACATTATAAACGACCCAAGTACTACATGGGCTTAGGTATTTCCATGAATGAACTCAGTTAGAATGAACTAAGCTTCTTATACTTAACAAGTTGAGCTTGCTTCTTCACACCAATAAATAAAACAATCACCATTGGTGTCTCTACAAATTACCATTGCCAACTGTAAAAAATATCCTTATAAAAACTAGATTGAGACATGATTAAAATCAGCCATGGATTCCCTTTTTGTGCACTCCAACATCTAGGTCACACCATAGTTGAGCTCTACCCAAGACTAACCCTCAATCGATTGTAATTCACCATGGTTGTCCAATAGCCAATCATCACAACATTATCACTTGTGGTTTGATCACTATGGCCTTTGGCTTTTTGTGACTAATAATTCCCTTTCCACTTATTATGGATTGAAAGAGTACAATAATTGTGGATTGACCATGGTTGAGCTACCAATATCATTTTTTCTCCCTCAGGCCAAAAAAATCACAAACATTTAAGTGCTATCGACTATGCACAAAACCCTATCTAGATTCACCCATATTTCTCTTCACTATCTTAAACCACCCTTAGATTCGAAATTAATCTAATGCTCACTAGCCGAAGGCAAAATGTTGTGAGGAAGTGTTATTGTTTATAACCCATACATGTTTGAACACAACATAGTCCCTCTTTGGGGCATAAATGCTTAACCGATCACTAGTTCCATTTCATTGTGCTTGTGTGTCTCTGCTCATCGGGATCTGCCTAAGAGACACCTCCTCTCCTAGTGCGTCCACTCTAAGGAAAAATTTAGTGTATAATTTTTATAATTAAGTGAGTTCTATATATTTATAGACTCATGATTTGCTATTTTCAGAGACTTGGCTTCCACAAAAAATTGCCAAAAAAATGTGTATATGTTATTATTTCCCAATTGAATATCTAAATGATTTATAATGCCAATGGGTTTTTTATTTACATGACTAACAATTTGATGGTATATGGTTTTAAAAAATGTTTGGATCACCTTAAAATTTTAATGGGCTACATTCATCAAAACATTAGATGGATATTTTGAAATTTAATTAAGTTTATTATCTATACCTAATCCAAATGTATTAAATGTAGTTATATATATATACTCCAAGTTCAAATCTATTTTTTCATCCCTATGAGTTATGATTTCAATATTGTTCAATGACTTGTAAAGTATAAAAGGATCCAATGGATAGGTGATTAAACATACAAATAAATTAAACACTTACGAATGCAATCTACCAATTTATTGATCCAATCTAAAAATATTCCACCATTTTAGCTTACAACGTACAAGTAAATATATTGATTGAATTCAAAACATATTTGTGATCATTTTTTAAATTTTATACATTCATGAACTTTTATTAAATCGAGATGTTTTTCTAAATTGCAATGTTTTTACATCGTTGGTATGTTTTTCTCAGTTTATGATTATTTTCCATGCAAATGATGTTTTTCCAATCAATGCAATGATTTTTCATGCATGCAATGATTTTCCATGTATGCAATTCTTTCCCATTCTTTGTGATTCTTTCCCATGAATGTGACACTTTTTTATGTATGCGATTTATTTCCATGTATTTTAGGGCTTCCTTCCAATATTTAGTTGTATGTCACATCTTATCCATAAGATACTCAATGAGTTTTTGAACCATGATATTATCCATAGTTTTTGGGAGCACTACTCTTGTTCCCATCTTTCGTTGATATATTTTATTGACTTCATGATGATACATGGCATACTCTTTGGCCTATATTGAGTAATATTTAACAATTCATTATGTAGACTGATTATCCTAGCTAAGGCTTTTGAATTGATTAGTATAATTAGATTTGGATTCAATGATATTATTACATGTAACATTATTGTTAGTACCAATTACATGATCATTCAACAACCCAAATAATGATAGCCTATGAAGTTTAACCCTATTTGTCTCTTCCATTCTCTTGTATTCATTATTGAATACTTGTTTGCTCCAATTATTTGGGTCTTGGACCATCCAATAATCTCGATGAGTGAATGGTCGATAATAAACAAAATGAAGACACATTATGTATCCCTCCATAGCAAAGGCTTGATATTATTCATTCCCCATTTACACATACCCAAACCTGAAATGGTCTTTGAATTGCTCAAATATTTCCCATGAAACTAATACCTCTAACATATTTTTTTGCAACTCCAACTATTCACTAGACATGGATTCCATTACTATGCTTTTATCTTACTACACTATTATGAATTTCTTTGTCAAAGATTCAAATAGGTAATTAGGATTTTAACTCTTGTTCTTACAAATTCTTTTAATCTCTATAATTTTGGAATAAATTTCTTCTTAGATTTTTAGTATATGGTGTCTATAATCATGACAAATAAAAAATTAAAATCTAACGTGTAATTGGAATTAATTGTAATTGACTTTATTATTTGTGCTTTATGTTTATTTTTAATTTAGTATTAATTAGGATTTTAACTCTTGTTCTTACAAATTCTTGTAATCTCTATAATTTTGGAATAAATTTCTTCTCACATTTTTAGTATATGGTGTGTATAATCATGAAAAATAAAAATTAAAATCTAACGTGTAATTGGAATTAATTGTAATTGACTTTTTTATTTGTGCTTTATGTTTATTTTTCATTTAGTATGTCACACATTTTTTCTTAATTGTGATATTTTATTTAATGCCATGCTACACACGAAGTTTGAGTCTTCGTTGTGGTGATTTTCTTAGTACCATGAGAAGGTTTTATTTGTTATGGTGATTTGTTTAGTGTCGTGCAATTTTTTTCATCGTAGTGGTTTTTTATTTAGTTTTTCCATGAAAAGTTTTTTCCTTGTGATGTTTTTTTGACATGAGATGTTTTTTCAGGCAGATTCTTTTGTAGGCAAGTGATAATTTGGAAGAATGTGATGATTTTGTAAGTGATGATTGTATGTGTGGGATAATACGACCAATGTAACGATCAGTTCTCTCTCTTTAGTCTAGGATAAAAACAAGAGCTTAATAAAATAGACCCTTCATATACTTGGAAAATACAATGATGGTGCTTGGGGTGGTTTTAGATATAGTAGAGGGTAATCCAAACACAATGTTGGTTTTAGAGTTCCAAAGCCTATGCTTAAGATATGGGGTATAGTTCTAAATATATCACAAGATAAATAAATGATATAGTCATGATAAAAAATGGATACCAAGGATAAAATATGAAAACTAAATGCAAGGAGCTGACAAACATGGACTACCTAGACCCAATATAGTAATAACACTAAAATAATAAATAATAAATGGTGCAATGGTCAACCATAAGTGGTCTATACAACAGAAGTTGGTAATGGAAAATCTAAGCACCCTATACTAAATAACTTATTTGGTATCAAGATAACTTAAGATAGGACAACAACATACATGATACTATAGCAATAAACAAAATAGATGTATATACTACGTAAGTAAAGGAAAGAGAATAAGGATATATACACTTACCTTATAGTTGACTTGTCAGTGCATCAATATCTCCCTTGGATTTAGTGACACTTTGCAAGACATGTTGTAGGATGAAGACCTCAAATGGAAAAATGAAGACCTAGCTATCTTTGGTGATTCCAAAGATCATGTGCACCTCCTTAGTTCAAATTATCTTGTTGAGATTCAAATACTTTGAGCAAGACTTGACCTCAAAGAATAAGACTTTAACTTTTAACTCCTCATTTTTCTACATAAAGGACTAAATGAAAACCCAAGTAGAGTATATGAATGTTGTTAATGTTGGGAATGATAATTATGATCCCTATATTTACAACTCCAAACCTAGGAATCACTTGAGACCCTAAGCCGACTATATCGGCTAGGTCAATAAATTCAAATGGAATGTTGACTAACCTAAAATTATATCAACCAAGATGATATAGTTGGGAAGATAGGGACATACTCAAAATTGTATTGCTTAGGTTGATACAATACATGGATATATAAGTAGGAAATAAATTGTATTGGCTTGTTTGATATAGTAGGAAATATAGGGTGGCTAACATAACTATGTCAACTAAGTCGATGCAATAGAAATACAAGGTGGTTACAAATCTGGACAAAATGAGAAAGGAAACAGACTTATAGGAGTTTAAATTAGGCAACATAAAATAAAAATTGAAAAATACATACATACGTAGACACATCTATATATATGTATATGTATGTACACACACACACACACACGTGTGTGTGTGTGTGTGCGCGCGTGCGTGTGCACTTTTAGGATATTTGAGAGTGGTTTCAAACCTGTAGGAGTTATGATGCAATTTATATGTTTTGGAGGATCCTATTTGATTTCAGACTTAGTTAGATTTCAAGGTTTTAGGATTTCAGACAGTCGTATTTCAAGTTTTCAAGATTTCAAGGTGACATCATAGGAGGTATGAAGGTTTATTGAAGGAATAGATAAATATAATAATATATCATGTGAACATATCTCACAAAGTGCCATAAATTGACCCCACCTCTTTCCAGGCACACTTTTAAGGATATGCACTCAAGGATATTGATGGCTGACAAGTTCTACGAAAGATATTGTTAGTAAGTAAAAAATATAGGTGTATACAATGTTTTTAAAATATTGTGATAATTTTACAAGCATGTGATTAGTTTTTAGGCACATGATAATTTCTAAGGAATGTGATGCTTTTACATGCATGTGATGTTATTTCAAGAATGTGATGCTTTACATGCTTGCGATGATTTTACAAGAACATGATGATTTTGTAGGCATATGATGATTTTAATCTTGCAATGCATTTTAAATTGAATTTACTATTTTTTTTTAATTTTAACTTGGTATATAAATATTTTACTATTAAATTCTCTAAATAATTCAAATAATTATTAAAAATATTAACTATTAACTATTACATCCACAATAGGAGTTAAGGTGATCCTTTCTAGGAGGATGATGATTCCATCCTACATATGACTCTTTTCTCTCTTTGGCTTTGGTTGGGTTGTGTTGTCTCTCTTTCCTTTGAAAGATCTTTGATATTATGCAACATAGATTTTTGTCTTTCAGTGATACATTTTCAAAATGATTTTTGATTTTTTGATGAATTTATGTTGTATGTTCTCCCTTTCATTATTTTTGAGCACTGGTCTTCTCTCTTTTTCCTTTTCTATTTGTTTTTTTAGAGTTTTTTATGTTGTTAGTGTCCACAGTATATGGATTTCTAGGAGATATGAGCCTCCTGTTTGTGTCTCAGGCCAGTTCATTAGTTTTAGTCAAAATCTATCTTATTCCCAGTTCATAGCTTTGGTATCAATAAAAGAATTTACCCTAAATAATAAAACTATCACATCCACAAAAAAACTATACATTTTTTTTATCATTTTCACCACAGTCATGAAGGCCAATTTTGTGGGATTCAAAACCCTAAAAAATCTAGTTCTACTAAGATTCATCACTCAATCTATAACTTTTTTTACTAGTTTATTAAAATTCACCCTTGGCTAATCCACCACTAGAACCTCACTTGTCAAATTAGTTCGAACTAAGTTCTAAAAATAACTTAATTCCCTCCTTGGTTCTTATAAACACTAATATATGGTAATTGATACTTGAAAATGTCAATTGTGACTTACATTCACCCTGTGTGACTTACATTCACCCTGTGTGACTTGTAGGTACCTATATGAATCTCATTTTCCATTCTATCACATCCTCATGCCTCTTAAGGGTCTTAAATGTACACACATAATATTTTCAAACTTTTTTTGAATACTGACACTTTGTATATTACAAGAACCTATTGTGTCTCTATCTCTCTGAGTGCATGCCTTAAAGAGTGCATTGAGAAAGGGGTGGGTAGACCATTGGTCCTTCGAAAGATTGTTGTCTCTTTTTCCACTTGTCATATACATACTCATCTCTTAAAACCATTAACTCTAAGCTTATTCTTCTCAGTCCTACCTATTTCAGTCATTTTTCTTTTTCTATTCTCCTTTTCTTGCCTTAATTCCATTTTGGACTATTGGCTATACTAGGTCAATTAGGGTCGACCCTGTATAGTTTATGGGTATTTTTAAATGTTTGGGTTTGTTAGAATTTCAACCGACCTAGCTCAGACCTAATGAATTGTCCTTAAACACATATAGGGTCGACCATGGCTAACCTTGTACAACCAACATTTTTGGGAGGATTTAGGGCAAGATATGCCTATATATACAAGTTCATTTTCAACCATTTGTAAGAAGGGAAGTGAAGAAGAATAATTGCAAATGAACATCTGATTATTGACCATTCTACTTGAGGAATAAAAATTAGTGTTCCATACTTTCTTTAGAGATATGGATCTTGTTTTATGGAGAAGTTTTTTGGATGCATAAATAGGTTGTGTAGCCTAGAGCTGATTTGTCTTTGTTATCCTTACATACCACAACAATCTCTTGCAAAGCACCTTCACCAAAGGAGAGATTGAGGCTCAATGGGTTCATCTTCAAAGTAAGTATTCTTAACTTTATTTCTCTTTTGTAAGAGTAGGTAGATAATGTAGTTGTGTTTCTCTCTTCTATGCATTAGGATTCTATATACATTGATGTGAGTATATGTCTTCTATGCATGTTTAGTTTAGTTATTTTATTTTGTTTCTAACTCCCAGTTTGGGCCACAAGATTTTATAAGCACTACCTTGTTTATAGGAAATGGAAAGGCTATAAAATGTCAGGTGAATTAAATATCCAAAATAGAATATCAAAATTGAAGTGTATTATTTTCTTTCATGTTTATTAGACATAAGTGAAATATCAAACCTAAGACTCTTTTAGAGTTGTTGCATGATTGTGTTAGACTATAGACTTTGAAACCCTATCTCACATGGTGTATTGTGACAAGTGCTCCCCTAGTCGGGTCTAACATATCCCCATATTGGTCATGCTCCCATTTAATAAATATATTTCTAATTAGAAGTGTAGGTATGCTCTATCTTCTCTAAGCCAAGATTGATTAATAGACATGATGTATTTATGATTGCATATATTCTAGTGAACCCAACGTGAAACTAACCCTTGTAGGATTTATTTCACTTTTTTACATTCTTTTTAGCATTATTTTATAATATATTTATCATACTAGATTGACTCTATCGACCCAATTCTAATTTTTGTGCATAAATTTCTAGGAACTTACAACAAAATTGACTCAGATGACCCAGTACAAGTTTCCAGACTTTCAAACTTCTAGTTTAGACTACTAGGTTGACCTAGTCAACCCTGTACACTTTTAGGCATCCGATTCAACATTTTAGGTCAACCTTGGTTGACCATGTACATTTCAATCACTCAGCAATAGGATTTTACAAAGCTTGATCGACCCAGTTGACCTAGTTAGTAGCATTTTCAAATATATTCCATGGTTCTTGACTATCAATCTTCATTCTCTGCATCTCTGATCCACCAAGGTTCCTTTTTATCTCTTTGTCTCTTTCTTTTACTGTCTTTCCTTTCACAGTTTGTAGTCTTCACAATTACCTCTACATAGTCAATTGGACCAACCTTATCGACCCAGTTCTATATTTTGTATGTTATCTGAATAACTCGATTGACCTTGGCTGACCCTCTTCATTTTTAGACCTTGCTTTCACATTATAGGTTTGACCTTGTCAACCCTATTCTGTATTTTATACATATAGTGTCAACACTATACCTTTTTAAGTTGAAATCAATCTCTATATGTTAGTAATTAGTTCACACCTTTATTTTCTTATTGCTTGCATGCTTATAATAGTTCACATAGTCTAATTAGGGGGTTTTAATTAACCATTTAGTTTCACTATTTCTATTTTATGCATACATAGCCAAAATACATAATCTAAACAAGAACTTTGAAATTTGTCCACCCAAGGCCAACCTACTTGGATTTCATCACCAAGAGGGAAGTCAACTTCATACTTTGGTCAAGTATAATGCGTGGTTAATGGTATATTATGACTAAGCACTCAACACCCTTATTGTTGTGGTGTGTGAAGTGAGAGGGTAGGCCCCAATACCAAGCTTGTATCATTGCCACTACATCTCCTTTCAGTGCAAACTAATTGAAATCATCTTTAGATTTATATCTAGTTCTTTGCTTTATATCCAACTTCCCATTATATTTAAAATCATTTCTTAAATAGTCTAATAAAATATCTTAGGTTGACCAATTAGTTAGCTCTTTACTTTTCAAGTTGATTATTTGTTATTTGCTCAATTGTGTGTATAAGAACTTGCATTAGTCAGCATTAAAACAAGGTTTTGTATTATGTGCTTTAATTGAATTGCTTAGCATTGATCCAATTGACTATTTATTTCCTTTCAGCTCTTACTTTCATAAATTAACTACAAAAATTGTCTTGTTTCAGTTCACTTATAAACTTTTTTTTCTTTCTTATATGTTGTACTTGGTCGACCCAATTGACCCTGCACCTTTTTCCAACCTCTATGCACTATATAAGATCGACCTAGTTGACTCTGTACTGTCTGCATATCTTTTTACCTCTTTTTCCAGTCTTTGTGCACTATACTGGATCAACTTAATCAACCCTATATAGTTTTGTAGTCCCTATTTTGTGCTAGGTTGACCTAGTCGACTATGTACTATTTCAATCACTTCTTAGTTCTTTTCTTTCTCATCTTTCTTCCCTTTTCTTCATCATGAAATTTCTATTTGACAGTGACACTGAGTTGTAGTCAATATATATGATAAACTTTACCAATCCTCATAGGGTCTCTTATAGATAGAGTAGGTCCCTCCTCTCTTGGATGCTAGTAATGTCCATATTTCCACTCACACAATGAACTATGGGACCCCTCCTAATACCTCTTCAAAACATAATCCTCTTTTCTAATTAGAAGACCACCCTGAGTTAGAGTATACTCCCAAAATACCCAGATTTATCTCTAAATTTTTTCAACATTGAGGAAAGGATCCTTCTACCATTTACAATCTTATGATTAGTGGTCAAGTTGAAGAGCCTCACTCACCTACTCCTACATTATCAACTGGATTTGGGGGTACAACTTTCTTTGATTCTTAGCCTCTTCCTTTGATTATGACCTCTTCTCATACCATGACCTTTTCTTCTATAACTATTTCAACCTCCATAACTAGTACATCAACTAACATGGCAGGTTCTACATCTAGTGGGCCTCTCTTAAGATCCACTATACTTAATCCATCTACTAGTGTTTCATTTGCTATCCAAAGCAATCATGCTTATAGTGCTTCTTCCTCTCAACCATTCACTAGTCCATCTTTTGCTATATAAGCAAAATTTTTCACTAGTGCATCACATTCTCATAATTCTTCTCAAGCTCCTTTCAACACCGATAGTGGTACCCAAAACACTAATATTAACACTAATTCCAACCCTAATAGTTCTACTAATGCTAATCAAACACATCAAATTTTATTGTAAACTCTCAATCAAATGAATACATTTCAACCTCATAATACAAATCAAATGACGAGAATGCAAAACCACCTTCTTTACCTTCAATCTCATCTACAACCAATGGCTTGGGGCACACATAACCAAAATGTTCTCCCTCCTCTTTGATATTCTCAAGGCAATCTCATTCCTTAACTTCCTTTAGTCAACAAAACCATCAAACATCTAAAACATGAACCTCTCACGACTCAAATTGCTAACCTTGACATAGGAGGTATAACACCAATAATTTCTTATAATGGATCAATGATCCTACCCTTCATCTTAAGACATTTGGAAATATTTATAAGGATTAGGTCAAATTTAACACCTTTTCTACTACCAAGCTCCTTGTCAAAACCCTCATAGGTGATGCCTTGGATTGGTACAATCAACTTAGACCACATTCTATTACTAGTTTGGAGGATTTAGTGAATTCTTTAGTGCAATAATTCCAAACTTGTGATCTTCCTAAAAACACTTTAGCCCATTTCATAAATTGCAAACAAAATGAAAACGAAACTGCTCAAGCCTTTGTTAAAAGATGGAGGAATTTGTCAAATAAATGTGAACATAACATGACTGATGACAACATTTTCCATCTCTTTACCAATGACCTCTTTCCTAACTTACAATATTGAGTCTGCACTCTCTTTTCAGGCACATTGAACGAGGCTATTGACCAAGCTAAATGACAATATTTACTTATGTATCAATTTAAGCCACCTCAACATTCTACGAGTCCTCGTCTATTAGTAAAAAACAAAAAATATAATATTACAAATGATGGTGTTATAGATTCTTATGACACCATTCACAATGTTCAGGTTATCATTCCTAACCAATATTTGGAACTATCCCCCCTTATCAATAATATACTAATCCTCATTTCTCTTCACCAAATAACATTAACGTTCACAAAGCTCTATCCGCAACTGAATTGCTTAAGTGTCTACCTAGGCCTCTTCCACGAGAGTTTGACCCTACTCATCCTATGAAATCCTAGTATGATCATAACAAGTTTTGTTGGTTTCACACTAGTTGGGGTGATTCTCATGAGACCTATAGACAACTTCATAATTTAGCTATGGATTTTCTTCTTGGACCTAATTTTGATCATGATTCCATCATTTTCAAACATCAACAAGCTTATGAAATTGCTTTTAAGGACTATAAAACACATGATAAAACTCAAGCCTTAAATCAAGAAAATGTTCATTTAGATATCTACAAAGAGCCTCTCCCTAATCATCAACCGATTCAAGACACTCAAGACAAGCGCACCCTTTCCACCAATAATGTAGAAAGTCTTGGAACCAACTTACAAAGAAAATGTGGTTAGCATGACTAATATGTGAAGGGTGGTGGGTTTCATTGATTCACAACCTATCTACACTCTGTCTAAAACATATCATGTTATCCAATATTCTTCTCCAACTCATTTAATGTGTTTAAGCAATATGACCTTATTACTTTTGATGATCCAATTTAGGATTCTCCCTTGGATAACACTTCCCATTCTATTTCTACCACTCTTCCATCATCTTCCAATACTAATGATAACCAACCTTCTACTAACACTTCTTCCAATTCTCAAAATCAACTTGAACCAACTCGTTTATCATTTCAACATGATTTACCACCTTGTTCTAAACCTTCTTCTTCTTCTTATTACCAACAAAAATTCCTATTCACTTCGTCTCCTCCTTTCGATGACCTCCTTAACCATTATGCACCTATATCTAACAACCTTATTATATGGTCTATGATGAGTGGATCCCATTGCTAAGCTCACTAATTTCCCATCCCAAATTTCATTCCTTGAGATTATGAGGACTTCTCCATGTCATAGAAACTATCTAATGCATCTATTATTCAAGATGAATGTCCCTCGTCCTCCTCTAGTAGGATGGGAGGCAACCGTATCTAGTTTTAAATATAGTATTTTACAACAATGTGAAGAGATGTTTATAAATGTTGATGAAACTATAGACACTTCTCTTTCTTTAAAATTTACCATAACTTCTATGATTCCCGATGAGATTCTACTTTGTAAAGATGATCCTCTCTTATTTATTAGCATCCAAATAGGTGATATCCAAGTTAAGCGTGCATTGATTGATGAAGGTTCCCGCACATGTGTTGATTCTCTCAATTTCATTAAATTTTTTGGATATTCAAAATGCAATCTCAAGTCTACATGCAACACATGCCAAGGATATAATATAAGGCGAATGCCTCCTCTAGGTTGCATGTGGATTCCCATTACCATCCCACCTGTCACCATCTGTGTGAAGGTGATGATCTTTAACTTCCCCCTTTCTTATAACATATTATTTGGTTGGCCATAGACTCATCGCATGAGAGCTATCACTTCATCAACCTACCAATGCTTTAAATTCCCTCACAATAGAGCCATTTACAGGATTCAAGGTGACACTAACCCTTGAAATTTTGAACAATTCCAAGATCATGGTGTCTTCAAGATTCTTACTCTTGAGCCCTTACCAAGCATTTCATTTCATGAGTCTCAATGTCTCAACTTTTTCATTAATTCAACAGGAGGTTATAGTGGGCATCCTGAGATCATTGGTAACATTCCTTCTAATCTTTTAGATTCTGATGATGATGAGCCCAATGAGATTAACTTAAAGATCAAAAATTCTAATCTCTTACCTCATCTCATCTCGTAGCTTCTCGCTTCCTTGCAACCTCACTCTCATAAACCTCCTTGTGATGACATTCCTATAGTCTTAACCAAGACTAGGCATTCTATTCACCATACTTCATTAGATGACAAGGTTATCCCTACCTATGTCATTGATTTCACACCCCAGATTATGATGATGATTAGTCCTTAGATGATTTGTTGTTAGGTGGTCTTGTATAGTTTTGTGATGCTGAGATTGCCTGTTATCATTCTTCTTTACTTGAGTCTTTTCATGCATCTCATCATTTTCCTTCACTTATAGTTCTTGATATTTGTATTTTCCCCTTTTATCATATAGGGTAGAGATGGGGCTAACACCTCCAATTTTTGAGGAGTCATGTAGGACTATGCTCATGGATCATGTTATGATCGAGCTTTATCATTTTTCTAGGTACCCTGACCCTCGTAGCTAGTTTAACCCTAAGGTTAGCACAACTCTCCTCAGACCTTTTGTAGATCCTGATCCTCCTTCAGTAGATCTTGCTATAGTTGAGCCTCTTCCCTCTCCTACTGTAATCAAGCCTTTTTCTACTCCTACTATTGTTGAGCCTACCCCTATTTCTGATGCTATTACTCCTTTCATTGAACCTAGTTCTATTCCTTCCTCATCATCACCCTCCTGTAGTGATGGTTTGCTTCCTTTGCCTAAGATGGCTCCTCTACCCACTAAATGGATCAATGAGTGTTCTCCCTCTTTTTCCACTCCTATTATATCTCCTTCCGTGAGTGATTCTACTAAAATCACTCACAACTATATTTGTTGCTTCCATAGGACATATAATCATTCTTCCACCAATTATCGCAAGTTACAATAATATATTGATACCTTGCATCCTTCTTCTCCATCATCAGACAAATCCATAGCTCCCCCAAGGATACTTCATGAATATCTAGCCAAGTATGATGAGGTGTATTGTCTATGACATGTATGTAACACCCATCATACCAATCATTGCCACATTCTTTAACAACATCTTAACTATCACCTTATATCCATTCTCGAACCTTAAACCACTCCTCCCACAGGCCATCCCCACAAGAAGGATCCTCCTTCTTTCCCCATAGTTCCACCTCCTATGGTTCCATCACCTCCTATGGTCTCTTCACCACTTTCTGTGCCTCCACCTATGATTCCTTCACCTATGGACCTTCCTTCACATGTGGATCCTTCTTCACCCGTGAGTCCTTCACTTATGTATCCTTCTCCACTAGTGATTGCTGCATCTCCCTCAGACCCTGCTCCCATGCATTCTACTAACCATCCCTTGCCTAATTTCCCTCCTTAACATGATCCATTGAGCATTCATACTTTTTTTGTGGAGGATATTAGAAGATAAGTATTCACCTAATATTCATTAAATATTGATGAGATGTTAGCAACAGTTCGTCTCTAGCTTCATAGAGATTTATTATGTCTTGGACAATGTGTGTGGACAAATTTATCAGTATTTATGAGTACATGCATAGTATTTTCACATTTTTATTTGGATTGGACATGTGCTCCAATCTTATTTTTATCTATATATTGTATCCTTTGACATGGTGTCAAATTTTTCCTTATCATATATGGTGATTTCTTGCTTGTTGTACTATATCTTGCTTATCTTATTATTTATATTTCACATATGGTTGTCTTTCTTTATCATTGTTTTCTCTCACTTGCTTGAGTTTTTCTCAAAACTCTTCTCTTTTCTCTTTATGATTATTTGCTTTCTTATCTCAGTTCTTTACAATTAATTATCATTGTGACTTGGTTATACAAACTTGTTCCCTTTGGTCATTGTCTCCCTTTTACCATGTGATCAGTTAGCAAACATTCCTACTCATTACTATCTCATTACATCAGTCCACTTTTTGGATCTCCTTTTTCCCTATTTCCTTTTTCACAAACTAAGCATATACACGGTTGAGACTTGAGATCACATTTTAGTTTATTGTCAATCTTAAGTGTCTTAATCAGTCTTTGTCTTTAGTTACTTAGCTTCCTTTATCCTTAGCCTATAACCCATTTGTGTGTATCACTTCATCTCTCATGATTGGTAATTTCAAGTCTGTATGGAAGAGGAATCTTAAAAAGCCATAAAAAATTAAAATCCAAATCATTTAAAAAAAGGAAATGATATCAAAAGGCAAAAATATTCTTAAAATTATAATCACATTAAAAGACGTAATTCAAAGCACATCTTTTTTATTCTAGTCAAAGATCCAACTCCATAGTTGGCCTCACAGTAGATCTGAGGTCCTTTGGGGTGTGGTAGGCCAGTAGATTAGAAGAAGAGAATAAAAAAATCTTTTAGTGCTACCTACTTTCTCATGTAAGTACCCAATCTTCGTAGTAGAATGATGACTCTGTAAGAGGTCTTGAAGAATGGGGACCGTGTCATGAGAAGGTAGGTCAATTTTACTTTTTCTATACCAATCTACCTTCATGAGTTGATATTAGTAGCACACTTATTTACCTACAAAGCTTGTGTCTATAGCAAACAGGGTTACTTTGTACATAGATGACCACTAGTCACTTAGTGTCTTCTCATGTCCTTAGTATGCCTCATATCTCCTAAGGTCTTCTCATAAGATGCCTAAGTATTTATTTTTACATTCCCTTTTTCATTCCCTATATCCTACATATTTCCTATTGAGAATTATTGTTTTGTCTACTGATCAATCCCCTTAGAATTTCATTTGTGAGTTGCATCGTAAGATCGTGAGTATGACTCAACCATCCTCACAAATTACCATGTTTTCTTTCCTATTACCCACAACCTTGATTACCCATTTTTTTCTATTTATTCCACCCTAGTGCCTAGTGGTGTTATCTTTGTGAGTTAAAGTATAAGATCGTGGATAGAATCTGATATTCCTCACAAAATTTTTCAATATCCAAGTCACAATCCAAAATTATGTAGTGTCAAATATGAGATAAGATTTGATTGATTATGAAGTTACACATCATTAACATGCTTCCCAACTTGATTTAGTGTGTTTTATGCTTACTTCATTTTTCTTTCACTTTTATCTTCTTATTTTTCGAGTGCATGTAAGAATTCAACCATTTTTTGAATTTTTCATACTTCTAATCTTGAATTAGTGTGATCAATTTAAGGCCAATATTTTACCAATTTTGTTTTTATTTTATACTTCCCATCATGATTTAGTATAATTGATTAACTTAATTCATTTGTTTTTATATCATTTTGTGCCCTTTTGCATACCTTCTATTTTATTGCATTGTTGTCATACTTTTCAATGTGAATTAATATGATTTTACTTGTTTTAATTTGGTGCAAAAATCTTTCACTTTGGTTTAAAAACAAATTTCTATTTACCATCTTGTTTTTTGATTTATTGGCTCTTTATACTTAGTCATTTTTTTGTTATTACATATTTTCTAGCTTGAAATAGTATGTAATATATTTTCTTGATTGATGGTATTTTTTCAAGTCTTTTTTCACTATTTCTTTTTAACCATGCATGTGTTTTTCATAATGCTAGAAAAGAAACCACATCTCATATATTTTCTATAGCATATACAATAAAGCTAAATACATGTGATAGAAATAAATATGTTTAAAACATCCACAACCACAACTATAATAAACCATAATGACAACATAACCAACAACAATAGATCGAGGCCTTAGAAGACAACGTGGCTAGACCACGAGATAGACATGAAGGAGCCCAGCCATAGAGCTAGAGCATTGTATATGGTTATATTTATTGTATCAAATTATATATAATTTGATACAATAAATATAACCATATACAATGCTCTAGCTCTATGGCTGGGCTCCATCATGTCTATCTCGTGGTCTAGCCACGTTGTCTTCTAAGGCCTCGGTCTAAATCCTCTAAATAGTATGTTGTAAGTAGGCTGTTTAAGGTTTCAATCCTTCTACCTGTCCCTATAAGTATGCTACCTGCACTTATAAATGCATCAGTTAGGTTCATATCTCTATCATCTGCATCATTATATATATATATATATATATAATTTGATACAATAAATATAACCATATACAATGCTCTAGCTCTATGGCTGGGCTCCATCATGTCTATCTTGTGGTCTAGCCATGTTGTCTGCTAAGGCCTCGATCTAACTCCTCTAAATAGTATGTTGTAAATAGGCTGTTTAAGGTTTCAATACTTCTACCTGTCCCTATAAGTATGCTACCTACACTTATAAATGCATCAGCTAGGTTCATATCTCTATCATCTGTATCATTATATTCAGATGTACAACTTTATTTTTAGCTAGGACCTATCATACCTGCATCTTGCTTGCACCCATCCCTGTTGGTGGTTGCATTCTCTCTCTACACCTGTAGCTATCTCGCTATCTCTGTAGCTAGTCTAAACCAATTCGTCTGAGTTGAAGTAGATGGTATGTTGGGGTCCTCCAATGTAGGAGGGTCATATGGTTGTAGAGTCTCATCTAGGATGCCATGGAATGCTCCCCTCACTAGGGAACCCCATCTCTCCTCTACATCCCCGTTACATCTGCAAAATCACACTAGATGCATATTAGATCACTATTATATGTCAAAATATCTATCTATCTCTACTTTAAAATAAAAAATTAAAGCAATAATTTAACCATCTTTTCTTATTTGTCTGTGCATCAGCTACTATAGTCTTGCCATCTGTGTAATCACCTAGCACAGTCCCTCCATCTGCACGATATCCTAGTACCTCCTTTGTAAGTTGTCTCCTTAGTTCAAATCCCTCTGTCATAGTTCACACCCATCTCAGCGTATGCTTGATTTATCTCTCTATCATCCATCCCTCCTTTAACTCCTCTATTGGCTCATCAAGATGACATCGATCTCTAGTATCTCTTATTGCCTCTATCACTATCATGTTCTTTAGTGGTCATAACTCCCCCTGTTGTGGACCTAATAGTGGTACATCTAGTATCTCTACCTCCACCTCCCTATCCTCCTGCTCTACTCCCCATCATGCTTGACCAATCCATGGTTACTCATGATGTGGTATGAGTGTAGGTCTCACTATCTATGGTCTTAGCCCTCTCCTCCTCTATGGTTCTCTCACATGCCAAGCCCACTGCTCAGGCATCAGTATCGATGTTGTTGGATGAGATAGGACCATCTGTCTAGACACCTATACCATCAGATGTGGCTCTCTCCACCATGTATAGTGTCCAATAATCTTTGTCGTAACTGTCATTGGTGTAATTGTGAGCTAGATCACCCATGTAGTTACTATGTCTTCATATGGATGCCATACTATGTTTGTATGTCTCATAAACTATAGTGTTGGCACATGGGGCATGACCTATGTTATCTAGTACTCTCTCCATCTTTGTACTCAAGATGACCTGTCATTGACCGCGTGGGGCAACCCAACCAATCGATACATAAAAAACCTCTCATATATCCAAGTTGCCAACAATATGATCAGTCCCATAGTCTTCTTCCCTCTGATCAACATCTCATACAGATCATGTATAAGATGGACTTGAATGATAGATCCCAGATCATATATAACTCGCTCCTCTAGCATCATCCTGCTCAAGGCTATCACAAACAATGGTACCTTACCATCTGACTTGTGACATAGCACCTACTATATCACAAGTCTTATCACAACTTTTAGTTATCCAAAATCTGTGATGTATATAGATCATTCATACTAACTCTCTGTCTTCCCAAAATTATCTTTGAGCCTGTAGCCCACATGGCTAAGGCTCTCCTCTCCTCTATCTTGTTTAGTATCCCTATGGTCATCGGTGCTCTTGCTATGGACAACCCGAAGATGGCATGGACATCCTCTAGTGTTATGGCCACCTCTATCACATCCCCATCCACCTCCCATCTGAAGGTGTTAGTCAATCATTCCCAACAATCAAGGAACATGACTAACAAATTTGAACTCATGAGGATCCTACACATATTAGCTTACCTCCTAGACCTATGGATACTAGTATAGCCCTATCTCTATCTGATAATCACTCTAATAACATCGGTAACCAGACCACATCCACCAATCTCCAAAACCTCTATCATCTCTATAACCAAGAAACAACAAAGGATGTCTCAGTTCTTTCATGTCATGTATAGTCAAAATACATTCTTTTTACATATTTTAATAAAAAATAAGCCTAATTTCTTTTAAACTTATTCATTTTTTATTTTACCCTATTTCTAGCGTACTCGATCCTTCTTTCCCTCCTTTGGTCATTTTAGGCCATTCTATCCTTCTTAAAGCCTTCTACATGCTTTTTTGTGCTTATTTTGGTTTTTTGGTCAAATTGGTTTGACCAAAATTTTCTTATTTTGCCTTGATTGACTCCAAAATCTTAGTCAACCCTCTTATTTTTCCCTTTCTAGTACTACATTTTTATTCTAGACCTTTCAAATCAGTTGGCAAATTGCATTGAGTTGGTATCCTATAGAATGTACAGGGTCAACCCATACCTACTAGATTGGCACTATGGATTCTACTTAGTTTTAGCCTATTTTGTTGACTGAGTCAACCCAATTCATTTTCCCTGTGGACCCCTTGCATTTTCCTAAAAAAATGCATTTTTCTCGCTTTCTTCCTAATTCCTCTAGACCTATTTTTAGTCTTGCTATTTTCTACCCTTAAAATCTAATTTTGTCTCATTCTGACATCTAAAAATGCTTAAAATTCAAAATTACTTAAAATACACTTAATTCACTACAAATTTTAAAAACTGGTTTGAGATTCATAGTTACATTCCTGTAGTGTACCCACTGCTGCCTCTGAAACCTGTCCCTGTCTAGCCTATTGTTTCCTCACCATCCTAGCTCGTTTGGTCTCCATAGGTCTTTTTTCTTTCCTTCACAAGTGAAAATAACAAAATGACTTGTCTTTTCCGCTATTTAAAAACACTTTTCAAAATTCAAATTCTTTAATTATTGTCCTACAAATTCCTTATTTTATCTGTATCTTTGTTTTTACTCATCCATTTTCAAATCCATAAAATGTGTTAGATTTGTGATGATGTAGAGATTATTTTTCACTATCATATGTCTATCTTTCAAAAATTTTGATTTTTAGCTATTTTTTGAACTATCTTCTATAGGTTTGCCTAGTATTCTTTACATTGGATGCCTTCACATCTCTTACAGTCTACTTCTTTATCTACAACACTAAGGTAAGTAGAGATATGTGTTTTTTAATTCTATCTTTTTTTATCTTATTTTGTTGCTTATTGTACTTAACATCAACATTGTGTATTATCATGTTTTTTTCTCAAAGCACCATCCCACATTGTACTTACATGACACATGATGAGCTTCGAGTGGGGTATATGTATAAACATACTATTTTCAATCTTTTATTGATTACTAACACTTTGTATATTGCAAGAATTTGTTTAGTCTCCATCTCTTTGAGTGCATGTCTTAAGGGTTGCACTGGGAAAGGGGTGGGTAGACCATCGGTGCTTCATAAGTTTTTAATCCCCTTTGCCACTTGCCATCTACACACTCATATTTTAAAACCATTAACCCTAAGATTATTCTTCTCAGTCCTACTTATTTTAGTTATTTTCTTCTTTCCATCCTCCTTTTCTTGCCTTAATTCCCTTTTAGACTGTCGACTGTACTAGGTTGACCAAGGTTGACCCTGCATAGTTTAATAACATTTTTCTTTTTTTGGGTTTGTTAGCCTTTCGGCCAACCTAGCTCAAATCTAGTGAATTGTCCCTAAAAACATATAGGGTCAACCATGGCCGACCCTGTACAACTGATGTTTTTGGAAGGATTTAAGGGATCCACCTATATATACAAGTTCATTTCCAACTATTTGTAAGAAGAGAAGTGAAGAAGAATAAATACGAACACACATCTATTTATCGACTATTCTACTTGAGGAATAAAGTTTAGGGTTCCATACTTTATTTGGAGATATAGATTTTGTCTTATGAAGAAGTCTTTTGGATGCATATATAGGTTGTGTAGCCTAGAGCTGATTTATCTTTTTTATCCTTACATACCACAACAATCTCTTTCGAAGCACCCTGGCCAAGGAAGAGATTGAGGTTCGGTGGGTTCATCTTCAAGGTAAGTATTCTTAATTTTATTTCTCCTTTATAAGATTAGATCGATAGAGTAGTTATGCTTCTCTCTTCCATGAATTAGGATTCCATATACATTGATGTGAGTATATGTCTTCTATACAAGTTTAGTTTAGTTGTTTTGTTTTGTTTCTAACCCCTAGTTTATGCCACAAGATTTGTTGAGCACTAGATTAGATTTAATTTTTTGTTTATTAGACATAAGTGAAATATCAAATCTTAAGACTCTTTTAGAGTTGTTACGTGATTGTGTTAGACTGTAAGCTTTGGAACCCTACCTCACATAGTGTTTTGTGACAAATGATCCCCTAATCAGGTCTAGTGGATCCCCATATTGATCATGCTCTCATTTAGAAAATATATTCCCAATCGAAAGTGTATGTATGCTTTATATTCTTTGAGCTAGGATTGATTTATAGACATGATACATTTTTGATTGCATACATTAATCTTCTAAATTTTCTCTTAGCCACCTACAATAAACCTCACTTTCTATGTCAAATTGATTATTTATCTTGCTTATACATATACAAATCATCAAATCAATGTTCATGTCTCTTTAATAATGACATTAAACTCAAAACATACCCTCTGATGGAGCCACATGAGCCTAACAGTGTCATCTTGTGCCAAGCAACTATTACATTTCAAATTCAAATCATTCATATGGGTTAGCCCATTTGTCTGGCGTGCTAATGGTATGAAAAATAACCCAAAGAGTCTCATATAAATATAAACTAGGTGTAAACCTATTTCTAATCTAACATCAATCTATCAAACACATATGAAGCCTATTCAAACACTTACATATTCAATAGAAATACCCTTTTTTCCTTATTTTCTAGCTAGTCACTAAGAACAATTCCTTACCAAGTCTAAAACACTCAATGACCAAGTCAATATTAGCAATTATTAAGTAACACGATCTATATCACTTGTTGCATACACTTAACAAACATTCCTCTTTAGAGTATTAAATATGTAAACAACACTCAATAATAAATGGAGAGTGGTTGAAGTCAGCTCAACCCACATTTCTTCCCCTTTTTAGGCACAATTATATCATTTCAAGTAGACCTAGGAGTTCAAATGAAGGAGAAGGTTTGTTGTGACTTATGCACATTATCAATCCTTGGAATTGCACACAGAGCTAAAAGAGAAGGAAAAAAACTACCTGTATCTGTCTGGTGATGTTGACTTGAAGTTGATGATACCATCTGGGCACACATAGACCTCCAGATCCCAATTAGAGTGACATGTAGTCTAGTTTGTCATCCTTCCTATCATTTTCACTCTATCTCATTCTTGCACAAAAAATAATTTTAAGTATCTTATCCTCTTTGGTACTTTCTATATTTATCAAGTGCAATTACTAAATTAGTTATGCCCTATTACATTTATATTTATACTTGATTATCATATATTATAATTTGAATTATACATGTGTTTTTTATCTTTGTTTAAGGTTAACATTTATCCCAAAAAGGGTAAAACATATTAATTAACCTAAATATTAAATTGATCATTGCCAAACCCTAGGTTTCCCTTAAGTTTTTTTCTTTCATTTTGGGGTTTGATATTTCTAAATATAAATCTATTTTTTAGTTTATATTTTTGATTTTCCTTCCCTACATTGATTCTTCACGTCCAAGGTTCCTATCCTTAAAACCTTATTGCTTAATGTCCATCCTTATACTCAGTATATATTTCGTTCTTGTGTTTCTTTCTACTTTTTGATTAGATATAAGGCAAAAGGCTAGGTTATGTAATATGAATAGTGGGCATAATCAGATTTCTATAGCCACTCTTATCCATGATGTTTCTATGAATGTTTCTCATGCTTCATCATTACACATGCCTACTGAACAATTCCTTATGTAGGTCATTTTTTATTAATAATCTAAGGTGTTACAATTAAATCAAAGTTATTTACCAATGGTTTGGCGTTCACTCTTATCCAATGGATACAAAGATTATTATATATAAAAGTATGATGCCCCTTGTATGCAACATATTAAAATAGATTTACAACTTGTTCTATTTAGTAAATCCAATCTTATAGAAGGTAATCAACTAACATTTATTGTGATACTTTTTATATCGAAGCATGACCCAATTGGATACGCTAAACCGAACTAAGGGAACACTTATCACACAACACTATAAGAGAGGGTTCCAAAACCTCTAGGTAAATAATATTATGCAATAGACCTAGCTAAATCTGAATACATAAAATAAAACTAATTTAGTGCTCACCAAAGCTTTTAGCACAAAGGGGAATGGTTTAACACAAACAAACAATCAAGGAATCATGGTAGGTAAATGGCGACCTAAATCTAAGTTAGAATATGACAAGTAAAGAAAACTATATAGATATATTAAGTATAGAGGTGATATAATCAAGGAGTTATACATTCAATACCTATTATTTTGTGCAATATCTATTTATCAAATAACAAAAGTTAAAGATACATTTGGGCGAATTTGTCGAGTGTTAATATCTCCCTTGACCAATGATGTTTTATAAGAGGTTGTTGATTTGTAAGGATCAAAATATAGAAATCATCTCTAAGTTATAAACGCATACTTTTCATCCAAAACTTCTCAAAAGATAAGTTATTTTCCCTCCAAAGCAAACTTTAAGCAATGGTTCCTTCAAATATAGATGTAGTAGAAGAGGTGAGATGTTATAATGTGAAATGAATGTTCCTCCTATTTGATTGAAATGAGACTTATATTTACAAAAATGGATAAGTCCTACCCTTTTGATAATTTTAGTCGATGAGGTCAGCCAATATTGTAGACATTTCATTTAACTACTTTCATATCTAAACTGCGTTCGAAATGACTTTTCATAATTGCATCTAAATTTAACTAAAAATATGATATTGGACTGAATTTACCCACACATCTACCATTTTAAACCAAAATCATAATGGTACATCCCTGATTGGGGCAATGGATCAAATTACATCATTTATCTTGTTTAGTACATCATGAATTAAATTAGCCTTTTACAAGTGTCTTTATAGAGCAATTAAGTGAATACTTGATTGATAAAAAAATTACAAACTTTAACTTTATTTTAATTGATAATTAATCATCTTGATTAATTATCCTAATCATTCCTTTAATTAGAAATTCCATGGATTTATAATAACTTATTGTTTTAAAAATTAAAATTTAATTATTGCCTCACATAGGTGATGTCATAAGAGAAAGTCAATGGAATGAAATGGAGTGTGGATAAATAAAGTGGCTTTTGACATGGCCACTTACACACACTCTTACATCTCTTACACCCCTTTTACACACTCTTCACATCTTACACTCTCCAAGAGGACAAATGACTGCACTTTCTTTCTAAAATACTTTCCATACTCCAAAAGGTCTTAAATGACATCTTTTATACATTCTATGTATGTAATCATGGATTTGAGGATTGATCATCAACCCTCTATCTTAAGATAAGATGAACGGTCCATAACAATTTATGAAATCTATAAATATAACCCTCACCTCTCATTTCATCAAGTTTCCTAATGGAAAATTACTTTGTTGGATTATTCCAAGATGCTTCATCAACTCTCTCTCATGTCAAGCCAAAACCAAGACTAAGACCAAGTGTAGATAAGAAGAGGTGCTTCCCAAGAAAGGAATTGAGCATCGATAAATCCTTCATCTAAAATCTGAACTTAGACTCTTTAGATATATTTTCAAGCATATCTTCAAGAGAGGCATAAATATTGTGTTTAATTTTCTAGTATTACATTTTTTTTATTATCACATTATTCAACCTAGGAATTAGGCTTAAGAAGTTGTGTCTTTAAGTTGTTTTAATTATTTCATTAACAATTGATTAATCTCTCTTGAATTCTTGGTCTACATAATGGCACGCTCGATGGGACCCATTGAAGGATTGGACATATCTCATAACTTATCTTAGCCCATTAACATTCTTCTAATTACCATAATGAATCTAATAACTAGCCTAATTCACTTCGTTTTATTCTAAATTTCATTAAAACTCGTTCTAGGTGTAAATGATGACCTTATCTTGTCAAAATATGAATTTGATCTTGTAAATGGTAAACTTGACCTACTAATAGATGAATTTGCTTATTACATATTTTATGTATGTTCTTTCTACAGGTGTAAATGGTGAAATCACCTTGTGGAATAGTGGGATCACATACAACATTGATGAAATTATCACCAAAATAGTAAAATAACATTCTTTGTCATTTAATCATTTCTTGTCTACAGGGATATGTAGACACCCAATTTTAACCACAACTGGCTTTTGAATAGACTTCAGATTGATTTTTTCAATCATTACAAATTGAGTCTAAAAATCATTGAACATCTCAATTTTGACCATGCGTTATTTATTAATACGTAAAATCATGTTGAGGCATCCCTATTTGGGATACTAACCTATATGAAACAATAACCTCTCATAGATTCACCCCCAATCACCTTGTGACATAGCAAATGTCAATTTGGCCTATGGGCCTATTGAATGAGGCACTTAATCAAATCTTAAAAGAGAAAAAAGATTAATTAAAATCAATCAATTAATAAAACAAGATTAAATTCTTAGTGAAATTATCCATTTATAACTAATAAATATCTAAAAAAAAAATTAAAAAAAAAATATCAAGCTTTTTATTATTACCTTTATGAGTTGTCAAACTATCTCAAAATATCTCAAAATTACTAATTTGAGAACTATGACTGGTAATTAAAATTCATAATTGCATGACAACTTTTAACTCAATCGGACTTAGTCTTAACTCAACCTTAACTCACCTTGGATGAGAGTTAATTTTTGAGACTATAAATACGAGACCATACCTATTAATATTTAAGAGATCTTGGTGTAATGTTGTAATGCACAAACAGATGCAAAGAAGCCTTGCATGTAATGTTACCATCGATAATTGATGGGCCAAGCAGCCAAACCAAGGTACCAAGAAAAAGTGAATCCAACAAAGCTCTATTGACAAATATTCTTGATGCACAAGTCGATTAAACCATTTATACAGGTGATTTGGATCTCCAAGGAAGGTAGAAGATAGTTTTCTTTTATACTTTAATTGTGTTTCATATTCATGATTATTACCTATGTTCTCCCTAGTGTTTAGGATAGAGGTGTTAGCGTTTAATGTGTTTATTTGGATTTAATTTTATCTTATCAACAAAATACTAATCTCCTCTCTTGAATTTCTTATTCACATAATGGCATGCCCGGTGGAATGTGATTGTGCACCCCACATCTTCATCTTCCTCCCTCAATTCTTTTCCTTTTTTTTTCATTAAAAAAATGGCCGTTAAAATAGTTGTCATTTTAAAACTATTTTCTATTTTTGTAATTTTTTGATAGGCTGTTCTTACTAGTTTCAGCCTAATTCTCTCAAAATTTCATTAAAATCTGATTTGCAGTTTAAAATTTATGACTGTTTTAGTAACTATCTATTTTTTTGAACAAATAAATGTTAAAGCAATCATATTTTTATTCTATAAACTATTTATTGCTAAATTTTTATAGGTCGTGCGCATTTGTGTTATTTATATTCTATATAAATTTAATCCAAATCTGACTTATAATTTTTTAAATAACAATATTTTACTGTCGCTTTTATTTGTTAATTTTTTAATTTATTTTTTAATTTTGTTTTAAGTTTGAAAGTTATTTTTTTGTATTTATTCTAACTTGCAGGGATTTGATATTTGGGAGCTTTCTAATATTTTTATTTTTTAGATTTTAAATTTTTAATATTTCCTAAAAACAAAGAAAATAAAATAAAATATAAAAAACCCCTAACACTTTTTGTAGGACCTAAAGACCAAGAAAAGACAAATTTAAATATTCTAAAGTTGTAAAACTCATTTGAATTTGGTGTTTTAAAAATCTTTTGTTTAAGTCATTTTCATCTTTCAAGTTTTCACACAATGCCAAGGGGCTAAACTTCATGACATATTTCATTTGGTGCTATAAAAATGAACTCTTGGTTTAGTTAAATATTCATAAGAGTTTTCATTATTATGTTTGTTGATTGAGTGCTTGTTTGACAAAACAAGTGTCGTGTGTATGCTCTCCTCCCATTCCATTTAGGGAGCTTGGGTGATAAAAAATGCCCACTCTTTGCATTTATCACTTTTATTCAAAAGTGTGAAATAAAAGTCACTAAGGTCCTCTCTAAAATTTGAGTGATTTGGGTGACCCCAAAATGACTCTAAAGTCTTAATTTTTTTATTTTCATGCATTTTGACTTGTGGGCAGGAGCTCGCTTCTCCCTCACAAGTTTTTTAGGGGTGCATTGACCTAGGAATTCATCTCTCAGCATTGTACCAACCCTACTCCATAATGGGGTATATAAATTGAGGGTGATCCATTGGAATGCTTGTTTGAGTGGTTAAACAAGCTCTGTTAGTGGTACTCAGCTTCAAATCATAGAGATAACTCAGACATCATACTATACTGAGCAATTGGCAAATGTAGTGGTTGTGAAAAAGACAAGACATTTTTAAAACAATCTAGTTAATGTGGATCCAAATGACGTGATTTCATTTCTAATGTTAACCATACTTGAGACCATTTAGATGCATGAAACTTATAGTTTTAAACAACTTCACTTTTCATGGACATACTATTGATGCAAGGTAAGCAACTCTAAGTTCTATGTCATCGTACAAAATTTTGAGAGAATAGGGGACCTAAAAACCCTACTCTTCATGTGGTTTTACTTTTTAGATTAACAATTTAAAATACTCTCAAGATCAAGTATATAGATGGAATTCGATAGTAAAATACAACCTTATCAATTTTAAGATTTAGGATGTTACACTTAGGTGTTTTTGTCCTTTTGTCCTTTTACTTACATGGTCTTGAGTCGTAACTTTTTTTTGTCATACCATGTCCAAAAATGAGTCTTGTCTTTACATCACTCCTTTGTTTGAAGAGATGTTATGCCATCAATTTGACACCACACCTTGCATTAGTCATTGTTAAACTTTTATGTATGTGTCACTTGATTGAAAAGGGTATCAGTATGCTACCTATTTCATTCTAAATCTTGTGCCTTGTAAGTCTTGAAACACACCATTTGCCATATCTTTATATCACGATAACATAATTATGCTACTTAAATCATTTCAAAGACTTATTTCCTTGTGTCCAAACTTCCAATTATATTTTCAAAAATCACGTGTGCTTTTTGGGTCTATACCTAGTACCGTAATGTCATTCATTCTTGTCTAGCTTGTTATTTTAAAAAGTCTAGTCTTCTAAATCGAGTTTGAAATTAGCCTTGACAAGTTGAATTTCAAACATTAATTGATTTCTACCTACGCCTCACGTAATTTTTGCCTAGACATCGATCTTTCACTTTTGAGTTGTGTAACTTAGATTAATTTGTTGCTCCATTTAAAGACTATTTTAATGCCTAGATTCAAGGAAGTGGTCTATCTTCCATATGCCTAAAGTTCCATGTCTTTTGACAAATGATCAAGCGTGTGTCTAAATCTGAATGCTTAGTTTGTGACAAAAGTGTTTTAAATTTATTAGATTAAATATTTTGCCTTTTAGACCTCTTTTTGTTTAAAGTGTAGCTTATGTATCTTTTTCAAAAGACCTAGCAATACTTGTTTTGAGCCTAGGTTATGTGCCTTGTTTTCCAAAAGACCTAGCAACTTTTATTTCTTTAGGCCTAGTTTAGACTTGTTTAAAATATTTTATACCTAAGTTTGGCATTTTGGTTTTATTTCATCCACTTGACCATTTTTTTAGACAATTTACATTAGACATTTGACGTTAAACTATTTTATACCAAATTTTAGCACTGATGTTTTTAGAGATACAAATCCATTCCTTCGACTAAGTTAAACCAAGTTTGGACCATTTATCCTTCAAAAATTATTTTTTAGCGTTTGTATAACTCTAGGCCTTGTTACGAAACATTTATCATTGATTTGGATTTATTTTAGACATTTGACATTAGACATTTAACGTTAAACTATTTTATACCATATTTTAGCACTGACCTTTTTGGAGATACAGGTCCATTCCTTCGACCAGGTTAGACCAAGTTTGGAACATTTATCCTTTAGAGATTATTTTTCAGAGTTTGTATAACTCTATGCCTTTTTGAAAAACATTCATCATTGATTTGAATATGTCTCATTACACTCATAGTAGAGCCATGTACAATCTAAGTTATAATAATGTGGTCACACAAGATGACTTTGTTCAAGACCCCTACGATGATGTTGTTGTTTGTGAGATAGATCCTTATCCTCACAATACTCAATTTGAAGAACAAAGCCAAGACCCTAAAGTGCAGTGTTCAGTGATACCTTCTTTGGGGTGATTAACGTACCAAGTTTTCCCTTTCAATGTTAATGATACCTAATCTCCTACCTATACCATTAACTCTCCTTCAGTTTGTATGAGCCACCAAGCTCCACAATGTCCAAGGATTAACATCCTAGGCCCTTCTCCTTTGGCTAGAAACAACAACCCAGTTTCACAACATCCCACCATTACCATCCTAGGCCCTTCTCATTTAGCTCATGATAATAACCTAGCTTCGTAACATCTTACCATTACTAATCCGGGACCTCTTCCTTTAGCTCGTGATACTAACCATGCTTCATAACACCCTACCATTACCATTCTAAGACCTCATCCTTTGGCTTGTGATAGAAACCAAGCTTTGCAACTCTGTACCATTACCATTCTAGGCCCTTCCAAGTATGGTAGCTCATTATCCCAATAAGGTTATGCAATTACGACTAAACAAGTCAGAGTTACTATTCTAGATTGGTAACTAGTCTTTGTTAAGCTCATATTAGATGAGTCTATTTACAAAGAGGTCAATTATCCAACCCTCAAACATTCTTAATTCATTTCCAACCATCCCCAACTTTAGAAATTTGATTCCAATATTCAAGCCACAATAGAGCCAATAAGTACCTTTCTAATAGAGCCAATCATTCGAAGACCAAGATGTGTTCAAAATTGGTATTTTACAACTACTTATAAACCAAGGACAAAAGAACCAGCCAATCCACTATGTTTTTATTGAAACAACTATTTGTGACAAGTCAACTTGTGATGAATCACTTTTTAATCCTTTACTCATTGTCAAGGAGTCTCACTCTAACAAGTCAATTTTTGCTGAGTCACTTCCTAATAATTATAACTACCTTTGGGCAAATCATTGTCTTATTTTTAAAAAGCCTCCCTTTGATAAGATAATCTCTATGGAGTTGTCTCTTAACCTTTTCCCCATCATTGAGGAGTCTCACTTTGACAAGCCAGTCTCTATAAAATTATTCTTAGTTGAGCCTATTTTCAAAGAGCCCATTATACCATCATAGGCCATTAATTATTCAATACTAAATATTCAACAAGACATCATTGTAGCAACATCCACAATTGAAGAATAATTATAATTAAAGATAGGTTCTATTCTTGAACTGAGATTAGATTTAGCATCAGAAGTGAACTCAACATCAATCTCAACATCAAATTTAGAGTCCCTTGAGTTAGACTCAACTTTAGAATCAAAATACGTTCGTAGTTGTTACAACATTGGTTACACATGTCTTGCAAATCAATTTGAATATATTTATGATCATTCCATGGTTTTTTAGGATGATTACTTCAACATCAACATAAGTTCTCTTAGTATATTATATGAGGATTATGTTTTCCCTTTCCATTCTATTACTATTTCATATGCTATTATCATCACCAAACATAGCCATTATATGTATATTCCACTTCCCACAAGTGTCGATTGGGACCGATATAATCATACATTGTTGAACTGTATTCGTGATGATATATTAGTTGAAGAATATCAAGGGGACTAAGACCACATTCATGCAGAAGAAGAACAATATCCTAGTGAAACCTTTTTGCAAGCGTTACGGAGAAATCAAACTCTAAACTTAGCATCTTCAAGTGAAACCTTATTTAAGGTGTTAGAAGACAATCAAATTCAAAAGTCAATGTTCCTAAGTGAAACCTTCTCAAAGGTGCTATGGGATAATCAAGACAACTTCATAGGTGAAAACCTCTTCGAGGTGCCAATAGCTAAGCACAATAGTTTTTTACTACTTGATGAATACATTATCAAATATGACATCAATACAACTTCCAATCTACAACATAATCAGATGGTAACTACTCTTAGGCCTAAATACTAAAAAAATTTGGTGGTCTTATCGAGAGCATATTCAGAAGTCTTTAGCCCCACCACAACCAAAATTATGTTGAATCTAGAATCAACAACATTATGTATGCCTAAAAATTTTGATATTCATTTGTTGCCCAACTATTATACATTCCATTATGTTCTATCTCTCCATTGCCAAATTAGACATATCATCCAATATTTATCTGTGTTTACCATCCCTAGCCATATTTTCTTTTATAGAGGCTATGAATACATCTTGTCTCAAAGTTTGGAGGAAACATATTTAAAGACCAATGAAGATCATAAAAATATTATTAGAGTCCAAATATGTAGCAGGTTCTTGATAGAACATCTATTCAAAAGAGGTTTGAGCTAGCATTTTTCATGATTGATTATTTTGGTTGTATCATATGTTGATCAGGACATGCATATCCACATCAATAGGAATGACAAACATTTACTTTTCCAGAACCATATCTTTGCCTTGACTTCTTCATTTTCCATTCCTCTTGCCATTGTTTCATACCTTTCCATTTACCTTACCTTATCACTTGGGGCCAACCCTATTACCATTATATCTAATTATCATAACATCACCATCCTTAAATAATGTCATATCATATATTGTCTTACTATACCTTCCATATTGGCCAAACTTGTTTTTACTCGCTTTACCGAACCTTTTTGACCTTCATTCCATTGGTTTTTACGACACCTTCCATGAGGGGATTCTGATCTAGTTTCAACAGTTTCAAAATCATGTATTCAAATGACAATATATGAAAGTGGTATGCTAGTGGATCTGATAATTATATATTTCATTTATGTTTGATTAGTGCCATTGATTATAATCGCCTTTCAACAAATCAATGTTCTACCTAGTGTTACTAATTATAACTGCCTATGGACAAATTAGTACCATTATTTTCTAATTACAACTGCCTATGGGAAAATTCAAAATAACACCTTTACCATGTATTTTTGCATCTGATTGCCATTGATTTTATCATTTGCCTTGACATTTTTCTAAATTCATTAACTTGCTTCTACCTAGGTAGATCTCACCACCTTTTATGTAGGCTAAATTATAGTGACTTGAGGTCCTAATGGGACTATGTAGGTGGCACTCAATTCCTGTTGCGATCAACCTTATCACCCCATTTTCAATGCTCTTTCCATTTTTGTGAGAAACTTAAGACAACACTCTCATTGTTTTATAAGTGGTATCTTATCAATATCTAACAAGTTAAAATAACCCAAAAATTCTAAAAACATTTGAAACATTTCCAAATCTTAAAAATTAAAAAATCAACTTACCATCTCCTAGAGAGATATATAACTTCAAAATATAAAAACATTTATCTTGTTTAAAACTAGTCAGTCATCCTCGATCCACCTTACTAGAGTAAATCCATTATTAGTTCTACTCCATTCCACTACCATTAGGGGCGTGACCTTCCCTTTGCATGTATCCTTACTTGGGTGCACCACCTATTTATCTTTCCATTGAGACTTCACATGTAGGTATTGACTTGGTCGGTGATAGGATGCTTTTTGTTGCATTTACTTTCAAGATTTCTATGGGTTTGTTTACTTAGTTATTTGTTTATTTATTTGCCTATTTTTTTGATTTTATTGTTGTGCCTTGACTTAGCCTATATGCGTTCATTGGGTGTTTTCTTGCACCTTATTATTGAGTCTATCCATATCCATATGTAAACATTTATCATCATGATTTTAATCATTGGTGTATTGTTTTCAATTATTTATTGATTGGGAGTTAGTCATTATGCATATTATGACTAACTTATCATGGTGTTTTCTATCATGATGCATACCATCATGTGATACAACAAAAATCAACTTAAAATATCTTACAATCAATGGTGCCACAGAAACATCTCCTAGTTCACCTTGGCAAATCATCTTACTTTCCTTGATCAAATCAACCCATTGATCATTATGGTTGTATCAATGCTAATAAGGATGAACATATCTGCATTGGTAGATACAACCAAATCATTCACATTGATTAATTCTTATTCTTTTATTTCTCGTTCTATTTTCTTTTATTTTTGGGTGAACTACATTGGTCTGAGGTCTATTTAGACTATGTAGGTAAACATGACATATCTCAAGTCAGCTCAGCCACATTTATTTTTTCAATCATATCTTTCATCACTTTGTGCATTCTTGTGTCTTTGGTTGATTTTATCTTCTTTAATCATTAGACCATTACATCTACATTTGCACCCACTCATCTTTAATTTGTATGACATGATATATTCTTGAGTTTTGTTTACCAGTCTACCCTACTGGGGCACAACGAAAGATCATTACTCAATTCAAGTCATTTTAATGATTATAACTATCTATGGGCAAATCATTATTTTGACTCATTATCCCTACTGAGGCATATGCTTATGCCACTGATTATAATCATCTTTGGATAAATCAATGTCTCAACCTTTATTACTGATTATAACTATCTTTGGTAAAATAAGTACTTTTAAAATCAAATACATGCAGGAATTATCTTGATTAGATTAATCTCACCCATGGTTTACTTTCATTCTTTTTCTTACTTCTTTTCGAGGGATCATCTATCAATTGTATGTGTCAACCACTCCTTCGAGGGGGAATCATTGTAGGCTTCCCAAACATTATTTGGAGATTCTTCTTCAATCATTATCTTCTTTCATTTTTAATGACATTTCTCATTCTTTGAGAATATGTTACTATATCTATAGCTTACAACACCTTCTCAAATAAGAGCAAACTATAGACACCTAATTTTGACCATAATTAGCTTCCAACTGGACTTCAGATTGAGTATTCTAAATTGGAATGAATCACTGAACATTCTAATTTTGGCCATGCATCATTCATCAATACTCAAAATCATGTTGAGGTATCCCTATTTAGAATACTAACCCGTATGCAACAATAACCTCTCATGGATTCACCCTCAATTAGCTTGTGACATAATAAATGTCAATTTGATCTATGGAGCCATTGAATGTGGCACTTAATAAAATCTTAAAAAAGCAAAAATACTAATCAAAATCAATTAATTAATTAAACTAGATTAAATGCTTAGTTGAATTATCTATTTATAATTAATGAATATCTAAAAATAGAAATTCTAAAAAAATAAAATATCAATTCTCTCATTATTACCTTTATGATTTGTCAAAATATCTTAAAATATCTAATTTAAGAACTATGACTAGTAACTGAAAATCATAATTACATGACAACTTTTAACTTAATTAGAGTTAGTCTCAATTCAACTTTAACTCACCTTGGGTGAGAGTTAATTCATGAGGCTATAAATAAAAGACCATACCCATTGATATTCAAGGGATCTTGGTGTAATGTTGTAATGCACAAATAGATGCAAAAAAGTCTTGCATGCAATGTTACCATGCCAAATTGACGAGCCAAGTAGCCAAATCAAGGTGCCAAGAAAAGGTGAAGCCAAAAAAGTTCTATTGACAAAGATTTTTTGATGCACAAGTTGAGCAAGCCATTTTTATAGGCTGTTTGGAGCTCCAAAGAAGGTAGACGAAGGTTTTTTTTTATGTTTTAGTTTTGATTTATATGCATGTTTGTTACCTATGCTCTCCCTAGTGTCTAGGCTAGAAGTGTTAATGTTTAGTGTGTTTATTTGGATTTAATTTTATCTTACCAACATAATACTAATATCCCCTCTTGGATTCCTTGTTCACAGTATAAATAATGAAATCAACCTATAAAATAGCAAAATTGCTTGGTGAAAAAATGAAATTGCATCAAAATCGTGAAATCATTCTAGTGTAAATGGTGAAATTGCTCTGTGGAATGACATGATTGAAGACAACATTGGTGAAATCGTAGTTAAAATGGAAAGATCATATCAAAACAACAAAATCATTTTGGTAATTGAAAAATTCATATTCTAATACTTTATGTTTTATTCTTATGCAAGTTTTGAATTGATAAAATTATATAGGATTGGTGAAATTGATCAAAATGGCAGGTTAGCCATGGTAAACAACAAAATTATTCTATGCAAAAAGCCGAGACTTAAAACAAACACATTTTCAATCTTCTTTTAACTTAAAACAACTTGTATCAAACTTCTAATCTTTTTGTGCTACAAGATCTTAGCCAAAGAGTGGTGTTTTGAGTCAAAACAAGTCAAATTTTACTTCACATTTTGATGTAGGCATTAAAACAAATTCACACTTCAATTTAAGTTATAATAAAAATTGTTCATTTTTAAAATTATTTTTTCTTACAAGTTTTGCTTGTTGTTTGATTGTCTTGTGGGGTTCTTTTTGTGCATATATTATCCCCTTTTTGTGTGACTCAGAAATGCATAAGTCTTATTTGTCTTTACCCTATTTTTATTTATGACTTAATGGGGTGGATTTTTTCACCTTTTCTCAAGTCTTTAGGGGTGCATTGACCTAGAAAGTGACATCTTAGCATCAGATCAAACCCCACTTATCTAGAGGGGTATATAAATTGGAGAACATTTCCATCATGAAGTCCTAGCTTTGTACTTGCACAAATTCATGTGAAAAAAGTAACCCCAAGGAATTCTTTCCAATATCCTAGGTTAATGTATGGTAGCCTCAAAAGGAACAATCTTGGAAATGAGATTGAACTTCTTCATTGATGGATTTTTTTCCATGTACCATGAGATATATAGTAACCATCTAGATATCCCAAGTAAAATTGTAAGTAAACCCTAAATCTAGTAGCACTTCATTGAGACACTTACAACTGAAGTGGCTACGAAGGGATAAAACCCTATCTTGAATGATCTGATCTTGGATTGCTTCTTTTGAAGTGGACCATTCATTGGTGCAAGGGTGAAAAGGTAACAATCCTTGAAGTTTTTCTTAATCATACGAACCTTGAGAGAGAAGTGGAGGCTTAAAAACTCTACCAATAATTGTAATAATTTCTTTAATGAACACTTAAATTTTATAGTTCTCTATCAAGGTAAGTGTTTCATAAGGCTTAATGGATGTGATGCAAAATCACACTAGTTATTAAAATCCCTTGTAATACTTGTGTGTTATTGCTTGATTGTTATGTCAAAACCTTGTTTATACCTGAGAGTAGATCAAACCAACCAACTCTAAGACAAAACATATTTTATACACACATAATGAGGTGTTACTCTACCAAAATTCCAAGTCAAACTAAAGTGACATGTTAAAACTTGGTTTTAACACTTTCCTTATTTGTTCAAACCACATTGTTAGGCTACCTAGTTAAACCAAGAGTCTTGATCCAAAATATCATTTCAAACCAAGTCAACTTTCTTTTTAAAGTTCAACCAAATTCCAAACTTCTTATCTATATTGTGCCATTATGCCATTCATTTAATTTCAAATCAATTGCCAATTATTAAACCACTTTATTTGCAAGGTCATTCCAAGTCTAATTGCCAATATTATTTCCAAAACCAAAATCCAATTTCAGTCCAATTGTGCCAAGACCAATTCCTTTTAGAATCCAAGAGTCTTAGTCCAAATCTTGATTTAACATTGTCAACCAAGACCATTTATTGTGTCAATCCTTACACATTACAAAACTTTCTAAATTTCTCAAATAGGCCAAGTCTCCTTTCTTTGTTTACAAAACCAATTTTCCAAGATCAAGACCTTTTCAAAACAAGACCAAGTGAGAAACATTTCCTAAATCTAAACATTGAGATTTTATACTTAAAGCCATCATGCCCAAAACTTTTGGATTTATCATTTGATAAATACTTTTGAAACATTTGCATTGATAAACCAATTTCCAAGTTATGTTCCAAGGGAAGTCATGTACCAAGTCAAGACATAGTTTAGGCATTCAAAACCTTTTCAAGATGAAGATTATAAACTTATACATGCCTAGGTACATGAATAGTAGGGCCATTTACAACCCCTTATTTGATGATGAGGTAGTTTACAATCCCCATGGGTATGATCAATATGTAGAAGATGAAGAAAACTATCACTACCTTTCTCATGCACCATCTAATGTTAAAATTGAGCAACATAACCCAAACCTTCCAATTGTGTCACCTAATGTGTAACAAGGCCAATATAAATCATACCTATCACATGTGCCATATTATGCTGACCATCAACCTAATCCAATGTATTTTGTTAATCCACCACCTAGTGATGAATATAGACCAGACCAATTCAATCGATAACTATTTGATGATAGAGATGAACATATTGTTAGATTGTTGGAGATGGGTGCAAAGTTTCCCCTAGTTTTCCCATAGAGGATTTTTGATATTTGGTTAGAACACCTAAATAAATGCCTCTTACATTAATAGACAACCAAGCTGCCTCTAACCAAGATCAAAATTTCAATCAAGCGCTAGTTGTGTCAGACAAAAGAAAGGGTCAATTAGTTGACCCTCCCACATAAAGCCACCTTATTACTTCACAAATAGAGTAAGATAATATTATTATAGCTTCCTTAGTTGATTCCTTGACCGCATTAAAAGTAAAAATACCACATTATTGAAGTGCAATCCTCCAACAGAACAACCATTGGATTTGTATTATTATCCCATTTATAATCTGAATCCATTTGCCACTAAAACATTAGTATTGGATATGTATAGCACATCCATAATTGAAACCAATTTATCAACCAATATAGATACAAATCTCCTTGTATATTTTACACAACATTTGGTGGATAGATCTCAAGTAGCATATTTTAATCCACATAAATACCATCCAACATGCAACAAAATGTTATTCTGTAATCTCCACGATCTCCTCTTTAAAATACCTTGCAATAATAAATTGTAAACCCATCCTATCCACAACAACATGTTGCAAATCCCCCACTTCAATAAGTAGTGACTAATCCCCCACCTCAATAAGTGGTGACCAACATTCTATTGCAACAAGTACCGATCAATCCCCAACCAATGTTGTTTAACTAACAACATATTTTTATTAGTCAACCAATTACCACTTTTATTCAACAAGGAGCCTCTTCAAATCAACACGTGCCATTTAACCAACAAAAAGTTCCTTCTATGCATCAAATTCATAGGAATCAATAATAGGTTCCCCTCTAATTCCAACAAGTTATGTTGAATGCCCAACAAAACATTCCTCCATTCAGGCCTCAGTTCCATTTTAATCAATGATGCACGCAATAACAAGTGCCTTACCAATAACAAGTTCTCTATCAACAATACAACTATACTCAAAGGGTGTATATTCTTGTTACAACCAACCATGTTCACATTCCTCAATATTATGTAATTCCTCTTTATCTGGGTCAAGGTAATGTACCTTTGAATACCCAACAAAAAATTTCCACTTCTCATTCTAGTCCTACATTTAAATATTTAAAAGAGGTCAAAGATGTAGTTTCTACCATTTAGGAAGGAAATCAAAGTAATAAGTTTAAATTGGATGACATATATTCATATCCTTTTGATATGAGCTATATTTAGATACCTTTTTTGCATCACTTTGAGATGCTTAAATTTGAAAAATACAAAGGAAAAGGTGATCCTAAGGAGTATCTAAAATAATTATTTATTCCATGCCAAGAATTTCCATATATCCCTATATACCTACTTCTCTTGTTCCCCTATAGTTTGATGGGTGGCACTTTATAATGATTTCTTTGTCTACCCAATAATTTTATGGATATATTTGATGATTTGTCAGAAATATTTGTGCAACACTTCTCTTTTAATGTAAACACAAATTGACTATGGTTGACCTATGTCAGACTAAACAAAGAGGAAGGGAAAGATTTTTCAATTATTTATAATGATGTCACTCTTTAACTAGCCAAATGCCATATAATCTACCTCATAAACAATTGGCTACAATGTTCACTACTAGCATATAATTTGATGTTGATCATAACCTCAAGCTTGTTTGCACCAATACCTTTGAAGAAGTTATTGCCAAAGGGATAAAAATTGAGCAAGACCTCATTGAAAAAGGGACAATCAAGATTTATTATTCAAACCAAACTTAGAACAAGGCTCGAGTACAAGCTCCTACACAAGCACAAATAAGTACATCATAAAAGCCTAAACCATTCAATAGAAATAAGAATATTGTAGGAGATGAGGTGAATACATCACATCATGTGCAAATGGTGCAACCACCACCTATTAAAGCAAAGCTAACTACTCAACCTATTGCATTACAAAGACCACCTCGAAGGAGAGGTCATGATCATAACAGATTTTTCATCAATCTCAATGAGCCCATTGAGGTGATTTTCTAAAAGTTAGTTACCACCAACATGATCATTAACCAGTACCAAAACTATTTATAAAAAAACTAGCCTAAACTAGATTGGTACAATGAGAATTCTTTTTGTGACTATCATTAGATTAAAGGCCATTCCATTCATAAATGTGTGCAAATTTTCCATCTTATTCAATATTTGCTTGAAAGTGGAGAGATAACATTAGATAATGTGGCTATGACATCTAATCAAGAGTTGGGTATCTATCAGAATCATTTTTGATAACATAATGCCAATAATCAGAACCATAATTGACCTCCTCATCAAAGATAATGATAACAAAAACAAAACCACAATCAAAGTCAAGATACCCATTCCAATCAAGTCAATTATAAGTGTCCCTTACAACTACAATGTTGTAGGTTACATTGCTAGTGGACACATTACTACCAGTAAGATCAATCCTAAACTAATTAACATAAATACCCTAAGACATTTGCCGTTCATTTTGGGACCTGCACCTTCATTTATAGGTAATCATCCTTTGGCTCGTAATGTCCCAAACACCACTTAATAGCCAAGAGTTACCATTTTGGGCTTTCATACCCTTTATTTTAATTATATTAACCCCCACTGACTCGAGGTTGTGCAATCATAAATCAATGCTCAAAGTTTAACATTCAAGGTCCTACACCTTTTTCCTCAAAAAATCCCATTCAAGGTCCTCCATCTCATAAGACTAAGTCAATTTCTCCTATTAACAACAAACCTTATGAGATTGTGGAACAATTACAAAAACACCAACATAAATTTCAACTTTAGATCTTTTGCGTACATAAAATGTCCACAAAAATATATTGAATGAGATTTTAAGCCAATCCAAAGTTCCAAGTGACATTACACATAATAAACTTCAAACACTTGTGAGTCATTTGGCTCCGTGCTAATAACTCACTTTTAATAAAATGAATATGTCATCCCTTAGACCTTTGCATAACAACACACGTTACATATAAGCATTTGTTTTTTGGCATAAGGTCAAAAGAGTCCTCATAGACAATGGTTTGGGGCTTAATATTATAACTTTGAAGATGGTCAAACACTTGGGCTACACATCAGCTGATCTTTAGCCAAATACTATTACCATCAAAGCTTATGATAATAAGGAACATGAATCTCAAGGTATCATTTGTTTACTTGTTATCATTGGGCCTCTAACCCATGATACTTTGTGCCATGTTCTTGATTTAGAACTGTCATATAATCTGCTCCTTGGGTGACTATGGATTCATGAAGTATGTGTTGTACATTCTACCCTTAATTAGTACATCAAGTTTCCCCATTCTAGGTTAGAAGTCACTATTCTTGGTGACTTACAGCCATATCAATTTTACAAACATTTAGAACTAGAGTATGAAAGCTACAACTATCACTTTGGCATATAGCCTATTCTAAAAAAGGACAAGGAGATAGTTGATAAACTACTTGAATCTAATTATGTGGATCCAAGTACCCTAACCTCCATATCATCTACACCACCTACTAGAATAACCAATCATTTCACTATTCAAGACAACAGCCTTGGCGAATATAAAATTGGGCATTCATTTCATATTGCCAAATTATCTAAGATGCCTAAAGCATATGGTAGGCCTAAAAAGCAAACTCCTAAAATGAAATGGCACAATAAGGATAATTATCATAAAAAAGGACCTTTGGTTTTCATTAAAACCACTTCCCAAGAGCAAGAATAAATCATGGCCAATGATGATTCATGGCTATACAATGACAATTTTGCAACCTGTTACCAAAATACAAAGTATCTTATTCCAAACCAGATAATGGATAATCAAGCTTATAAGGGCAAAGGCCTAGGGGAAAAACAACAAGAACTTATTGAGCCAATATTAGTTACCAGACACAAAAGAACTCGAGGTATTAGATACAAACTACCTAGGGGTGACCCCTTAGATCTCAAGAGTGATTCTAATTTATCTTATAACATGGATAATGCCAACAACAACACAAAGTCTTACTATAGAATCTAAGATGAGTTAGATGAAACCAATTTATTTGACCCAAATACCATTTTTACCATTTCCATTGTGCCATTTAATCGCCCTCTTTTCCTCCATCACCCCCAATTGATCGACTATGACCGCTAATATTCTTACATATCATTAGATGATTTTCAAAATGATGAGGCAATATATAAATTTATGGGACTTAGAGATAATGTGCCACTTGGTTACCACAAATAGGGATTTACCACTACACTAGACCCTGTTGCCTAATTTGGAAAGCAGGTGAAAACCTCTTTGAGGCATTTTTAGACTAGGATAAAAGTAAAGAAAAGGATAAATCCCATGGTAAAAAATTGTTTCAGGTGCCATTGAACATGGAATTTCATCCTTTTTCATATGGAGCCTAGGCCTCTTCCAATTCCAAAACTTCATGCCATTTAGGAATTAATTTAGAACAATAGAAAAAATTTGATCAATTAGTTCAATATTATCGACATGCCTTTGCCAAATGGCCTCTGCCAGACCTTGGTGATTCAAATTCTTCCTGCTTGGGAAAACTTGATGAGCTAGTCGAGCCACTAGACAAAGATAAAGACCAATATACTACTTTGTTGACTATTTTAGAAGATGGTTCCACACTAATTGTGGAGGAAACCACCAAAGTCAACACTAGAACACCAAAGTTGTACATTGCATTGCTGTACATCCTGATGCTAAGCAAATCAAACAAAATTTGAAAAAATTTACCCTCACAAATCCATTCTTGTCAAGAAAGAATTGGAAAAATTATTGGAAGTAGGGTGTATCCATCCTATTGATTATTCAGAGTGGATATCCAACATACTCCCAATCAACAAAAAGTTATAAAAAATCAGATTATGTACCTACTTTAGAGATATTAATAAAGCATGCCTAAAAGATGACTTTATTTTGCCCAATAATGGTATGATTATAGATTCCACATCAGGGTCTGAGATGTTATCTCTTATGGATGGCTTCTTAAGATATAATCAGATTAAAATTGCACTTGAAGACCAACACAAGACAACATCCACCACTCCATGGGAAACATTTTATTATCAAGTAATGATGTTTGGCCTCAAAAATGTTGGTGCCACATACCAACATGCCATGACTATCATTTTCCATGACATGATGCATGATATTGTTGAAGAGTACGTGGATGATATTTTTAAAATAATCCAAGAACTGATTAGAACATCCAAAGGTATTATGGAGAATCTTTGAACAACTTTTTGAATACAAAGTTAGGCTTAACTCTAAAAGATTAATACTTGGCATTACTTCAAGCAAATTGATAGGTTTTATTTTCTCTCATCGAGGCATTGAATTCGATCCATCCAAGGTTAAGGACATTACATAAATTTCTCCATCTTCTAATCTCAAGCATCTCCACAACCTACAGGGTAAAATCCAGTCTATTAGATGATTTATTTCGTAGTTGGTAGACAAATGCCATCCCTTTACTCATCTTTTGAAGAAGGGTACCATTTTATCATGGAATGTTGATTGTCAATATGCTTTTGAAAAACTAAAACAATATTTGGCCAATCCACCCATTCTAGCTCCACCTACACCTAGAAAGCCATTGCTTCTATATATCTCAACAACTAAGTGTTCCTTGGGGGAGCTCTTAATAAAACACAATGATTAGGGAAAAGAACAAGTGGTATACTATTTGAGCCGCACATTGGTTGCTTATGAACATAATTATATGCTAGTTGAAAAAACATGTTTATCCATACTATTTGTAGCCCAAAAGTTGTGCCATTATATGCTCAACAACAAGACCATTGTCATCACCAAAGAGGACCCACTTAAATATATACTTTCTAAGGTAGCTTTGACTGGTCATATGTCTAAATGGATTATGCTATTAAGCAAATTTGAGATTGAATATGTTCATCAAAAGGTCATTAAGGGTAGGACTTACATATCATCTTGTTGAAGCACTCTTGTCAGATACCAAGCCGCTTATTTTAATTTTCCTAATGAGTTGATCATGATTCTAGATAATACTTCTTTTGTGCTTCAACATTGGACCCTTTATTTTGATGGTTCCTACACTTATCGTGGATCAGGGTCCAATATTATCTTCATAATTCCAAAAAAATGGATCTCATTCTTAAAGAATTTCACATTGGTTTTAGTTGTACCAACAATATTATAAAAGGTGAAGCACTCATTGTAGGGCTTCATCTGGCAGTACAATGGAACATTAAGAATTTACATGTTCATGGAGACTCTTAGATAATTATTAACTAGGTAACAAAGCAATATCATATCAAAGATGACAAACTTATTCTTTACAAGATATGGTGGATCATCTTAAACAGAGCTTTGAACATATTCCAAGATCCAATAATAGAACTATTGGTGCAATGGCAATAACTGGTTCTTGTTGACTCTTCAATTCACCTCGAGCCCTTGTGAAAATTTAGAGCTCTCTATACCAAATCAACTTATGAAGTGCTTTTCAGGAAAAATTTTATAGGGCCAAATCATGATAATATCTATCCAAAACTTGTATGATGGCAGTCAAATGTTAGGGGAATATAATGGTGAAGGTAGTTGCAGAGAATTATTCTTCACTTGAAAATATTGTAGTCATGAAAACTATTTAGTGCATAGATTTATGTGTGTTTCCAGTTGCTAAATCTGTTCACGCAACACTTTTGCATCCCATTTTTGAAAGACCAAATGAAGTCCAAATTTATTAAATTTTTTTATGATTATACGTTGATGTCATGAGAAAGTAATGATTTTGGTTTCACAACTATTAGATTTTTTAGTAAAAATTTATGATGATGCAAAGTGACGCTCTTGGGAAGATTTATCACTTTGCCAACTTTTCACTAGAGAACACTTAGAGGGTAGTTCGTAGGGGTTATTTTGATCATTTTGAAAAACTAAAATAACCCTTTTGAGCATATTTTTAAGAGATTAATGTAAGTATAATATTTTATGGGTTTTGCTCATATCTTGCTTTATGATTTTTTATTTTTTCATGTTTTGAAGGTGCTGATGTGATTGCACATGACTACGTGTTGGTTTTTTAGCTGTATCTTTTAATCCACATCTTTGTTTTCAATGTTGGCATTTGTGTTGAAAATTTGATTTATCCCTCTTTACAATGATGTTTTTTTAAAAATTGGATAAATGCATGATTAAAAATTGGTCAATGTTACAGTTGGAACGGTGTATTGATTTGACGAATCTATGAACTTCAATGCAAAGGTGGCTACTGGCATCAAGTGTCACTTATCGAATGCAAAGCATGGACACACTTTTACTTCTCAAAAATATCTCAGCTACCTCACTAATTATTATTGAATATTTTAACTTCCCCAATAGTGGGTGAGGCTGAGTAATGACCATGAGTTCTCCAATTACCTATATAAGTAAATAGATTTATTATTATAAAAGGAGGATTTTTTTAGCATAAAAATGCTATGAAAATTTTCTCCCCATGATGCCTTTATAGCTTGAGCCTTGCAACTAATGAGAATTGAGTTTGCCTTTCTTCATAACTTTTGCATTCTGAGTGTATTTATGTGGTTGTTGATATCTCCTTGTGGATGTATTTTCCCTGTCATTATTGTCCATCCCTAAAAATATCTATACAAAACTTGGAACTCATTTATAGGGCGTATTATATGTGCACTTGGGTTTGTGTATAACTTGCCTATGGATAACCTTCATCCCTCTCAGCACTGTGTTGTGTTCCTACACCTCTATACAAAACATTTGTGCATTTAAAGTGTCCATTTTGGAGATTGTGTAATAGTTTCTCATTCTTTGCAGTTGTAGTGTGATCTTCAAGCCCTGTAGAGGTATTCGCTCTATTCTTGGTACATCATCCTCTATTTATTTTATCTCTCATACCTTTTCCCTTCCTTTTCCCTCAAAAGATTAAGTTTAAATTAGCTGTATATTTATCTTTTTACTTTTTAGGTCTACGTGCTAGTCTTAAACTAGTGTGCCTAAAATAAAAGGAAGTTGGCCTTCTCCAGAGGTTCATCTTAAGGAGCATAAGGGTCCCACAACCTTGGGGATTTTCCCATTATGCCACTTAACTAATTATTTCAACTAATTAGGTGCATTATTTGAGCAAAAACAATTCCTTAATAGCAATTGTAGATAATTCTATAGATTACTAGTTTCTCATTGAATATCTCTTAATGTTATCTCATGAATGTTATGAATTTGATATGGTATGTGATATTTTTGGTCCTAGCTCACCTTGGTACTCTAATATATATGCCTACCTCCATGACAATATTATCCCTTCCAACCTTTCTTGTAAAAAATAAAAAGCCTTCATTCATTCCACTTCTCATTATAATGTTCTCATTGCCACACTCTATCATGGATATGATGGTGTCATATTGTATTAAGATAAACTAAAAAATTAAGCATGCATGATGAACGCTTAAAGTGAAAATTTGTAACTTAAAAGAAAAAAATCACACAAGTAAAGTTGTGTAAAAGAGCATAATCTCATTAAGAAATTTTAACATTAGCATTAGCCCAAAAGTATATATGAAGGTTCCTTATATAAGTGGAGAATAGACATGTCCCAACATACTCATATATGTGGAATTATTTTCCACTAAAGATCTTTATCAAACCTAAGCAAGATGACTAGATTATGTAGATAAAACCTAGTGGGACAAAAGTCTACACCAACAGATAGAACTCTACTTCACTAGTTAGCTTTGACAAAGTCTAAATTAGTTCTTATAAAAGCACATAAAGGGATTTGTGGGGACCAAGCTAGTGGTGTGGTCCTTATTAAGAAACTTCTACGTACATAGTATTACTAGCCCACTATGAAAGTCAATGCATATGCACATATAAAAAACTATGTGGCTTGCCAAAAACATGCCAATCTCATTCATGCACTAGCTCTACTACTTTAGACAATCACTGCACCATGACTATTTTACACATGGGGACTCGATCTTGTAAGGTAAATTAATTTGACTTCATTAGATGACCATAAATATATCCTTACTACAACTAAATACTCTACTAAGTGGGATGAATCCATTCCCCTCACTTATGTAACAAGTAAGCAAATATCAAAATTTATCCTTGACCATCTCATTTGCCTCTTTGACATTCCCTTTGATTTCATTTCCAATAATGGCAGGTCCTTAAAAAATGAGGATGTCAAAGCCCTCTATGCCAAATACCAAATTACACAACATTTTTCCTTTGCCTATTTTTCTCAAAGCAAATGCCAAGTTGAAAGCATTCTATCAAAACCGTAATCCAAATGTTGAAAAAGACCTTTAATGCTTTTCGCTATGATTGACCTTTGTAACTATTTTTTTCCCTCTAAGAATACCATACCAATACATGCACCCTAACATGAGCCACAACATACTCCCTTATTTATGGTATGTAATCTATTATCCCTATCGATATTGAGTTACCTTCTTTGTGTATCATCAATGAGGAATAATATTGAGTCTCATAGTTGAAAAAATTAGAATTAATTGAAGAAAAATGGGTAGCTACTTTGAATAATATTTAGGCCTATCAGAACAAGCTGCATCGTAACTAAAACAAGCTTATTAAGCATAAAGACTTTGAACTTGGTGACTTAGTCCTGAAAGAAAATTAAAAAATACCAATGCCACCAATGAAAATAAGGGAGAGTTTAAACTTAATTAGCTGGGCCCATTCATCATCACAACAAATTATAGATCCAAAGCATACAAATTAGATACACCATATGGAAAAGAGATGGATGAGCCCATGAATATTATGCATCTTAAGTGTTTTTACACTTGATTTACTCAAACATTGTCTTTAAGGATCCCTATTTGGGGGCATGACCTATAACCACCTATCCGTTCATCCCATTTCCAATTAAGTCAATCCATCTTGATCTTATTCCCTCATCCTATTACCATTCTTGATCTTGATTCTTGTTTATCAATATTATTGATGATTTTAGATGCCAAATTTTAGAGAAAATTTCAAGTAGAATATTCAAATTTGGTCACCATCAACACATCCATTATGAGTGGTATCTCATAGTAGCTTATGCATGATTTCCCTGAATCATGGTCTTTGAAACTCTATCTCTTAGCTCTTGATTTAATTATATACCATTTATTCTATTCATATGCCATTCTTATTTTCAACCTTTATGTTGATTGATAATAACTTCTGTTAAGATTGAACTAAATTGACTTGAGGTCCATGTGGACTATGTAGGTAACACTCAATTTATGAGGTCAGATTGATCACATTTTTTCTATATTCTTTCCATTTTATGAGAAGTTCAAGCCATACTTTTACCATTTTATGAGAAACATAAGCCATGCTCTCATCATTTTGTAATCAATCTAAGCCACACTCTTGTCATTTTGTGAGTTACACCTTTGTACATCTCGTAATCCTCCATTGAGTTGAGATGTCAAAGACAAAAAATATTCAAAAAAATCCAAAAAAAATTAAAACTATAAAAATTCAAAAAATGGTTTAAAATTTACATAAGATATATTAGCGACAAATTTTTTTCTTGCTTTGCCATCCTTTTCACTAGTGGCATTTAGCTCTATTCTATACAGAAAAAGTTACCACATTTGTCTAGTAGGACCATTTATCGATCCATAACCATTTACCATTGCAATTTATCAATCATGTTCACTCCCATATCCTTGGGAGAACTACATTATCCTGATGTCCACATAGGCTAGGTAGGTAGTGCTTGGATGCAGGGGGAATCTCAGGTTAGCTTGGCCAATTTCATTAATAATCTCAATCTCATTGCCATTTACCTCAAAATGATCTCATCATTTTTCAAGTTTGTCTTTCCCTATTTGTCTATAATCAAATCTATTACTTATCATCATTTTATTCCATCCCATATCCCTAGGAGAACTACATATTAGCCTAAAGCCCATAGGACTATGTAGACAACGTCCACTTGCATGGGTATTTGGAGTCAGCTCATCTACCCCTTCCTTTTTTTTATTCCTCCCTTTCATCCAGGTTACCATCTTGTCTTTTCAATTATCCTCTAAAGCTTAGGGGAAAAATACTCAAGAGTAACACTTTACATTCATACATGCACATATGATTCACTAACTATTTATCTTATGGTGTGTTTATATGTTTGTCTATCATTATTATTTTTTATTGTTATTGGTGTGTTTCTTTAAGAAATTGGATGCTTTCTATTGATTTTATTTTAGTTTGTGTTTTTTATTTCTTTGTTTCTCTTTTTTATTATCACCTCAACTCAATCCATTATATCAAAAGGGTCATCATCATGGTGCTTCTTATCATGGATTTATACTTGAATCCATTCATTGACATATGTCAGCATTATCATCATGGTTTCTATCATGGGTGCATTATTTTCAATTATCTATTGGAATTAGAGGTTGGTCCTTATACAGATTACAACTTGGTCATTATGGTGTTTTATATCAATGTGCATACTATTTAGTGCTATTAAAAAATCAATATGTTGGAAGTTTAATCGACAATACTGTAAAAAGAGCTCTCTTTGTCTACTATCTCCCAACTATTTAATACATTTCCTAATACTCATTTTTTAGAGTGAAAATTTTCCATAATAAGGCACACTTTGAGACCGATCAATGATCAAATTTGACTTATTGGGGTACTTTACATCAATGATCAAATCTGCCATACTCGACACACTATTGTCATAAACTAGAACTTCTATTTTTGGGGCCATGTCCATCATTTATTTCATTCTAGCTTCTTCATCTACTTTTTGAGGGCCTGTTATTTCAAATTCTTCCCTAATCATCCCTTCAAGGGACATCTAAGGCTAATAAAATTCCCTTTGGGGCATTAATATGAGTTTACCAACTTATATAATTTCAAAAAATAAAAGTGTGAAGACATCATTCTTCAAGCGTTATCCATTTTCTTCTTAACGACTTTTTCTTTCTTTGAAAAGATGTTACTGTGCCGAGTGTCTCATAACACTTTCATAAACATGATAAAAATATATACACTTTGTTTTAACCAATTCCATGTCTAAACTACATTCAGAATGTCTTTCTGTAATCGCATTCAAGTTTATTTAAAAATCTCAAATTGGATTGAATTTACTTGCATAACTATTATTTTAAACCAAAATCATAATGATTATCCCTGATCTGGGAAATGGATCATATTGCATCATTTATCTTATCTAACACATCTTGAATTAACTCATCCCTTTACAAGTGTCTTCACATGTTAATTAAGTGAATACTTAATTGACAAAGAAATATTAAAACTTTTACCTTTCTTCTAATTGCCAATTAATCAATTTGATTAATTATCCTAATCATTCCTCTAATAGAAAATTCCATGGATTTGGTATAACTTATTTTTCTAAAATTAAAATTAAATTATTGCCTCATATAAGTGATTACACAGGGGCAATTCAATGGAATGGAATGGAGTGTGGGCAAGGTTGCTTATGACATGGCTACTTACACATACTCTTACATCTCTTACACCCTTCTTACACACTCTTCCCTTCTTACACACTCCAAGAGGACTAATGACTACACTTTCCTTCTAAAATACCTTCCATACTCTAAAAGGTCTCAAATGCCATCTCTTACACACTCCATGTGTGTAATCATAGATTTGAGGATTGATCCTCGATCCTCCATCTTAAGATGAGATGAACAATCGATAATAGTTCAAAAAATATATAAATAGAACCCTCACAACTCTCATTTCATTAAGCTTCTAAATGTAAACTTACTCTGTAGGATTCTTTTGAGAAAATTCATCAACTCTCTTTCATGCCAAGACAAAGCCAAGTCCTAGTGTAGACAAGAAGATGTGATTTTCACATAAGGAATCAAGCATTAACGAAGAATTTTATCTAGAAATTAAACTTAGCCTCTTTAGATTGATTTTCAAGCACATCCTTAAAGGATGTATAAATAGTGTTTATCTTCTAATATTGCATTTCTTGCTTTATTATCAGATAGCTCAACTTAGGGATTAAGTTTTAGAAGTTATGTCTTTAATTTATTTTTATTATATCACTAAACAATTGTGACTAATCTCTTTTGGATTCATGATCTACAAATAAGACCCAATTTTTAAAGAATAAAATATCATTAGGCCTTAAACTAGGTTGGCCAGGCCGATGTAGTTTCATAACGTGCACTTTAACTATTATAACAAGGTTGACCTGATCGACTTAGTAAGGAAAAAATGGATGTTTAATTAGTTTGGGGTTATTTGAAAGGAGATTGCTTAGGGAAATGGATAAGTAGGGTTTGTTTGCTTGGGGAGTTGGATAAGTGGGATTTGAAATGGGTTTAACTAATGATAGAGTTGACCAATAATCTTGAAAAGCAATAATGGCCTGCCCACCCCTTTCCCAATGTACCTTTTAAGGTATGCACTTGGAGAGATCAAAACTTGATAGGTTTTCGCAAGAGAGAAAATATCACTAAATGACAAAGTTTAAAAATATTGTGTATATATATTCTTCACTTGAAGTTCATCATGTGTTACGAGTGTGTAACATGGGATGGTGATTTGAGAAAGAACATAACAACATATGATTTTGAAATAAAAAATTATAATAAAATGCAATAATGATAATCAAATTAAGATGACAGTAGGATTTTTTGGAAATAATTGTAAGTATCATATACATACCTTGACTTACCTTTATCATTAAATAGTTGTCTATTGTGTTTGTAGTCTTGATCATGGAGGTGCATTAACTATGTTGAAAAAACCCTAATGATACAAGGCTAAATAGTAAAAACAAACAGTCATAAGAAATTTTTAAAAATAGAAAAAATGAGTAGATCAACCGATGTGGCATATTTTACTAGAGATGGAACCTTGCAAGCAAAGAAAAAAAATGGGTTTACCAACATGACCTAGTTGACTGTAGATCTTAGATTTTCTAATAGAGAAAATGATTAGATTGATTAGTGGGATGTAGTTGACTATGAAAGAAAATGTACAAATAGCAGAAAAATTGGGTCGACTAATGTGACCTAGTTGACTGCAGATCTTATATTTGTAAACAAATAAAATGACTAGATTTAACATGTCACCTAGTTGAATGTAAATAAAAAATAAAAAATGCAAGAGTTAGATTCATGTTGAGTTCACTAGAATATTTGCAACATATTAAAATAAATCTACAACTTATCCTACTTTGTAAGTCAAAATTTGAAGAAGGTAATCGGCTAAATTTTATTGTGATATTTTTTATATTGGGAAAATGATCAAATTGGATCCTTTAAACCTAAATAAGAGAGAAATTATCATATAATACTAAAGGAGAGAGTTCCAAAGCCTCTAGGAAAATAATACTATGCAATAACCTTAGCTAGGTCTGAATACATAAAATAAAATTAATCTAGTGCTCAATAAAACTTATGGCACAAAGGGGGATGGTTTAACACAAACAAATAATCAAGGGATCATGGTAGGTAAATGGGGGCCTAGAGCACCTTAGGTGGAAGATGAAAAATAAATAAAACCCTATAGTTATACTAAGTTTTAAGTATAGAGGTATTCTAAGTAAGGTGTTATAAATTCAAAATCTATTACTTTGTGAAATATCTATATATCAAATAAAATACCAATAGTTAGAGATACTTACATTTAGACAAAATTATCGAGTCTCAATCTCTCCTTTGGCCAATGGTGTTTTGAAAGAGGTTGTTATGTATTTATAAAGATTATATTATAGAAATAAGTTATAGGCTAAAATACTCTTACTTTGCATCCAAGACTTTCTACAAGATAAATTATCTATTATCCAAGGCAAACTCTAAGCAATGGTTCCTTCAAATGTAGATGTAATAGAATATGTGATATGTAATAATGTTAAATTATTTTCCCTCCTATTGGATTGAAATGAGTCTTATTTTTATAGTAATAGATAATTCTTAACTCTTCCAGAATTTTAGCCAATGAGATTAACCATCATGACCCAATTTTAAATAAAAAGTTAATGTTAGGCCTTAAACTAGGTCATTCAGGTTAACTTAGTTCTGTAACATGTGATTTAGCTTTAAACATAGGGTCAACCCAACTGAATTAGTATGAAAAGAGGGTGTTTTCTTAGTTATGGGATATTTGAAAGGAGATTGCTTAGGGAAATGGCTAAGCAGGGTTTGTTTGCTTGGGGAGTTGGATAAGCAAGATTTTTAATGGGTTTAGGTAATGATATAGTTGGCCAAAAATATTGTGAAGAACCATGAAATATCCCTTTTATAATAAAAATAGATAAATCTATAAATCACAACAAACTCTAAGTAATTTTTTTAGATTTTTAAAAATAGCTATTTAAGTCTTAAATGATTTTTTCACATGCAATAAATCCTTAAGAAAATTATAGAATATTCAAAATATTTATTCAAATCAAAACCTTGATTTTTACATCTACTTCAGGTCTAAAAATATTATTTGATTGATGAGGAAAATATTTGAACTTTTCACCAGCTAGATATGTTGGAATGGCCAATTTAAACCCTAGAAACAACTCACTAAAAAGGTTAATTATTGTGATAACCCCAATAAACCTTATTTTATATTGATTGTTATTCAAAATACAACCCAACCACTACATTCCCCTTCCCAAGACCCTCCAAAGTGGGTTGCTCAACTGCCACAATTGATAAATCTGATTCATTGCCCTTTCTTGATGACCTTGAAGGTGAAAGATGATTTTGAAGTCCAAAATTGATAAGTCTGATTTGCTACCCTTTCTTGATGGCCTTAAAGCTAAAATATTATTTTTAAGTCTAACATGGTCTCTAAATGAGAACACCCAATGATTATGAAGGGTTTACATCCTTCAATATTAAAGCAAGTGAGGGTTTCCATCCTCCAAGATAATTGCTCAAGCAAAAGTGCTTTAACAGTAAGAAATTTGGTTTAATAATGATGATTCCCTTTAGAAATATCCACTTCCCTTTATACCCTGCTTCCCTCTAAACGTCTCCTAAAGTTGGTATTCCAAACAGAGAGGGAAAAACAATCTTTTAAAAGGAAACCACTTAAAAAAACTCATTAATTGCTAACTTATTTTAGTATTAAAATGTCCCCTTTTAATATTAAAATTCAAATCACCAAAATTTTCCAACATAAATACTTTTTAGCAACTCAAACAAAAGGAACTAAGTTTTTTTCTTCTTTTTTTTAAAAAACCTTTCCTTAGCCAAATAGGAAACCCAAAAAATTGGCTAATCCAAACCATGCTACAATTAAGAAGGGGATTTTATAGTCTTCACCTCTTAAAATTGATTGTCCTCAAGCAATTACAACCTTATTAGTTCAACAACTCTCCAATGATCAATTCCTCGATACCTGGATCCCAAACCCATCTTCCTATTCCTTCCATAAGGCTATTCAGAAAGTCAATCAATGACCATTGATTAAAAAAAAATATCATCTTTATTTTCTATGCTTGGTGGAAAAAACATGCACCCAGGAGCAAGGGACATAAAGGAAAAAACCTAAAATAAGCTCCTTTTCCATTTGATGATTCAATTTATTTTGACTGTATTTCAAGTTGTGGATAAGACTTGAAATCCTTCCACCCCAAATACCTATCATAGCATGAGATGTAAATGGGTTCAATATTATATTCGAGCCTTTATTCAAGTTACTTAAATTCAACACCCTTTATATCTGACAATTGGTTACTTTGTTTCCATTTCTCAATTTTGTCTGACACCTCAATACAAGAATCTATTTCTGTGCTCCATGTATTTTCATCTAAATCATTCACCAATGAAAAATTAAATTTGTATTACCCTGTTGTTCTAAACATTTACAATAAATGAGATCCCTTCATAGGAAAACAATATCATCCATAACTCTTTCCCTATTGTCCTTGATAAAATTTTGATTGGTACAGTTTGAGCCTTTATTCCTAAAATCCATAGTAAAATAATGTGATATTATAGCATCTATAATTTCCTTTGATAAGTCAAAACCTAATTTAATAATTTCTCCTTCTTGACATCCCTTATCAACATCAAATTTATGGACTGGTTTAGTTTTAAACATTTCAATAAATACATGAGCCATTAATGTCCTCTTTTAAAGTTGTTTTGTCTATGTTTCAATTGGCTAAATAGATAGACAACATACATAATACATGAAACCTAGACAAAAGTGTGTATTTGCATAACAAGATTTGGAGTTAAAATTTCCAATTTCTACTACTACACTAAGTTTAAGCATGCTGTCATTTCTACTTTCAAGGCATCCATCCATTGCCTAAGAAAATTTTACTACATTATTCACAACATATAGTGTCAACCCCAAGGTTTATATCAATCAAAACCCAACCATTGACACAATTAAAATCAATTATTACATAAGAACCTCTTTGATCTTACATAGCCAGTGAATCATCATTTATGAGATCCCCATTCCACTTAATTGCTTCAGTGCCTGTGTTAACTATAGTAGTCAATGTAATAGTTGCACTCAAGGCAGGTAGTCAATAAGCACTTTAAACAACTATTTTAACCTCGCAAAATAATTTACTTATATGACCAATCTATTGGTCTTTATTGTCGCATTCCATTATTGTTAATAATAGGTCTTTGCCCTGGTATTCCAAAATTAAAATGTCTCAAAATATTTTCATTATTTGATGCCAAATAAAGGTCATCATCAAGGTCATCTTTTGTAATTTCATCCACAACTAAATACGGTCCTTGTGTTGAGGAAAAAATTACAAACTTTGAATCTCCAACAATTTTTTGAATATCCTTAACATACGTTGCCTTAAACACGTGTATCTCCAAAATGTAGATCAAGATTTATCTATACCAATACCCTATTACATATCTGCCCATGATAAAAAATCACACAATATTCATTTCTATTTAACTACTCCATAGGGTCAATAGTCCCCATCAAATAGAACAAACCCTCAAGAATAGCCTTCCCTTGGAAATAATACTATAGACAACCAATCATCTAAATATTTTCACATGCCTATGACACTATGTTGAATAGTAAATGAGTTTATAGAGTTTGAATTGGTGGCATCTTTATGTTCTTTCCTAGTACCTAATTTTCCAACTAAGTTGAAAGCTAATTAACCAAAAGATTCTGTGGGTGGAAACTACACGTGTATAAAACCTCAAGCATAACCATTACCTAAACTTGATTTTTGAAACTACAAGTAGAATCAAAACTTACCTTGACAGTTAGATTGGCAAATATAGAATATGCATCAGACTTTACCATGGAGGCTTCAATAATTGATGATTTTTTTGATGCATTGTTACAGTTGGACTTAATGAAATAAATCCCAATAGAGGAAGAGGAACCACTTACCTCTTGATTACCAAAAGTGATAGAGAGAAAGGTAGTGAACTTATGTGTAGATTATTCTTTATGTGAGTGTAAATAGATAACAAAATATTGATTTACTTTCAAGATTTTGCCAAATTACATTGTTTTCAAAATTGACAAAGCAGATTTTGAGGACCCATGATTGGATGCTTTTACAAAATATGTTAGATGTAAATCTAAATATCCTTGGGACGTAATATTGATTCTAACAAAGTTGATTTCTCATATCTTCCTATCATGTCTCTAATATCCTCTTGATTATCATATGTTTTACCCTTTTTTGGTAAGGAAAATGATAGAATTTTTCCACAAAATCTATTCCTAGACACATCATAACTTGAAGAGATGGAATTTGACCCATTAACCTTGGATTAAACTTTTTTCCATTTATGACATAATGCCATAAGCTTGGTACAAGCATAATTCCAATGAGTGGCACCAAATTTCTCTATAAAAAATTATGAGATCACCGATATGTTCAATTTGAAAATCAGTAGCTAAAATAGGATCATGATCCATCCTTAATTCTTTTTGTAGTTCCATGAACCTCACATCCATTACATGTACAAGTTCCCCCTATGAAACATCAGTTTCTTCTCTTGCACTCCTTGAATTGAAGATCTATCCTTTCCTATTGTCATTAGCAAAACATGTAAGAGAGCTACTCTTACCATAGGAACAACATGTACAAGGATTGGAGGTAGATGACTCTTCAATGCTTCTACCCACTGAATCCTATTGTCATTCATAATATTTTCCTTACCTGAGTTGAAATGAATCTACAAAATGGGTATTAATATCACTCCTCCCTACTAAATTTCCAGGGATGTGAGAAGGAACAAACTCTGAAAGAGGTGCTTTATCCCACACAATATCTTGACATAGTTGTAAAATTATATCTTCATGTTGAATAAGAGAATAGATAAACAAGTAGATCCATTCCTTAAATTCTTTTCCACAAGTTTATAAAAGAGAAACATCTTCTAAAAGAACACATTTATCTTCATTATCTGTCTTTGGTAGCTCTTTTTATTGCACATTACTTTTTTTATATGGATTTATTTTAACATAGGTGCAAGGGTTGATAAACTTATCAATAATAATGATATCAAAATATTTTCCTTTCATGTGCCTCCACCTATTACCTAGATCCCATACTTCTATGTATGGACCATTTTAAACTAAAATAAAATGATCCCTACATCTTTTACTATAAGTTGTGCCCTTGACCCTTTGGCTATCACAAAAGTGTCCATCAACTTTTTCTAGAAAAGAGATTATTGAGATAACCTCAACACCACCCTTCATGTGACTCAAAACTCTAAAATTAGGGTTGATCAAAATGTTCATCCCAAATGCATATCCCTCCCTAATGTTTCTCTAAAAATCAATATGCTCATTCTTATTGTTATAATCAAGAGGAAAATAAAATTGCTTACCTTTTTATTTAAATTCCTTTAGGTGATGTTTTGCTTGAATATCTACCAACTTAGCTTTCTTAACTCTTTTCAACCATTCATCACACCTTTTTTGGGTATTTGTCACATCCTCCATAGTTTCCTAAATTGTAGATGATTTCATTTAAATGTCAGGATCCAATTTTGTTTGTATCTCTTTCCTCATCACAAGGGCATAAATATCTTCCTCTTGGGATATAATGCTTTTTCTACTTTCCTTTTTTATGATAGGTGCCTCCACAAGCTATTTCCTCTCCCTTCCTTGTGGCCATTATTTTTCTTCATGCTCTACCATTACAATTTGGAAATTATTTTCCTTTTCTTTTGTTAAGACATGGTGTAAATTTCCTTGTGTGGCTTGTGGTTTAGACCTTGGTCCAATTCCAACTTAATTTTTATTCAATTCGATAAAATTGGTGAGTGATAATTCTTTCTAGATCTCAATTAGAAGGGATAAATACTCAACGTAGTTATAAGTAATGTCATCTACGATGGAAGGTTGAGTTCCATCACTAGAATTATTTCTTCTCTTGGAAGGAAAGTAAGCTGGAATGATCTAGATGAAGAATCACTCATGGTCTTTGGTGGTTGAATATTATTTTTTGCCCTTGAATTACTTCTTTCACCATTCATATTTTTCATGGTATGAATTAGTCATGCCATCATATTATCCAATCTCTCTTGCCCTTAGGTAAACCTCTCAAACATAACATCATCAAAAAATTTGACCACCATTTTATCTCCTCTTTTTAAATCACATGTTGGCAAGAAACAAGTTATGATAGGATTGAAATGTCCTTCTTAGGACAAAAAATCATTGAGAGGGGGGTGAATTAGTGAGCCCAAATAATCCAACTTCAATTTCAATCCTTACAAATAATTAATCAGTTACCACAAACATTTATGAAACATACATATCATTCATAGTAATGAGCAAAAGAGACAATGTAAGATCAATGACATAACACATGACATATGTGGGAAATCCTCTTGGGGAAGAAAACTCACTAGAACCTATAATTAGACTAAAGTCTTATAATAATAAGAACCAATTTAGACCAACTAAAACTGATCAAGGAACTACAATCCCTTATTTAGTGAGACTACAATCCCACAAGGTGCTACCATACATGTTTAGTTGAGCTAAAACAACAACTAGACCTTTAGCAAGTTTCACCTTGCAAAGAAAGAGGCTACAACACCCTAGATGTTGAGCTATCACAACAACATTTATGAACAAATCCACCTATGAAATGATGTTTTTAACGCCTGATGATGGACCTCTGATTATCACTCTTCACCTTCACTCATACTCAATATGTAAGAGCACTATTTTTCTAACATAATTATTACCTACATGTCATACAAGCAGTCCTCAATATGATCTCATGAACTCATCTACTGGGTACTTTACCTATCTTTTTCTCCATAATTCACACAAACACGCCTCTATCTTATCTCTCACAAGTCTTCCATACCACTAGAAATCACCATCTTTGATTTAACTATTTATAGAGCATTCATGATCATCACCATCTTAGTCAACCTTTAGACATGACTTAACCCTTAAGGCATCTATCTCATCAAGACATAGCTAAATATAATCTTCATATGTTGACCATATCATCTATGGATCACTTTTAAGTAGCTACAGCTATCAAATAGGCCCTTATAGATCTTATAGGTCTCATAGAGACCTATTCACTCATTTAGCACTTCATCAATCAAACTAAGAACATATGACCACTTAAAAATGAATTTAACCATTACACATGACCCTTTTGACATCCTCAAATGATCATAATCACCAAAACACTCTTCTACTAAAACCCAATTTGCTCAAAAACCATTTTGTGCACACAGTCACCATGAATGAATACATAGTCGACTTCTAAACCTTTGTTTATACTTCATATGATTAATCAAAATTTCATAATGCACAAAAATGATACTAATGGAGTCTAAAACATGCTTCAATAGCTAATTCATCATCAAATATCAAAACAACATCATAACCAACTCAATCACCCTTCTTGGGTTACTTGTAGAACATGCATGAAAACATAGTCAAATTGAACCTTCACAACTTTGACTATACACACTTTTAGATCTTCAAATTTATATTTTTAGATGCACCTTGAAGTTTTATATAAGTTCATTTTTTACAACATGAGAAAATTTTTCATATATCAAAATATATAGCCAAAATACAAAGCACTCATTTTTTCCTTTGCAAATTCAAATATTTAAAAGCAAATGGTCATAGTTAATCTTCAATAAATTTGCTCGCATCTCATGTCCTTGATATTAAAATTAATCACAAACAATAAATATTGTTGTAAGGAACTTAACCTTTACCTTTTAACACTCATCGTTGGATCTTCATATTGACTATTTAACTTAATGCGCTCTATAGATATAGATGTATAAACTCTCGCGAACCGTTGATCCTTGGAAGAAGCTCGATCTTTATCTCTACTCAATGTTAAGCATCAAACACTTGTACTCATCTCATAACATCTTGACATCTTAAAGTAAATTCACTCCATCGATGTTTCTCAAACTTTACCTTGTGTAAATTTGACTATGGGGACCATTGCTTATTTGCCTAGAAGGCCAACTTTGGGCCTCCATATCTTTTACTTCACTTAAGTGCATGTTCTGAAATTTGGACCATATGATCTCCTCACATAAGAGAATCCAACCATGTGTTAATATGTTTCTATAAACCTCACATATGTGATATATAATGACATTAAAATGTCTCCTCAAATTTATCTGTTCACAAAGCCAACTATGTCAAGAACTGTCTAGAAAGACTAATTTTGCACATGCATAGATTTTGTCGCACTTCAGCGCTTGACCTAAAAGTTAGTACAAATCAACAAAAAAAAACATAAATAAAACCATATGATCAACATATCTTAAAATATCCATACACGCAAGATATGACCACATCAAACTTCTTACTTAGCTCTTCTTGCCACATTACAAATTTGGCTAAGTATGGGAAAACACTATAAAAAATGCTTGAGAGCCCAACTTTGCACTTGCATATATTTTTTCTCACTTAGGTGCATGACCTAAGACTTTGCACATAAAAAATAGGTACCAATGTGATCATAACCATATGACCAACCCCCCTGACTCATCCACACGTGGTAATTATGATGTCATCAAATTACCCACTCAAATTTTCTGCCATTGGACCCAAAATGTCTAAATGAGAAAAATGATGAACCCAATGAATTCCACTCATGAACATAGGAAATAAAATAATATAAAACCTCTTATAGGACCCCTTTTACATGTTTAATACTCCATACTCATCCTTGAACAAATCTAACCATGTCAAAATTGAAGATCAACCAAACATCTTTCAAAGATACTATGATAAACACATTGCACACTTTGTCATTATCACTTAGAATATAAATACACTTCATCTACTCACCTATACACCTCCATGACATCACCATGATATAATTTATAACTCTCTAATAATATCTCTCTTTGTCATTAATGTCAACACCCATTAATATAGCAATATACAACGCATCTTCATATTCTCTCTTCAAGCACTCTTATAACAGGAACTTTATCCCTTTTTGACATAAAGACAAAGTGGGCACAATCTGATTCTAAAGATATAAAAAAACCTTCAACATGGGAGGACAATATTTATAAGATGATATAAACTCTCTCTTACCTTGAGCCTACCTCTTCTTGTCTTGACAACATCCTTCTTGCTCTATGCCAACATTCACTTCAACCAAGCATTGTAACCAATGAAGATAGACCACACAAAATACTGACATTTGATGGAACTTACTAAGAAACATCTAAGAGCATTTTCTCCTAAGATTTTTGAGCCATTGTATCACTTGAGCATCTTCAGATCTCCATACACCATGAAGAACCTCCATACAGGCTTACTAGCCATCTTTCTCAAGCTACCACAAGGACCACCAATAGAACTTCATGCCACTCACCAAATAGAAAACATGCACTAAACCAAATTGATAACTCACCTTGAAATACTAATGCCTTTCTCTTTTGGATAATTTGATGCAAAGACACTCTTCTTCACATGAGGCCTGTTTAGCCTTCTTATATCCCTACCTGGAACTTGCAAAGCCCATAATTTTTAGTAGACACTTATTTAGGACCTAAAACTTCATATCTAGAGAAATCTCATATTTCCCCTTAATCACACCAATTTTAATCACCAAATTCATCCTTTGAAACATACTTCCTTCACCCTACTAGCCAATTAGTCCTCCATATTGATAAAAATATGAATAGCTTGAGAACTAAAAACCTTAAAATATACATGAAGCTTGATTTAACAATCCATTTAGCCTATTCAACCTATTAATAAGCCTTAGACCTCAAATCATAAGGTAGACCACTTTTCTATTATAGTTCAAAACCCTAGAAACTCAAAACAAATAAGGTCAACAAACTTCCTTCTGATCAATGTACACCTCTGAAATTTTTTGCACATTTAGAGACACCCATCACACACTTTTGGACCAAGATTTGAACTTTTACACCTTCGGGAGCCTTGAATTCCTATAACCCATTTTAGACCTACTTGCCCTTAAGCCAAAAACTAAGAAAACTGAGAGCACTCAAAAATATTCAATTCACCTTCAACATACCTTTAGAACACAAAACACCTGAAGCACATCACAAAGAATTACACAAAATTTTATGAGCACCAAACACTTCTTGACATTACATCAAACTCATTATGCCATCTGGAAACACCCATTCTGATCTTGCATTATAGCTCCTTCACAAATCTCTATAATAATCTCATGATCTTGTTGCTCCCCTTGACCAAAGACCTTCTTTGATTGGTATTATCATCTTAAGCACACAAAATTACTTCTCCACAAGAAAATATGTCTCCTAAAATGCATAAGAAGAGACACCCTACTTCACAATGTTATAGAACATTGTGAAACCAAGAGTTGCCCATAACTCCTCATATTCCTTCTCCTTAATCATCTAATACTTATAGTTCTTCTTCTTCTTTTTAGGCTTAAGAGAAGCAACATGCTCAACCACCACAACATTATCCTTATCTTCTAAGATTCAATTGAAAATACATAGAGATAACAAAGATTCATGACATACATTTTCATCTAAAGAATCCACCTTGTAATTTAGAACCTCATCACTAAGCACAAACAATTGATGTTCTTTGCATGATACATGCTCAACATTATAAGAATGTTCACTTAGATCCATACACACCTTAGAACTAGCCTCAACTAGTATCTTGGTCTTCTTCTTGATTTTGATCTTTTCATTCTCAACATAAGCAGACAATGAAACCTCTTGGCACTCTTCAATTTTTATAGCATTCTCCATCATAGCAAACAACTTACTTAGAACTTCAATCTCATCGTGAATCACACTTGTCACCTTTGACTTCCATGGGTTAACTTGTCTTCTTATTTACACTCTAAGACCCTGATGGAACTCATTCTATCTTGTATACCTTTGATTGTAGAATCTAATGATATGACCTCCTTGTTCAAAATTGTAACACACCATACCCCTTGATGGAAATAAAGTTTGTCTTACTGTGTTTGGATAGAAACTTGCAATATGTCCTTTGTCATAACAAACAAAACAACTTTCCATTTTTAAAGAGGAATCACCTTATCTAATTTTATGTGGACAATGATTTTCAAAGTGTCCCACATCAAGATAATTGAATCACTTAATTTTTCTCTCCTTTTGACTGATGACCCCCATCATAGTCCTATACAAACTCATTTATAACATGTCTCTTGCTTTCTCTATCTCTATGCCCAAATTGATTACATGTATAACAATAACCATTGAAACTTGTATACCTCATGGTATTTGTCTGTCTAATTTGATTTGTCTTTATTTTGCCAACACCTTCATTCCTTGTCTAATGATTTATCTTGAAAGTATGATTGTCCCAGTTCACATTAGTCTTCATATTGTCTTGATTTATATTATTTTGTTCTTCTTCATATCCAAGACTAGTTCTATCACTAACATGCTTTTGATCACTCAGAATATTGTCTAGATCACATGATCTTTTTTCAAATCTCATAGGTATCTTCACCTTACTATATGTTTTCTCTAACTTAGATTTCAAAAACTCATTTTTAGAAACATACCTTGAATATTCATCTTCTTTAGCTCTAGGACTTGTAGACAGGATTTCTAATTGACATCTGAGATGCTTCACTATATCTTCATGTTCCATGGTGTCTTCATTTATTTTTACTTTAAACACATTGAATTTCTCATCAGAGTCCTTGAGTTGAGACTTCATCTTCTTATTAATATTCTTCTCAATCTTCAATTCTTCAAGAGCATTTGTTAATGCAATCCCATAGTCCATCTTATCTTCATCATTATCTAAATCACTCCAAGTAGACTCCTTATGATGTGAGCAACTTATTCAACCGTGAATAGAGCTTTATCTTTAGTATGACTATCATTTTCATGGTCATATTTGGAGTTACTGTTCACTCTCATCTAATGAATTACAATCTTCTTTGGTGTAGAGACTCTTCTTATTCTTGAATGACTTCTTATTATTATACTTTCTGAATATTTTCTTCCTATAAGTCTTCATGTCTTCATATTGGCCTTTACCATGCTCTTCGTCAACATTATTCTCATGCTTATGAGGGAACTTATGAGCAAAATGTCTTATCTCTCCATAGTTGAAACATTGTAAAGATAGTTTGCCCTTATACTTCCCTAAGCTTATGTTCAATTTCCTATTAATCAAAGCAATTAGTTCATCCTCATCAATGTTAGATATGTCATCCTCTTTGGGTTTCTTACCTTGTAACTTCTTCTTAAGCTTCATATCTATCTTGATTGTTGCTTCCTTCTTTGATGTTATATTATCATTTACTCTCATCTCATAGGCAGTAAGGGTACCATGCAATTGATCCATCTTCAACTGAGTAAGATCATGACTTTCTTCTATAGCAGATAATTTTAGATCAAACTTGAAGGATAGATAAATTAATACTTTTTGGACTCTAGTATCCTCTTCAAGATACTCTCCAAGACCTCTGATGATGTTCACAGTCTCATCAACTCTCTATAGAAAGGATGCCACAAAATTTTTTTCCTTCATCTTGAGATTTTCAAATTGCCTTCTCTGAGTCTATAACTTAGTAAAATTGACCTTTGAATCTCCTTCATAAATGATCTATATTTTATCCCATATCATTTTAGAAAATTTGCAATGGATTACCTTAGTGAAATCAGTCTTTATAAAACCACAAGTGATGATATTCATTACCTTAAAATTTTTCTCAAATATCTTCTTGTCTGTAACACTAGATGGAGGAGTATTAGGAGCAACATAGCTATACACAATAGATTTTCATAAATGAAACCTTAGGGATATAACATATGACCTCATCCTTGCACTCCAAAAAGCATAATGGATCCATTAAACATCAGAGCTTGCTTAGTAGAGAAACCTCCTTGATGACTACCCATATTGTACCTTGGATGACCTTCAAGCTATCAAGCCTTTACCGAAGGCCCTGATTTGATACCAATTATTAGAAGTACAATCACTAAGGGGGGGGTGAATCAGTGAGCCCAAAAAATATAACTTCAATTTCAATCCTTACAAACACTTAATCAGTTACTACAAATATACATGAAACATATACATCATTCATAGCAATGCAATGCAAGATCAATCACATAACATATGACATATGTGGGAAACCCTTTTGGATGAGAAAAACCACTTGAACCTACAATTGGACTACTATATTATAATAAAAATAAATAATTTAGACCAGTTGCAACTGATCAAGGAACTACAATCCCTTATTTAATGAGACTACAATCTCACAAGGTGGTACCCCACCTATCTAGCCAAGCTGCAACAACAACTAGACTTTTCAAAAGTGTCACATTACAAGGAGGCTAAAATCCACTATATGCTGAGCTACCACAACACCACCTATGAACTGATGTCTTCAACACCTGATGATGGACCTCTAATTATCACTCTTCACCTTCGCTCATACTCAATTTGCAAGAGCACTATTATGTCAAAATAATTATGACCTATAGATTACACAAATAGTCCTCAATATAATATACTCATCAACTTATCTATAGGGAACTTTACCTCTCCTTCTCTCCATAATTTACACACACAAAGCTTTCTCCTATCTCTCACAAGTCTTCCACACCATTAGAAATCACCATCTCTAATTTCACTATTTATAGAGCATTCATGATCATCACCATATTAGTTAGCCATTAGGCATGACTTAACCCTTAAGGAATTTATTTCATCAAGACATAGATAAATAAAATATTCATAGTTTGTCCATAGCATTTATGGGTCACTTTTAAGCAACTACACCTATCATATAGGCCCTTGTAGCTCTTATAGGTCTCATGGAGACCTATTGACCCATTTAGCACTTCATCAATTAAACTAAGAATATAAATCTAGTTAAAAATTCATGGACCCATTCCATATGACCTCTTTGACATCTTTAAATTATCATAGTCACCAAAACACTCTTTTCTTAAAGCATAATTTTCTCAAACACCATTATGTGCATATAGTCACCATGAACGAATACATAGTTAACTTCTAAACTTGATTGGTAAAATATTCATAATCCATAGAGATTATCCTCATGGATTTTACAATATGATCCAATAGCTAATTCATCATCAAACATTGAAACAACATCATAATGAGCTCAATTACCCTTTTCGAGTTACTTGCAGAGCATGCATGAAAACACAATCAAATTTGAACCTTCATAACTTTGAGTGTACACACTTTTATATCTTAAAAATTATATTTATATATTCAACTTGGAGTCCTCTATAAGTTCACTTTTTATACCATAAGCAAATTTTACATGGATCGAGAGATATAACCAAAATATAGAGCACTAATTTTTTCTTTTGCAAATTCAAATATTCAAATACAAATGGTCATAGTTAATCCTTGATCACTTTTCTCACATCTCATGTCCTTGATACTTAGATAAATTATTCAACATTGATATTATTATAAGTAAACTAACTTTTACCTTTTAGTGCTCATCGTTGTATCTTCATCTTGACTATTTGACTTAATGCACTCCATAATCTAGATGTATGAACTCCCATGAAATGTTGATCCTTGAAACAAGCTCGGTCTTTATCTCTACTAAATATTAATCATCAAACACTTGTCCTCATCTCATAACATCCTATAATTTTAGAGTAAATTCACTCCATTGATGTTGATTAAACTTTATCTTGTGCAAATTTGACTGAGTATGGGGACCATTGCTTATCTATCTGGAAGGCCAACTTTGGGCCTCCATATCTTTTACTTCACTCAAGTGCATGTTCTAAATTTAGACTATATGATCTCTTCACATAGGAGAATCCAACCATGTATTAATATTCTCCTAGAACCCTCACATGTGTGATATATAATAACATTAAAATGCTTCCTCAAATTTATCTATTCACAGAGCTAACTATGCCAAGAATTGTCTAGAAAGACCAACTTTGCACATGCATATCTTTTATCATGCTTTGGTGCTTGACCTGAAAGTTAACACAAATCAACTAGACAAAAAATTAAAAAAATCTTATGATCAACTTCTCCTGAAACATCTACACATGTGAGAAATGACTACATCAAAATGCTTACTCGACTTTTCTTACCACATTGCAAAATTGGCTAAGTATGAGAAAACACTATCAAAAATGCTTGGGAGCCCAACTTTGCACTTTCATATATTGTTTTTCACTTAGGCTCATGACCTAAGAATTTGCACATAGAAACTAGGAACTAATGTGATCATAACCATATGATGAAATCCCACTAACCCATCTACACATGGAAATTATGACATCATCAAATTGCCTACTTAGATTTTTTGCCATTGGATCCAAATTGTCTAGATAAGAACAATGATGAACCAGGTGAATTTCATTCATGTACACAAGCACTCAAAACATAGAAAACCCATTATAGGACCCCTTACACTTTCTCAATACTCCATACTCATCCCTGAACAACTCTAGCCATGTTAAAACTGAAGATCAACCAAACATCTTTCAAGCATACTAAGATAAGCACATTACACACTTTGTCATTATCTCTTAGATTATCAAGGCACTTCATCTACTGACCTAGACACCTCCATGAAATCACCATGACATCATTGATAACTCTTCAACATCAATATAGTTTTACGTAATGTCATATACAATGGAAGGCTGAGTTTCATCACTGGAATGGTTTCTTCTCTTGGAAGGAAAGTAAGCTAGAATGATCTAGATGAAGAATCACTCATGGTCTTTGGTGGCTGAATATTATTGTTTTCCCTTGAATAAATTCTATCACCATTCAAATTTTTCATGGTATGAATAAGTCTTTTCATCATATTAGCCAATCCCTCTTGCCTTTGGGTAAACCTCTCAAACATAGCATCGTCAAAAAATTTGACTGCCATTTTATCCTCTCTTTCTAAATCAAAGGTTGGCAATAACTAAGTTATGATACCACTAAAATGGAAATTCCCCTTAGGACAAAAATAGATAAATATAGAAATCACTGCAAACCTTGATTGATAATTTTAGATTTTTGAAAATAGCTATTTTAGTACTTAAATGAATTTTCCACATGTAATAAATCCTCAATAAAATTACAAAATATTTATTTAAATTAAAACCCTAATTTTTACATCTATTTCATGTCTAAATTTTTTAAAAAATATTATTCAATTGATGAGGAAAATATTTGAACTTTCGCCCATTGGATATGCTAGAATGACCAATCCAAATCTTAGAAACAACTTGCCACAATGGGGAATTGCTATGCTAACCCAAATAAACTTGATTTATTGTTAATTGCTGATTAAAAGGAATCCCTCCATTGTGCTCCCCTTCCTAAGATCCTCTAAAGTGGGTCATTCAACTCCTACAAATGATAAATCTAATTTGTTGCCCTTTCTTGATGACCTTGAAGCTAAAAGATGATTTTGAAGTCCAAAACTGATAAATCTAATTCACTTTCCTTTCTTGATGACCTTGAAATTGAAAGATGGTTTTGAAGTCCAAAATTGATAAATTTGATTCATTGACCTTTCTTGATGATCTTGAAGCTAAAAGATGATTTTGAAGTCTAATGTGGTCTCTAAATGAGAACACTTGATGAGTATGAAGGTTTCACATCCTTCAATATTGAAACAAGTGAGGGTTTCTATCCTCCAAACTAACTACTCAAGAAAATGTTCTTTAACAATAAGAAATTTGGTCTACTAATGATTATTCCCTTAGAAATCTCCACTTCCCTGTATAACCTTCTTCCCTCTAAACATCTCCCAAAGGTGGCATTCAAAAAAGAGAGGGAAAAGAAATCTTTCAAAAGGCAACCACTTAAAAAAAATCATTAATGGTTGACTTATTTTAATATTAAAAATTCCCCTTTTAATATTAAATTTCAAATCACCAAAAGTTTCTAACAAATAATTTTTAACAAATCAAACAAAAGGAACCATGTTTTTTTCTTTTTTTTAAAAAAACCTTCCCTTAGCCAAATAAGAAACCAAAAAATTCAGCTAAGGGCTCCAAACCAAGCTACACTTGAGTAGGTGACATTACACACCAATGGTCTACCCACCTATTTCTTAGTGACCCTTTAAGGCATGCACTCAGAGAGATCAAAACTATACAAGTTCTTGTAAGAGAGAAAGCATCATTAAATGCTCAAGTTTAAAAATATTATCTATATACACCCCTCATCAAAGATAACATTTTACCCACACATATTTGAAACAATATAGTTCTATTTTAAAATACTTAAAAATGTTTGGATATAATAGAATAAGATTTGGGAAACATACACAAGGCATTTTTGAGCCTATCAATCAATCTATTGATGAAAGACGCAAAGGTATTGGTTAAGTAGATGACTTACAAGGAAATGTTGAAACAAAAAAGCCACATGTGCATACACACACATTACCTTAAGTCCCCACAAGATGTTCAAGAGAACCTTCATGTTTCTATTGTAAAATAATCTCCTCTAGAATGGCCTCGTTAGCTTATAATTATACAACACCTATCATTATACATTCAAGAAATTATATTAATGACATTAGTCAATCAAGTGTTAATTGAAAATGATCTAGGAATAAATATATGCACCATACAATGCTTACAAGATTTGAGGATTACACACATTGCATTTACAAGGTAAAACATATTATCAAAGGATTTGGTGATACATCATTTTCAACATCATCAACCATATCATGGTGACAGGATCTAGAACATAAAGCTCTGATACCACTTTGTTAGGATTAGGAGCACAATTGATTACCTTTGTATAAGCAAATAAACACGGAATTTAATCAGAATCAACAAGTAACTAGAAATCAGAAACAACACAAAATTTGAGAGACAATACAATCTTATATTCAACTCATCCAGAAAGAAAATATAATAAAAAAGATGCCACTTCTTCTTACACCTCTGAGGCTTCCCACACCTCTAGGACTTCCAGTAATTCTCAATCAAGAGTTCTCTCTCTCAATTACGGTCACAAAAATCAACTCAAACACAGAGTTGTTGTTCACCTCCAACTAGTTAGTAACAATATTGCCAGTACCAAGTACTCCACGTAGTCCAAGTAGATCTTCTTAATCTTGCAACAACCTGCAAATCAATAAACTTACTTACCATGTAGATCTTCTCCCTGATCTTGCACAACCTGCAGATCAACCTGATCTTATAATTAAAAGGATCTCTTTCTTGTCCTTAATTACAATACAAGTCCATGAGTCTATTATATAGATCTCATGCAAAAAATAATTAGACACTTAATTACAATAATTAAACATGCAACTCAAGACTAAAATTAGCTTTTTACATGTAAACAATCGATTCATTAACAAACTATCTGTGAAACTCGTAGTTTGAGAACCGCACAGGCAACCGACGTCGATCTCTGTCTATCTGGAGATGACTGATGTTGATCGATCCCTGACTAATGTTGGTAGCTTCCTATCTACCTCTGATCAACGTCAGTTGGCTTGACCGATGCTGATGACTGTGACATTCAACAACCCTCCATGTTTGCATTCGAGTGAAGCTTTTAACTCCACAACCTAACAATCTCCCACTTGGAGATAAACAGCTACACCTGTATCTATACCTGTACATCCTCTAATTTTGTTTTCTAGCTTGTATCCCTCTTCAAGCTCAATCTTGAAGACCAACCACCACACAACCTATGATGCTACACCTGTCATCCAAGTAACCTGCCATATCTGATTCTACATACCCATATAGAGAAGTGTCTGACCCTGCATCACATGTATACCTGTTGCTGGTCTCTCTCAGATACTTGAGAATCTACTGAACTACTCTCTAGTGCTTCTTTCTTAGATTGATCACAAACTTTTTGATAGCTCCCACTACTGGGGCAATATCAGGGAGTACACATGTACTCAACTTTATCATGTGATTGGGGACTCTATTCTGTGAACTATCCATCTATAGGTGTGCTTGCTGATTTTGTATCTTGTACTACTTTATTCACACAATCATCTTGAGACAATATCAACCTGTGATCTTTTTTGTCTCTAAGAATACTCATGCCAAAATTTTTTGCTGCTTCCAAATTCTTCATGACACACCTCTGAACTAACTTTGCCTTTAGCTCAACAACTCCCTGCATGTGTGACCCTACAACAAGCATACACACTACATACAACAACATGATAATGTAGCTAATATTATCCAACCTGATAAATAAACTACAATGGTCACACTGACATTGACTAAAGCCATGCTTTGTCATACACCTGTCAAACCTCCATTGTCCTGTAGCTTTTTCAAGACCATATGCACTGGCCTTTCATCTCACATATCCATTATCTCTCTTTTTTAACTCAGCTGACAACTCTACCAAACCTCCCATTTGGTTCTCTCCCAAGGAATCAACTTCCTCATCCATGCCATGCTCCCACTGTTTCTTGGATTCTACCTGCTCTACTTCTTTAAAACTTCCTGGTTCTTGACCATCAGTGAGCAACAAATAGTGTAAAAAAAAGGAATAATAATTTTGAGGCTTATTTATCTTTTCAATCCTCTTTATGGGCATTTAAGACTCCTTGAAAGCTTGCTGTCCATCCAAAATCCATTTTTTGGTTGACCCTAGTTTGCACATGACCGATATCAAATTCTCTTGATCACTGACGTCGATTCCTTGACCGACGTTGGTTCTCTAATCGATGTCGATGTCCACTTATCTATCGACGTCAGTTCTACCTGATTGATGCTGATACCTATGTTTTCTTATGAGCGATGACTTTTTACGTGTGAGCTTACTTTAAATCATAACCTTGTTCAAACTGCCCTGCTCAAAATTATTCAGCCCCTGTGACTGATCTCTGTCTGTCATCTTCTCCTTAAACACCAAAGATTTTCTGTTCTTGCCAAAAATATCAGATTTTTTTTTTTACAATAAACTCGATCCTTTCTTGTAGTATTAGTTTTAAGAAACCTCACTTTCTTCTGTTGCTTATAGAAATCTCGATCTATGCCTCCTAGATCTGAACTCTTATTTTTTGACTCAAGAACATGCATCCCCTTCTTATTCATGTGACCAAGCCTACGAAGCCACATCTTTAAATCTACATTTGAAGTAGATAAACTAGAAGGAGAATTAGTAATACAAGTAGATAGATAAAGAGTACCTACTTTATTACCTCTTGCTAAAACAAGTGCACCCTTGTAACTTTTCAAGAGTCCACTGTGAGAGTTACTGTGCATCTCTCATCACCCAACTTTTCTATAGAAATTAAATTTTGCTTCAGAACTGGAACATGCATGACATCCTTCAACACCTATGTGTTGCTCGTCTACAATTTTAGCTGTACTTCCCCTTTGCCAACCATTTGACAAGGCTTACCATCTCCTAAATAAATCTCTCCAAAGTCTCCATAGACATAATCATGAAAAGATGCTCTATTTAGAGTTACATGGAAAGAGGCACCATAATCTAAAACTCAATATTCTATTTTATCTAAAGAACATACAAGAGCATCCTATGCAACAACATCTGCAACATCTACTTCTTTATTTCCTTCATGTTGATCTTCAACCAACAATCTTTCTTTACATGCCCTTTCTTTTCACAATGCCAGCAGATTTTCCTGCCAGGCCTGGGTCTAGGTCTCCTGCCTTTTTTTGACTTCCCTTGCTCGATCTTCTCTCTTTGCTTTCAACACTCAAAGCATTCCTTGATGATTCACCTGTGTTTTTTTTGTGAATTTTTTCATTCAAGATTACACTAACAACATCATCCATTTTTAAGATATTTGAAGTAGACACAGTATTACTAACTGCCATTACTAAACTATCCCAACTTTCAGGTAAGGAACACAAGATTAAGAGAGTCTTAATTTTATCATCAAAAACAATATTGACTGAAACTAACTGATTAACTAATCCATGAAAATCACTAAGATGACTATGTACCGATCCACCTTCCTGCATTTACAAATTAAATAATTGTTTCATAAGAAATACCTTATTCAAAACCGAGGGTTTTTCATATAAATTTTTCAAAGATTCCATTAACTCTACTATTGTCTTAGCCTATGATAAGTTGAAAATTATAGACGATGCCAGGCTCAATCTTATAGTTTCCAGAGCCTTTCGATCAAGAACCTTCCATTCTTTATCTTTCATATCTGTGGGCTTGCTTGCAACCCCACCCAATGGTAAATATAGATCTTTCTGATATAGATAATCTTCTATCTGTATCCTCTATAACTGATAATTCATGCCATTGAATTTCTCCATTCTTAGCTTATTTTTTTTTGCCATTGTTATACTCCCACTTGAATAGAAACCCCTGTGAGTGACCTGTAATCAAAACACAAATCCCTGCTCTCTGCAACTTGGCTCTGATACCACTTGATAGGATCTAGAACATAAAGCTCTGATACCACTTTGTCAAGATTAGGAGCACAATTGATTACCTTTGTATAAGCAACTAAACACAAAATTTAACCAGAATCAACAAGTAACTAGAAATCAAAAACAACACAAAATTTGAGAGACAATACAATCTTGTATTCAACTCATCAAAAAAAAAATATAATAAAAAAGATGCCACTTCTTCTTACACCTTTGAGGCTTCCCACACCTCTAGGACTTCTAGTAATTCTCAATCAAGAGTTCTCTCTCAATTACGGTCACAACAATCAACTCAAACACAGAGTTATTGTTCACCTCCAACCAGTCAGTACCAAGTACTCCATGTACTCCACGTAGATCTCTCTAATCTTGCAACAACCTACAAATTAATGACCTTACTTATCATGTAGATCTTCTCCCTGATCTTGCACAACCTACAGATCAACCTGATCTTACAATTGGAAGGATCTCTTCCTTGTCCTTAATTATAATACAAGCCCATGAGTCTATTATATAGATCCCATGCAAATAATAATTAGACACCTAATTACAATAATTAGACACGTAACTCAAGACTAAAATTAGCCTTTTACATGAAAACAATCAGTTTGTTAACAAACTATTCATGAAACTCGTAGTTCAAAAATCGCACAGGTGACTGACGTCAGTCTCTGTCTGTCTGGAGATGACCGATGTCGGCCGATCCCTGATCGATGTCAGCAGCTTCCTGTCTACCCCTGACCGACGTCGATTGGCCTAACCGACGCCGGTGACTGTGACATTCAGAAACCCTCCATGTTTGCATCCGGGTGAAGCTTTTAGCTCCATAACCTAACACATAGAATATAAATGTGGGACCTAATATAATGTAGAATTCATTTCAAGTCATGTCTAATTAGTTATAATATAATTTTCTCTTGGGGAAACCTTGGATACATTCTATGGAGGCAATACTGTATAGACTACATAGGGGTGTAAAATTCATGTATGATGGAAAATTGGTATGCATGCATGACCGATAATGACCCCTTATAGTATTTTTATTTTATGCACTCCATTCCTCATCATGTTAAATCAGTTCACCAAAAAAGGCATTTTTCAAAACTTTCTAATTCTCCTTATCAGTTACTACAACAATTACTTGAGCGCAACCCCAGATTCTTCTTTCACCAATAGAGATTGATATGAGTACAAGTCTAGATAAGGGATACAACATAAATACACATTACAATGATCATATATGCATGGGGAAATCTACAAACATATGTTACATATTAAGGTATGATATACATGATCTAATTGATAACAATACCATTGGTCTTATGGAAATATTTCATCATATACACATGCAAATACAAACATTTTAAGAGGACATAAAAAAAATCTTGACACTATCATCAAAAAGCTTACACACTAGTAACTTTATTAGGCTACTGTGATGGATGTCATAAAGCACATTATTACTCTTTATATTTAGACACACATACATCTTATAAATTCATAGCACTTGACACTAGGCTTATGGATGAGTTATCTTAGTCATTATAATGATACTTATTGTACATATCTTATTAATGTTTGCTTGAATACTTATATCCCTCTATTTTTCTATTTGAAAAATTATCATCCATATGCTTTTGTACTTGGTCATTATTCTATCCCTTTATTTTTTCTCATGTGGTCCTTGCCTTTGATTATCATCCTAATCTAGACATCCCATATATATACCTCATGATGATGAAACCTTCATAGAAACATTATATCTCATTAAACTTTATTTTATGGCATCTCCCTATCTCACTAGTCCACATATATGCAATATGGCCTCCATTTTGCTTACATGATCATACATATATGGCTACACTCTACATGAGCACACACACTGACTCATCCTCCAACCCAACCACTATCAAAATTGATTATTACACCTACACAATGTTATTATCCACATGTATTTATGACACATATTTATAATTATGTTACTGATATATTTAACTCACATACCTTGGTTCATCCCACATAGTTAGTTATACAACCTACTTAGGTTGATTCTACACATACCATTTAGAGGATAATTTATAACTTTCTCAAGAGTCTAGTATTACAATACTTATTACATCAAAGTAAGCAATATAAAGAAGGTGAACAACGAATATGCGGTTCACATACCTTTCCTGACCTCCACATGGGTGTTTGAGACTTATTAATTCACCCAACATCCATTCCAGTGACCGATATAGGCCATCTCCCAGTCTGCTCTCAATCGATGTCAGTTCCCTGCATTGATCCTGACTATCGACATCATTTCTCTGGCCGGCGCTGGTGTCCATCCTGCCGATGTCAGTCCTTATGACTGACGTCGGACTTCTCCTATCTGACCTACCGACCCTGCTGGTCTGCACATGACCGATGTCGGTATCTGGATGACTAACGTCGGTGCCAAGCTACCGACATCGGTGTCTATGTGTTCCTGTAAGTGATGAAATTTTCATCCGTGAGCTCTTCTTGGATCAAACCTTTGTCCATGCTGCCCTGCTCAGACTTATTCAGCCCTTGTGACTGATTTCTGTCCTTCATCTCCTCCAAAAACACCAAGGCTTCTTTGTTCCTGTCAAAAGCATCAAATTTTCTCTTTCTGCAATGAACTGTATTTATGCTTTTCAAATTTGAACACATACCTTTTGAATCAAGAACTTCCATTCTCTTCCTGTTCTTGTGACCAAGGCTATTAGGCCACATCCTCGAATCTACACTAGAAGTAGAATCAGTAATACAAGTAGACAGATAAAGAGTATCTACTTTCTTACCTCTTGCTAGAACAAGTGCTCCCTTGGTAACCTTCTAGGAATCTGCTGTGAGGGTTATTGTGCATCCCTCATCTCCCAACCTTCCTATAGAAATCAAACTCTGCTTCAGAATTGGAACATGCATGACCTCTTTCAACACCCACGTGTTGTCAATCTACAATCTCAGCTGCACTTTCCCTTTGCCAACTATCTGACAAGGCATACCATCCCCTAAATAAAGAACTCTAAAGTCTCCCTGTTCATACTCGTAGAACAAATCTCTGTTTGGGGATGCATGAAAAGATAAACCAGAATCTAAAATCCATGATCCTACCTGACTATCTGAAGAAAGTATGAGAGCATCCTGCATCACAATATTTACATCCTTTGCTTCTCCCATACCTGCATATTGATTCTCTTTATCTCTCAACCAACACTCCTTTGTATGTCCTTTCTTTTCACAAAACCAGCAGGTAATACCTTTGGACTCAAATCTCCTTCTCGACCTTGATTTCTCTTGCTCAACCTTCTCCCTTTGCCTTTCCCTACTTTCTGCACTTAGAGCATTCCCTGATGATTCACCTGTGCTTCTCCTGCATATTTCTTCATTCAAGATCACACTGACAACATCATCAACTTTTAAGATTTTAGAAGCAGATGCAGAATTAGTTACTGCCATAACCATACCGTCCCAACTTTCAGGCAAAGAACATAAAATCAAGAGAGCCTTTACCTCATCATCAAAAACAATATTGACTGAAGCTAGTTGGTTTACCAAACCATGGAAATCATTGAGATGAGTATGTACCGATCCACCTTCCTGCATTTGCAAAGTAAATAGCTGCTTCATAAGGTATACCTTGTTAAAAGCCAAGGGCTTTTCATATAAATTTGCCAAGGACTTTATCAACTCTTCCGTTGTCTTGCACTGTGATAAGCTAGAAATCACAGACGATGAAAGGCTCAACCTTATGAAACCGAGAGCCTTCCAAGCAAGAACGTTCCATTCTTCATCCTTCATATCTGTGGGCTTGCATGCAACCCCACCCAATAGTAAGTACAGATCCTTCTGATACAGATAGTCCTCAATCTGCATCCTTCAGTGTTGATAATTCTTGCCATTAAACTTCTCCATTCGTAGCCTGCTTTCTTCTGCCATTGCTGAACTCCCACTCAATCAAAAAATCCTGTGAATGACCTGTAATAAAAAAATAATACCCTGCTTCCTGCAAACCGTAGCTCTGATACCACTTGTCAGGGGATCTGTAGCTCTACCAATTAGAGCACAATTGATTACTTTCTTATATGCAATTAAACACAGAATTATATCAGAATGATAAAGAAGCTAGAAACTCGAGACAGCAAAGAATTTGAGAGACAATACACACTCTTTGTATTAGATATTACTAGAAGAAAATATAATAAGGAAGATGCCACTTCTTCCTCCACCTCAAAGGCTTGCCACACCTCAAGACCTTCTTCCCTCTCTCTCTTGCTCAACACAGCAACTCTAAAGCCTGAGTTGCTATCCTTCCTTGAATGCTTCAGCTGATCTCCTTGACCTTACACCTGTAGATCTCCTTGACCTTGCTAGCTTCAATGCTTTTACTTGTCTTAGAATAATTACAATACATGCCTTATGGGTCTATAAATAGGATTCTATGCTTACAAAAATAGAACTCTAACTACTAAAATTAGACACACAACCCACGACTTAAATTAGCCCCTTAGCATGCAAACACTCGGTTCAACTAACTAACTGTTTGTGTAACAAACAGTTCTAGACCGCACAGGTGACCGATGCCGGTCTCTGCTGGTCTAGTGCTGCCGACGTCGGCCGACTCCCTACCGTCGCCGGTCTCCTTCTCCACTGCCTGTAACCGACGTCGGTCATACTGCCGATGCCGGTGGCTCTGGTTCTTCAGCATCCTTCCTCTTCTATCTGCAAATAGTTGAAGCTTTTAGCTCCACACCACAACACGATGAAGGTGAATTTTTGTATTGAGAGATCAACTTGCAAGAAGGTTGTTTATTATTTCTAGGTTGTTGAAACGCCTTTAATGGAAACGGTCTACTCCTTTAGAGAACCTGGAGATGTAGGCATCATTTGTTGAGTTGAACTCTGTTATCATATTTTGTGTTTCTTGGTAATTTGTCATTTTGATGCATGATTTTGTTTCAGTTTGATGATTTATTTTAATTAGTAAATGAACTCATGCAAGTTATTTTCATTATGACAATTATAACATAACGTTATTAAAAAACTGGTTCAATAACCAAGAATGATTTATGCTAAAACATTTTGCAGGTTCTTTTGAGATTTTTGAGAATTTGTATCAATTTTGAGAAAATTCAGTATTCATATTTTGAACTTCACTTTGAGTTTGAATCAGTGGAGTTTACGGATCAAAAATTGATGAAAAAGATATAGGGCATTCATTTACTTCTTCATAGGTGGATCTATGAGCAACTGGAGTAGTTGGTCAATAAATTGGTTAATTGACTTATTAGAGGAAGTAGTCAAGAGCCCTAGGCAAAATCTATGTCAGTTGTTATTTTGGAGAATGAATCTCTAGAGGAAGTACTTGAAAATGAGCATGGGTATTTAGAAAGGTGTTTAGTATGCAGGTTCAATAGGTTTTGGACTTCCCTTCCTAGCCTTCATTAGTGGATTTATGATTCATGACAACTGATGTTGGAAGATAATTTGAAATTGTATTCCTATTCTAGAGGATTATTTATCATGGTTTTTTAATCTCTTATAAATTATAATAAGATATTATCATCCAAATCTTGGAGCTTTGATCATCATCATCTTCTTCTAAAACCATGGTTTCTAGATTTTAACCATTTTACTAAAATCTCTCTTTCAGACCCATATGGTTTTGACTACTTTATCTTCCTCTCCATTTTTGATCAAAGATTGGGTTAGCGACTATTGAGAAAGCCCTAGGAAATTTGTTAGAAATTAATGCATCTTCTTTGAATTTTTCTCAAATAATTTTTGCTAGGGTTATTATATGTTTGGATATTTCCTAGGCCTTGTCTGATATGATTGAGTTGAGAGTTAAAGATAGATGCTGGTCTCAAACCCTAAATTATGAGGGTCTCCCCTTTAGGTGTAAGAATTGATTCAAAATTGGTCATATAGCTGATTCTTGTCTAAGGTCCAAGCAAAAATGGAATCTTCATGGTGGTAGGAGGCAAGTGAAGAGTTTTTCACAATTGTTTTGGATAATGATCATGTTTTATCCTAAAAACTATTGTATAAGTCCTTAAGGATGAAGAATCTGAATAAGGGTTGGCTAATTTGGTGTCATTAGCCCAGTTTTGGAGGTTTTTGGATTAGTTGTGAAGAGTAATAATGATTCAAATAGCATAAATATGGTTTGTAGAAGCTCATATGTGGAAAGGTATATCTCTCCAAGTTTGGATATAAGTTCTTTGAGTAAATTAGAAGAATGTATGATAGTAAGAAATAAGAGAAGAGGACATTTTATATCTAACCCTACTTCTAGGATACTTCGCTCTCACAACAAAGTGAATAGGGGTGAAACATAGTAATTTTAGTTTAATGTATTTGTATATTTTGTTCTTTATTGATAAGTTGAAGTATTTTTCAATACTTTGGATAGTTAGTTTTGAATGAAATATGTTGGACAAATTCCTTGATGATTTTGCCATTAATCTAGGCCTAATTAGTTCTCTGAGTAAATTTGTTATCAAGAAAGGGCTTCATAATCCCTGAAATCAATAAAAAAAATTAAAAAAAAACTATCCATATAAGCCTTTAAGTAATTTAATAATGTAAAACAACTTGAAAATATTTTTATTAAGCATAATAGATTATATTTCCATAAGCATAATAAATTTTATTTCTATAAGCTTGTATAACTTAAAATGATGACAATTTCAAACATTATGGTCCACAAAAATAATGATTTATCTTGTGGCCTTTCAAATTTGTTTTTTTTCAATAAAGGGGTCATAAAGGAATGCAAAGGTGATTTCACCCAAAACTTTTAGTAATGAAACTTATTTAGTTTCAAAAATTTCTAATAATAATTACATCTTATTTGTAAATCCAAATAACAACTTAAAGTATCCTAAAAAGTACTCCAAGCATGCATAAAATCTCCACAAAGGTACTAACATGATCTCCAAGAAGACATCTGTAAGGCAAAGGCAAGGATAAACTCACGTCCCATTTGATTTCCATCATTTTTTGGGTCACCCTAAGGACCCTTGAGCCAATAAATTCCATCTTGAATCATGGGTATATTAAAAACAAGGGTTCAAAGTGAGACTACTCAAAAGTGAGAGGAAACTAGGCAAGAGGCATATATGTCAACACTTCACTCTAAGTACTTAAACCTTCTTAAAACAAGGAAAATTTTGAAAACATATCACCAAAGCATTCCTTGATAAGGAATAAAAAATAGGGACTACGGGTGAAAACCCAATGACATTTTTCCAAGCATTTCTATGTTCACACCTAAGTAGGGAGGTACACAACTCTAACCATATTAGACAAAATTTAAATTATGGTTACAATAAATCATCGAATAATAAAAAAATAAACAATTTTGTGAGGGATAAATGTCCCCCAAAGCACCCTTAAATAGTAATAAAACATTATTGGCCTTAAGCCTAAAACAAAATTATATAGACAGAGATATTTAAATCTAGGTGGCCTTCTTAAACCCACAAAAGCTTAAATTTTAAAATAAATAGAAAATTAATACTTTTAATTATAATGTAAACATGGAAAGAGGATTTAAAAAGAGAACCTACCTATGATCCACAACTTTAATAAGTTTACAACCATATTATAAGGTTCCTTCTTGATTTTAGTTATATCCCTTCAAGGTTCCTTCTCAATTCCTTCCAAGTTAAATCCCCCAAATCTAAATTTCTAAAAATAAATTATGCACATGAATTTCAATTCTAACACCTTTTATAATAGGAAGGTAACAATTGTTCCTTCCCTTCCTCAAGTGTTTTTTTAAAATAATTATTCTGCCTAATAACTTTATCTTACATATGTAACAAGTTATACTTATATATCATTTAATATTTCTCCATCCAAGAGATTAATTATGTAATTGGTTGTCTCTAAAGTCCTCAAATATCCCTATAATCTCTCTTTTATTCAACCATGAAGTCAAAGGTCTTAAACTTTACCACGAAGAAATATTAACTTGTACTAACTCTTTAAAAGTGGGTATCTTCTTCGATTCATATTTTACAAGTTTAGGATCATTAAATGACTTACCCAAACTCCCACTTGGACTTATATAAACTAATATAAGTTTTAAGTGTAAGGATAAAGGGGTTGGAATAAGGGAATATTTCTAAACTAAGAATTTTTTTGACAATAACCATTAGATGTCATATAGGACATAAATACTAGGTGATAAATATTATATCTACAAACCTAATAGAAATGGTAATTCCATTATAAACATAGTTACATATCCCTCATTTGGACATACATGCCACATGTTCACTTAATCCACACATCAAAATGTAAAATATTTGACATAACTGAAGCAATTATATTGCATGGTAATATAAACAAGCAATAGAAAATATAAAGTACACAATGCATTCCATTAAGGATTTCAAACACATACATCCATCATAGTGAACAATAATCATTGTGTCAATAATAAAAAAATAAAGGTACTCAATATCGAATCAAAATATGCGTCATTGCTCACTCAAATAGGCCACATCCATAATGTTCGTGTATGTAATCACAATAATGTAAACCAAATTGTTCATGATAAAAAGATACAATAATGGCACACTAAGCCTTAAGGTTAGTGAATGTTAAGTACAAAACACAACACCTAACTAGTGTGTGTGGAAACAAACAAGGAAGGTAAAATAATTGGGCCTTACATTCCCATCCCCTTAATCATACTTCCTCTTAGAAGTTTCTAAAAATGTGGGGATATTGGTCAAATTAAGGTACACTTAACGGTAAAAAATTAAATATTCATAAGTTTGCATTTCAAGGCATGAATGGAAGCAATAATAATTCCTAAATATCTAATACACAACTAAAAACCATATAATATAAAAGCCATATAAAGGGTGAATTAACTCACCGAATTCAAATAAAATGGATACAAGTTTTTCCCTAATTTGGATTTTACAACCCTAATTACGATAGAAACATGAATGCAATTCAAATTGTAAAGTATGATAATTAATCATGCATCTTAATGTAAAATATTGAAATGAATTTAATAAGTGACATGTGATAATTATAGAAGTACTAAAGATATCAAGATACTTATATTTCTTAGTTCACTAACTTATTGTGATTGCCATACAACAATGGTAAAGGGTTGGAATCAGGCCTGAGAGTCACTTGGATATGGAACTAACTATCTATGCACATAGGGCCACTAACATTAGCCTATGATGAAACCTTTGATGTTACTAATGAGGTAGGCATTATTGTTCTAGGTTGATTTGGCTCTATGTGACTATACAATCAACTATGCTTAGTTATGATATCTGTGTGTGTGATCTTGATTCTTGGTTATGTGTGCAACTTCAAAAATCAACCTCCTCCTTGAAGCCAAGGTAAACTTATGAAGGGTATAAACCTTTAAAAACTTGGGAAGTATAATGGACTGAGATGATCCCAATCACCCTCATTGGTTATTGATCATTGCCTACATATTTAATACTCTAAAGATGAAATTCAAGCAACACATAGTTATTGCTTGCAATGTGAATGTGCAATTGTGATATTTTTTGTTATATGAATGCATCTAAAATCTAGATTTTTATACTTGAAAGATTCACTGTTGATTTGGCTTAGTGTGCTTTAAAATTGGTTGATGATTGCTACTAGTGAGTGATTTAAAATTTAATAAGAATAAGGTAGATTTACTCAATGTGCAATAGTGTATAAATGATTGACAGATAAGTTCCAAGTGTGTCAAAAGCATGGTTTGATTTGCAATTGTGAGTCCATTTGGGTAAATTTATCATACCACTTACATGTTAGGAAAATGAGTCAACCTTCAGAATGATTTAGATTTGAAAAATAGTCATTATTGGGTGAGGTTCAATAATGTCACCCTTAGATTATTTTCATTTGAAGAAACATTTTAAGCCTAACATTAATGTCCAGTAGATAGGATTCTGGATTTGATGATCTATATATATTTGAGTAATATATCTATCTAGTTTGACATACACTAAGAGGTTCTTGTTAGTGTCTAATAGAAAAATGAGAGGGTCAAACTCATAACAAGCTTGTGGACATGAGAGAATGGAAAAAATAGGCATATATGTGTGTGCAACTCCTGTATAGTGATGGTATGTCAAAAGTGACATTTCAAGTGTCTAATAATATATTTTAGTAAGTATAAATACCCATATTTATTCTAGTGTTGATATATGATTTGAATCCTCGAATACAAGGTTAATACCTTAGTATGTACAACACAGTTTATCTTTGGGAGACTACTCCAAATGTATAACTTTACTCCATACATGAAAAAATGTCCTTGCATGAAAACTACAATCTAAAATTAAAAATAAAAATATTTTCAAGAGAAATGGAGTTCACATATATGTGCATAAAATGTGTTACCATGTAAATTTTTGGAGATGTTGTTTCCTTGCTGAAGTGCATAGAGATTTAGGGTGAATGTACCCAAAATTTAGGTAAATATGTAAGCCATTGGGTTGGGAAGAAATATTCCCCAATCCTTATGATTTGGGTGAATGTGCCCAAAATTTGGGAAACTATTCAAGCCATTGGGTTGGGAAGATAGATGCCCTAACCCTCATGAATGTGGAGTATTTCTAAGGCCATTGGGAATTATTGAAACTCAACTCAACTAGCGCACATAAATAATCTAACTTTGATATTGAACCTCAATATGGTAAGATGGGAACCACATAATAAGTTCATTATGGGTAATTCCATGGACATTGAACATTGTTGAACTCAACATACATTATTTAAAAATTTATGAATCAATAATTGTAGATGAAATTATAGATTCAAGTTTACTCACTAACTGGTGTCACTGAATTGTGTTTACAAATAAACAACTATAATAGTTATCACTGAAAAAAGTGTATTTTTCATAAATAAGTAACATGCCTCATTGAATTAGTGCCAACTGTAAAATATCATAATGTATATGCACATGAAAAAGCATCATACCCCACTATATTTATGACAATTGATATATAATGTTATGTATCTATATGCTAAATTTGAGAAAGTACATCTAAAATGTATATATATGTAAAAATATGTAATTTTTTTACTATAAACTGTGTGCACCTGCATGTCATATACACTTAAATATACTCTATAACTTATTTATTTGTGACATGAGTGCATATGCATGGCATCTACCCCCATAAGCTATATCAATATGTAAATATCAACTTCATTTATGACCTCATCTGATATCCAAACCACTATGAACTCATTTAATCTTTTGATTTATTCCTAAAAATTAAAAATTTTACTCATGAATACTTATGTATCTATGACAAGCCCACTAATATGCCTCCATTTTGAGGTGGGGGATGCATCTTTTAAGTCACTCATCTCAAAATAAAAAGTTAATTGTACCATGTCATTTAGAAAGATGTAATCATGTATAGTCATGTCAACATGTGGAGAATATGCCATCATAGTAATGTATATGTCATCAAGACATGCACGTAACATATGTAATGTAGGGAATATAAGTTTTATGTCAAAATAGATAGATCAATAAGGTATGCAATGATAACTATCACTAATATAATAATTGAATAATACTATGTAATAAATACATGAATGCTATAAATCATGGAACCACAAACAAATGGGGAGGTGTGTGATATAGATCATGACCTCCATAAACTCAATGATATCAACAAACTTAATAATCTAAAAAAAACTTATATTAATCCACTCATAAGCATACAATGTCATGTATAAGGCCAAAATCCATAATCAATGGACATAAATATATTACAACAAATAAATCCAAGGGACACATATAAGGGATATAAATGTGCTACAACAAGAAAAACCAAGGAGCCAAAATCAAGGGATCTAAAAATTTCACAAAAAATAAGGCCAAGAACCACACTCAAGGGACATAAATATGTCACAAGAAATAAGGCCAATGCACCACACTCAAAGGACATAAATATTTCACAACAAAAACAGCCAAGGGGCCAGAATCAAGAGACATAACTATGTCACATACAAGTCTAAGGACCACATGTAAGGGACACAAATGTGTCACAATAAATAAAGCCAAGGGGCCACACTCAAGGCGAATAAATTTTTCACATCATATAAGGCCAAGGGGCCTCACTAAAGAGACATAAAGATGTCAGAAACAAGGAAAAAATATTACACACAATAGACAAACAATGACCAACCTATCATGCTAGGGTAATAACATCAATTAATTATATAACAAAGGGAAACTAGTCTATATTATCCATGTATATAAATATCACATCATATCAAAGTAACACATCTATTTAACACTAGGTAAGAAATGAACATGTGTAAGCAATGTAGGCAATTAAACATGGTAAAATGCCATACAAATATATAATCTATGATAATGTGACCTATGGAATAATATTCCCTTAACATTGGCATGATCACTGGGTATATGAGAGTCTAATATCCATGCATCCATATATGATGTATTGTCATTCATCACCTTATGTTCCAAATTTATTAATAAAAAACTCACACCTTATAGGATAAATGTAGAGATATGGGTGAAATAACTCAAAAAATTGAAATAGAGAAGGTATGAAACTCACACCCTATAGGATAAATTCAATATATTGATGAAAGAATTCACCAAATCCAAATATAGTGGGTACACAACTTAAAATCTCTAGGAAAAAATCAAGGCATGGGTGAAAGAACTCACCAAATATAAATATAGTGGGTACAAAACTCACACCTTGTAGAAACAAAAGGAGTAGTCCCTCAAGGACTTTCACATGTAATTCCCCATCCCAATCCTAAAACTTAGGGACAAGGAAACAACCCACATGAGTCCAAAATCTAATGTCTAGATTGAAAACAATATTAGCTCAGTTTTCTAAAGTTTTAAGTAAATAATCATACCCAAGCAACACAAACATAGGGAATACTATTTCAAGTTCTTTTTTGATATTTATAGTAGCCACTAAGGTTACTCAACTAGTGTAACAATAAGAGGAATTATTAATTCCCAATAACTAAAGAACCAAAGGAGTATAACCCATTTCTTCATCAAAACCCAATCCATCACTCTCCCAAAAAGATGGAGAAAAACTTGCCATCACCAATATAACACAAATAATAAGGGCTATAATAATCTCATGACCATCCAAGGTGAAGGATACAAGTACAATAAGGTCTTCATATGACCCCAATTAAGAGGGTGAATTGGTTTTCCAACATACATAATAAGTCTCACAATAACTTGTAATCTTATCTAATAAGCAAAAAAAAACATGATAATTTATCAACTATTACTCCCCATACTCTAAAAAATTGATAAATAAACACATAATGAAAATCAAAATGGCAAACATAACCAAGTAAATTTTTTTCTAAATCTAATAAGAAAGATAAAGGTAGAAATGTCTAACCAACCTAATCAAAACTAATAGGATAAATAAAGATGAAATGATAATATAGCCCCAATAAAATCCAATATGAAGATAAGTAAAATCAAGTAATATGTAACACTCAACAATTGACCTCAAGAAAACTCAAACAAAACCCTTAAAAACACTACTATTTTTTGGTGCATAACTCTATCTTTACTCAAGTGAACACTCCAACTATTAGTCCATCCAAATACATGATATGATTGCATGCATATTATAACTCATGTCCACTGGAAAGAAAACCTTAAAAGAATGTACTCACACTCAATATACATCTCCTACTACATAGTTGCTCACCTTTAATCTCGAAATATGAGATTCATTAAGGCATTCAACAAGCTAGCTATAACAAAGCTATGTCGACTACACTAACATCAATTTTCAGCATTACACCTGACTTTGATACTCAAGAGTTGTCAAATATATTTTATACCAATTATACTAACACTAAAGTTCATCTCCAAAGGTATGAAACATAATCCACCAATGATTCACTAATGAGATGACACTACAAGCTATGATGCCAAATGCTAAAAAAATAAGCAATCAAGCCCCCACTTCACTCTAAATTAAATATAACCATTATACCACCCTTTAAAATGTTATTCAAGGTTAACCATTCATGTTGAAGTGGATAAGCTCAATCATGAAGCAAACAGACTTGACAAGATCACTTTTTAGTCCCATCTCAATGTCATTAAATCACCTATGAAATGGAAAAAAATACTTCCACGAGGTGAAAAATATTTTTGGAAGTTATTTTATAATCTATTAGCTATAGGATATGATTAGGAACCTATAAAAACAACCTACAATAATTTAAATTCTAAAGTAACTTAGCATTCCAAATAGGTTTAAACACTGAAAACTATTCTGCTAAACAATTTATGAATGAATTAAGTTCAAAAATAAGGTCACCAAAAATAGTAAATATTTTTGAAAGTACTAAAATAAAGTTCTTATATGAATTTAAAGGGAATATGAATCCCTATCAAACTTTGGTTTCTCTTTAAGACTTGAAAACCTATTTTTGCCAACTAAATTTTGAATCAACTTCACAAGTTGAAAAAGAAAAATAGGTGCAAAAATTTGCTAATTACCTCTAGAATTAGATCCACCAAAAATCATTAGAATAGGGTAGAGAAATAAAGGTTATAGATTTTGATTTACATAATATAATTCTAGAGCTTACAAGTTTCTAGTTCATAAAAACTCAAATTCAAGTATTAATTTATAGCCCATCTCTGAACTGATTTAGTTGATGTTAAAGAAGAAAAAAATATAATGTAAACTTGCATAAAATATCATAAAAGTGCATGCAATCACCCAACCATCCACCAGATGATCCTGAATGATAATATATCTATCTGAACACTTCACAAGATAGAGATTAAATCTCAAATACATTTACATTCCAACAACAAGATTTTAAGGGATGCCTAATGACTTGCCAAGGATGCCTATTCAAAAGTGTTTCTACAATGCTTAAGCTAAGAAAGTCACAATATCCATGTCAAGACACTTATAATAGCCTGAGTTGAAATTTATTAACTTTGCTCTTTAATTTTAACTATATATGTCAAACCGAATATTAATTATTTAGATATTTTACACATTAAGATTAATCGATAATTTCGTAATACAAAAGTGAACTAAACTCATATTTTAAATCTATGATTACTAATATTTTCTTTCCATATAATATTCTCAATGTTATTTTACTATTCAATTGAGTGCTCTTAACACTAATGTTATCATCCAACCATGAATCATAGATACTACAATATTTGTTTATCCAATGCTTACTAATTACCATCTATATAATATTTAGTTGACCTAATCAACAAGGTTCCCAACTCATAGGTAAAATAGTTTTCAAATCACTATTAGAAATAACTCTATTAGTAAAGTATTAGCCTACATCTAGTGACAATGCATTAAGTGTTATAAAAAAATTATTGTTAACTTAGATTAAGGAATATCATTGTATATTTATATTATTGAATATTACAACAATCATTATGATGATCAAGAACATAAACTCCAACATGGATCTTTTTAATTGTAAGATAACTCAAAGTTTAAGACAATCCTCAAGAAAAAAACTTTACAAATGTTTCAATTAAACAACCATAAAATTATTATCAGTTTTCATGGATAAATTGAATAACATTCAATATGCTACAAATTTCAACATAAAAAACATAATATCTCTATATTTTATCTATCACTTGTAATTATTTTTTCTACATTAAGACAAGCAATGATGGATCAAATTATGCTGAGCAAGTAAAAATGCCCTCACAAAATCTTCTTTCTTTTTCTTTTTCAAAGTCATAAACTAGATAAACAATGAATACACACACACACACACACACACACACACACACACACACACACACACACACACGCACACAGAGTTTTTCAAACATGAAAAATAGGAGAAAAATAGGTAGAATCCTTCCAGTAGTAGAATGAGATGAGATTTAATAAAAATAACACTCAATAACACATCTACCCTCCCATGAGGCTAGCTTCACCACACTATTAATTATGGTGCAACTACCAAATATGCATTCGACTAAATCAGAGCATTTAATATTCAAGATATCTTTGTTTAATCATATGTGCTAGTTTTAGCATTTGGGGAACGTGAAAAACTCAAGATTTCAAATACATCTCACTTCAATTTTTGTCTTTACAAGTTTTACATATTCATGTTCGTAGCTTCACCCAAAGAGTCTCACTCAAAACTTTTGAAATTACACACATTTATATATAGGTACATGTATTTACATACATAGAAATATACAAATACATACATTTGATAATATTAGGAATGACCCAAGTATAAATATATCTCATAATAGATCTCTTAACCTTTATCTATATATAATATCCATTTATGAGTTTTATAAATAAACTATTAGCATTTATCTACAATGATATAAACATTTATAATTAAGGTTAAATCGATATAATATAAAATATCCAAACTAACAAAAAATATAAAATATATAGCGTATAATATCTATATATAATATCCATTTATGAGTTTTATAAATAAACTATTAGCATTTATCTACAATGATATAAACATTTATAATTAAGGTTAAATCGATATAATATAAAATATCCAAAGTAACAAAAAATATAAAATATATAGCGTATAATATATATATATATATATATATATATATATATATGGGGTATGTGAATGGAGCTAGGGGACATTTCCATGGACATTCCCAATAATATGTAGCAATTATGGATCATAATACGTGAGCCATAACATGTACACATTACATTGACTTATAAAAATGCATATGTGTTATATTAACATGTACACATTCCTATAAGTAAATGTAATGTGTACGTATTATGTAAACTCTAAAATAAAAAACCTTGGATTCTCATTTCTAATCATTCCTTTGCATTTGCATTTGCATTTTGCTATTTGGCATTCACATTTTTTCCTCTATCTCTTCATTTTTCCTTCTAGCTCACATTTTTTCCTCCAGCTCACATGGAAATCATTGCTTTTACTCTCGCATTCATGATATCAATGATACTGCCACAAAAAAAAAGAGGTAAGTTTTTAAGATTAAATCATTGTTTTTTGATTTTTTTGTGAATGTTTTGCATAGTTGGATTTATAATTTTTCTTTAGCAAGCTAGCATGCTTTTCCCAACCCTCCTAACCCTTTTAACCCTCCTATAGTTCCACTAGATCCCTTAGGTAGTTGGGAGGATATAGCTACTCATAGTGGAGAACAAAATTGAAATTGAGCAGATAATTAAGAGAATCAGGGAGCCCACTTCCACAAACACCCACCACACCTATATGAACAATACCTTAGAGTTAGTATTAGGTCAAGTTGACTTGATAATGAGTCAAATTGACATATTGAGGTCATATAGGGATAGTTGTAGTGCTTACTATGATGAAAAATTGTCAGCATATAAGGTGAAGAAGAAATAAATAACAAAAGATTAAATTTGTGTCTTATTTATTGACTTAACCACCAGTGCCATATTTCTCGTAATGACCAAATATTTTCCAATCCATCGATGCCAACACAATTTGATTAAATCCAATTTTTGGGAGTGATGGTAGATGGTGTTTGACTACCCACCTTGTAATAACCATGAGGTCCCTTTATACTTTTGAGAAAACTATATTGCAAGTTTGTCCTCAATGAAATTTCAAACTAAATTAACTATGGTGAGTTTTAGGGCTGAGGGAAAGGCTCCTCATAGGATAAACTAGGTATATGTCATGCAACTAAATAGCTTGCAAGGATCCCTACCCAAAATCCATTTCATTTAAATATTTCCTCTATAGTGAAGAAGGTTGTAGAGATGGACACTTTGTATGCACTTAGTGTGCTTATTGATACACTCTTTAGATGCTCGAGATACTCTAGTTAGTGGCCATACCCAAGCCCACCTATGCAGATGTTATGGTTTTATGTGCACTGGACCTTTAGATGATGATGGTGGCACTTCAAGGGGCTTGTAGGATATGGTCTTAACTGATGAGTTGTTGGCACACACATTTGTTTTGGATATGTTGGGAGTCTATACACATATGCAGGTATCTTTTATATAAATTTCATATTCAATTTTTAAGTTATATTTTCAAACTAGAAAGGTAAAAATTAATTTACACATTTAAATTGAATAATATATATGTATTTTTTTGTCTTATAGGAGGAGACATTGCCTTCAACATCAAAACTAGGTAGTGGGCCAACCCCTACTACATCTATCCATGTCAATATAATACCATATATATATATAGGTAAAAATTTAAGTGAATCTTATATACTCTAGATGTACATTCATACACCTTAATTTTATTATTGGTAGATTTTTTGTAAGAAAATATAAAATACCTAATATAATTTTGTTGAATTTTTTATTATTTGATGTATTAACATGGATTGGCATAGTGTTAGAAACTCATTCTCCATCTCAATTTTTTTTGATTTTATTTCAAAATTCAAACTATGTTTTCAATAACCAAAATAGCATGTTGAACATTTACTTGATATCCCATTATACGTAGTTACCATAACGGGTCAATCCAAATTAATAGGATTGTGTGTGTAATTAATTTGATAAAATTTATTTGGTATAATATATTTCTATCAATTTCCCAATCAAGCATAACATGCGTTCCTCAATATACACACAACTCTTTTCTTTTAAATACTAGCCTCATATCCAACCACTTGATTCCTTGTTATCTTAATCACATATAGTGGTTCAATCTCTATGATTGATATCCAAAATGGTCATAGCTTAAAATTCAATTCCCATCAATTCCAATCAAGCACAACAATTTCATCTCTATTTATAGAGTTATAAATTTAGATGGTATAATCTCTTTATTCCATTGTACCAAGTCAATTCTAATTTTCAACCTAACTCTATTAGTAGAGCTATATAGATTAGGCCATTAGATCCCATTGGTTTGTGGGGAGAGCATCGACTATAAATTATAGCCTATATGTATATGGCATAGGCCTTACAACCATATAAAATAGGGGATCTCAATGACATATAGATAGATGTGGTTGAGTAGTTTATTACCACCACCTACTTAGGGGGCCCAAAGATCTATTATATCTAGTTGGGGGAGAGGGCCTATCTATATCCATGCACTCTCATCACTCGAGTGACATGCTAACTCTATAATACTATAACACCTTTCATAAAAAAAAATCCCCATAAAATGAATATTGAGTGTTGACAAGACTATAAAACCCTTTGTTGACCTCAACCTACTTGCACTGTATACATATAGACCTTCCGTTGAAAAAATTGAGGGTAATCTAAGGATAGATAGTCAACCTAATGTCACCTATAGGGAAACCAAAATCATGCACTTGTAAAGAAGACCATCCACTCACTCTTATCTCTATAATATTAAGTACTATTTTTTATATGTTTCTTTAGATTTTGATTAGACCTATTTTATAAGGTTATAGACACTCTTAAAAGGCTCAAGTATAGATGTTCCCCATAAAAGAAACCTATCACTCTAGGTATCTTAACCTGATTAAAACTTAGTTTACAAACTTCTCAACAAACACCTATATAGGTTACTTATCTTATCACAATGACTATTTCTAAGGGATTTTTTATCACACTAATACTCAGTTAGACTAAAAAGTAATGAATGCTTGTAAGAAAAGTATTTAAGGTGTTAAGATGATCAAAATTTTAAAACAAATCAATTTAGACACTGTAGCTCATAGGACTATCCTCAACTATACCAAGTCACTACCTTAAGACAATTAGGCCTAATGACCTTAATTAGGTAAAAATATGAAATAAACCATATCAAAGCTATACAAGCATCCAAACCAATGTATATAGGTGTATCAAGGATGTTTCAACACCTAACTTGCATTCAATGACTCAATTTCACAAAATTCACTCAAAAATCCTCCCTCATTGTCTTGTCATTCTCCCTCATGAAACTGACATTTCTTGCCTTCAATGTGGTGTTACAAGTCACATGTTGCACATATCCACTTATCACATTCATGCTTCCCATGACCTCATTATATTTTTTCATTTCTTATACAAGATTAAGCTTGTTAGCAACTTATTTAATCAATGAAATACCCAAGTTATTAATTATTAGGTTATTTATTCAGCTGATGACTAGGGTGGACACTCCTCCATCATTGAAAATCAAGACAAGCTCAGGTATTGTTGCTACAATTCCATCTACACAAGTACACACTAAGGTATGTATATTCACTTATAATTTTTAATTGTAATTTAATAATTTTATTTTAATAATTTTACTTTATACTTTGGCAAATATAACTTGTATGCACAAATGTATTGTGTATACAGGGTTGCCATATGACATTTGATAGTCCAATTTAGATGAATACTATGATAGCTCCTCATGTTTCTTCATCATTTGACACACATATTCATGCAATTTAACTTGGCATTGATCTAATTGAGCATCAATGACAAATTGAGAAAGACCATGAGATTGTGGTAAGTCCATATTTAAATGATTTTTTTATTATAGTTTAAAATAAGTTTCTTAACTTGGTTTCATGTATAATTGTTGATTTTATAATAATTTTTGTATTTGAATAGGTTTGGCTGCAAGTGAGCTATGAACGTAGTACCCGCAGTCAAATATTAGAATAATCCAAGGCATTCGAGATATCTCCATTTTATAAGTAGGGCATCCCAAGGAGAGTCTTCTTTGAAGAAGGCAAAGAGAGTGAGACTATTTGATGATTAGGATGTTGTAGATAATGTACTTTTTTATATGCCTATATGGCAATCTATGCATTTTTGGCATTGTAGATGTGTATATGATGTATTCACCTGAAATTAGAAACTATCTTATTAGACATGATGTAATTTTTTGTATGCCTATATGAAAATGCATGTATTATTGACATTGTATGCCTATATATGGCATTCGTACATGGAATTCTTATTTTGTACATGAATATTTAAGAAAACCAATGAAATAAATCTAGTTTGAATCAGTTGTGTTTAGAGTATTATAAATGATTGGTTTTGAAGTATTCCTAAGGATTAAAAGTGTTATGAGATTGAGAGTAACTTGTTAGGATAATGTTGTAAATCAGACCCTTATAAGAAATAAGAATATCAATGATTGCATTTGAATTATGTTTGTATGTTGATGTAGAGGTATGGAAAAGTCTACAAAAACATCATTAGCTGGTTCTAAACCTAATTGAACACATTCACTTGTTATGGTTTGATTTGAATCTTATTTCACAAGCTAGCTCCTCTTTTGACTCTTTGGGCTTAACTTAGCTTCTTACACCTAGTACTTATTCCTTGTACTACTACTTCACTGGTAACCACCCTTCAATCTTCCTCTAACATGTTCTAATTACTTAACAAGGGATTTGGGTCTCACATAGTTAAATTCTGTACAAAGTCCTGTATTACATCTTTAGGATCAATCCCTATGATGGTTGTAGATACATGTTTTCAAAATCTTGCTTTGGACAAAAAACTTCACCATTGACAATCTTGACTTCATGACTGTGTTTCCCTAGCTATAGGTGCATGCTTTGAGGGTATGACTGTAGGTGTTCTTTGGAAACCTTTCTTAGCATGATTAAATTTGTAGAAGCCCACCTCTCACCTTAAACACCACCATCCCACCATGGAATTAGTCAAGATGACCCACTATCCTATCCATGCACACTAACCTGAATGATGGACTGTAGGTGGAAGATTTTAACTATGACTAAAGCATTAGGTGTTTAGGAACATTTCTCAAATGATCCAAGACCCCACTAATCCTGAATGCTCATAGAACCTCAGTGAAACACCATAATTAACAAGGAAACCTTTATTTAATCTTTCTCGATAGTATCAACCCTTCTAAAACCAACTATCTTCCTTTAGATGATAGAGTCCCCATTATGTGTTTGAATACTCCTTGGTTGTATTTAGGTGATGTATGGACTAGGGTCATGCTTGAGGGTGTTTGGAAAGCTTTGAAAACCTATGAGGTGTCTTTGATTATTTTATAAAATGATGGTCTCTTTGATAACTTCAATAAGATCCTAAAATGGTCCACACCCTTTGAAAACACCTCAAAGCCTTGCTATGCCTTCTTGACTATAGGTCTTTGTTGAAGCTTGCTATAGGTCTCCATTAGGTGGAAAACCAATCCTCTTATTAGTTTTTTTTGAATATCCTAGTCATTGAACTCCAAGAAGCATTTGTCTCACTCTATTTACCATACAAACCTTTCATTAGTTTTCTATTAGGCAATTCACTTAGGTGATCTCATTACACTTTCCTTAACCCCTTTTAAGTTATCCAACTCACTTTAACATCCCATTTCACATACAAGGCTCATCTTGGGGTTTTAAGGCTTGTAGCCCCTTTTTTTAGACACTTCTCTTTGGTTTGACCAGTTTATGAACTCTCTTGCAAATATGAGACCATTTATAGATTTTTGACCCTTATAAAAATTTTATAATCTTCAAACAAACCTTTCAAAGGTCTTGAAACCCAATTCTAATGGCACTAGCTTCTCACCATGTGTATATGATTCACTTAGACTATTAGGCCTATTAGACCTTTTTAGCTTTTTAATGGCCTCTAAATAACAATTTGGCACTAAAAATACATTTGAATGGGAGGATAGTGTTTAATACCATGTTTTTAGCCTCCCATCTGGCCTGGTCGACAAACCTACCGCCCATTCCAAACTCAAGAATGCCCTTCCCAATACAAGAAAGATGTTTATTTTTAGCCTAACTTTATGCATGCATAAAACCAAAACTATAAGTCATATAGAAGAACCATGAGATCCATCCTATGCATGATAAAACCTTCTAATTTCACGTTGAATCTAGTTTGAAGCATCTCTAAGATCAATCTATGGTAGAAGTTTCAGTAATGGGTCTTATGATGTAACTTTTTGGCAGTGAAGAGATAACTTATTGACCTCCAACTAACATTTTTGCCTCCATAACTAGTAGGTGTAAAAACACTGCTTCAATCACATCTATATAAGAAAATAACACATTCTCCAATGATCATGACATCCAATTCTACACAAAAGTGCATTTTCAATACTGTTCTAGAGCAAAAAAATATCGACAATAAATATTGTTAAAGTTAAATCTATAGTCTAAGAACTCAATTTTTAGTTTTTGTTGGTTAAAAACTGGAAATACCAACATGTTTGAAGGGACAAATAAAATCCAAGACAAGGTTGTTGGCCTCCCATATGGCTTGGTCGACAAACTCACCACCCATTTTGGGCTCAAAAATGCCCTTCCCAATACAAGAAAGATGCTAATTTTTAGCCCAACTTTAGGCATGCATAAAACCAAAACTATAATTTGTATGAAGAAACCATAAGATCCCTCCTATGTATAATAATTCCTTCTAATTTCACCTTAAATCTAGTTTGAAGCATCTCAAAAAATAATCTATGGTAGAAGTTGTAGTAACAGGTCTTAAAATATAATTTTTTGGCAATGAAAAGACAACTTGTTGACCTCCAACTAGCATTTTTGCTTCCACAATTGGTAGGTGTACATCGAGAAACCCACCACCCATTCTAGGCTCAAGAATGCCCTTCTTAATACAAGCAAGATGCTAATTTTTAGCCCAATTTTAAACATGCATAAAACAAAAATTGTAAGTCATATAAAAGAATTGTAAGATCCCTATTGTGCATGACAAATCTCTTTAATTTTACCCTAACTATAGTTTAAATCACCTTTAAGATCAATTAGTGGTAGAATTTTTAGTAACAAGTTCTAAAATGTAATTTTTTGGTAGTGAAAAGATAAGTTGTTGACCTCTAACTAACATTTTTACCTCCATAAATAGAAAATAAAAATCCACCACTTTTAACATTTCTATTTATGAAAATTACATGTGCTCCAATGATTGTGACATACAATTCCACATGTAAGTGCATTTTCAATACTATTCTGGAGCACATAAACATTGATAACAAATGTTGTCAAAGTTGAAGCTACAGTCCAAAAACTCAATTTTTAGTACTTTTTGGTTGAAAACTAGTGCTGAAAACATGTATAAAAAGGTGGATAATGTCTAGGACTAGGTCCTTGGCCTCCCAGATAGACCGATCGACAAACCCACCACCCATTCCAAGCTAAAAAATGCCCTTCTCAATACAAGAAAAATGTTAATTTTTAGCTTAACTTCAGGCACGCATAAGACCAAAACTATAAGTTATATGGAGGAACCATAAAATCCTTATTGTGCATGGAAAATCTATATAATTTCACTTTGAATCTAGTTTGAATCACTTCTAAGAGAAATCCATGGTAGAATTTGTAGTAAAGAGTCCTAAAATGCAACTTTTTGGTAGTGAATAGACAACTTATTGACCTTCAACTGGTAATTTTGCCTCTGGAATCGGTAGGTGTAAATCCACCACTTTGAGCATGTCTATATAGACAAATTACACATGCTCCAATGATTGTGACATCCAATTCCATCTGTAAGTGCATTTTCACTTCTATTTTGAGCATATAAACACTGAAAATAGATGTATTTAGAATGCTATAAGAAGAAATAAACTTTTCATGAGTAATTGTTTAGGAGTGCAAAAATGCCAAGTACTTTTAGTAAGCTTCTCTTGGCTTCAATAATATGAAATTGTTTACTAATGGTGCCAACCACATGAAGTTGGAAGATGATTTATCACCATTAATCTACAAAAAAATGTTAGTAATTAAATATGAAATTTATGCATGTACTACCTACAAAATTAAAAATATTTGGTAAAATTGTTTACATCTATATTTTACAAGTCAACATACCTATGCATTTCAATCTAATGAACTACTTAGATCTTCTCTAATATTGATAGTATCAATAATAGCTTCATGGTCTGATTGATGAACTTTTCATAGATTCTTATATCTTGGCCTCCCATGATATTTTACAATTAAAAATTTGTTACAAGAACCAAATTTGAATAGTGCAATATCTTCATATGCATTTCAAAGTTTTTAAACAACCATACATTAGATTTTTTTATAAAATATCATCAAAGCCAAGTTATAGTGACTACCACATATTTAGTGGGATAATCAATGTTTTCTCCATCTATAACCAAGAAGTCAACTTTTTATTTCTATCTACACACCGATATAAGTAGTAATGTGTTCCTTCTTCATTGTCTTCATTTTCAATAACTAAAAAAATATGTCTTACATCATAAAAACCTATTTTTAATGACACTATGAAGATAGGTAATGAAAATAAATAGTACATAAAGATTAATATTCTACTTGGTTGTACTAGATCAGATATATGGTCAAAGTAATGTGATAATATCATGCTTGTAAGTTACAATGCTAGTGGAACTTGATATGTGTTGATTAGAATTAAATGTCTAGAACTATAATCATCCACCCAATATTATGATGCACACTCATTCCAAATAGATTCCATGTATGTAAGAAAAAATCATGCCAAATGTTGCATATAAATAGTCTAAGAACTTGCATCTGAGGTAAAAAATGAGTGGAGCTCACTTGAACCTATTAGAGTCATACAATCCTCATAGTTTGCCAAGTCTTTTTCCTCCATTAACCAAAAATATATATGAATAGTAAAATTTTCTTGAGAACCATGACATATGTTTTCACTACACCAATCAACCATAGTTTATACATCAATAAAATTAGCAACATTATCACATTTTAACTTTCCTTGTAACATCTCTTTTTACACATGCTCTAATATTGTCATGCTCCTCTTTTTCATAGCCATCTTTAGTAAAACTCTAAATATGTTCTACACCAGTGGTAACATGTATCCTTTTAAACCAATAAAATATCCATGCATTTTAGAATTATGATGTGCAATTGTTTGACCAAATATAATGTTGTTAGAAAGTAATATTTCTCTGAGTCAACTATCCATATAACTTAAAATAACCTTGCACATACTCTATACAATATGATTGATCATTACTAATATATAAATGGTACGCCCTTAATATTTTTTGATCTTCATTTGTATTATTAGGTGCATGCATAAATGCTATATGCATGAATATGGTAACTTGTGTTGAGTTGTAATACTATGATTGAACTTTCATTTATGGTTTGAATGTAAAATTTTTAGTAAATTTGACTACTAAAATAATAGAATCAAGTGGAAATCTGTCCTTACTTAGATTTAAATATTCATCCAACTATTTATCCCTATGTGTGTGCCTTGCATACTCATAAATAATTTTCTCCATGAATTTGACCATAAATTTTGAAACATGTATTTCTTTCGTAATAAGCTCACACCTTTTAGAATATTTTCCATCTTTTACATGATAAGTCATAGATTTGTATTTGCTCAAACCAACTAATTTTTTTTCAATTGTACTTGTACACTCCTCATGAATACATTTTTTTAATTTTGGCAATCTATCATAAATGCTATAATTTCTATCCAAACATGCTTTCTAAAAGAACTGTCCATTTGGTCTTTAACAAAAAACATTTGAAATGAATTCTCTGACTAATTTTGGCAAAAATTCTATGCCACACTTCTACAAAATGTTATTAGTACGTAAAATACAATGAATATGATAAAAAATATCATAGTGCATTGAAAATTCAACATGTTGCCTACAATAACAAGTGGTACATGTGTGATTTATTTTTATATAAAAAGGTTTGTCCATCTCAATTTTTTTTTGACTAATAGCAATTTGTAGATGTTTTTACAAAAACTTAGAGTACAATTATGTTTGATTCATATCCAAGAAATGTTTCGTATGTGGTTCACGATTATGAGAACTAACTTTTATTTTCATTACATCTCTTGTATTGGGCAAAACTCTTGTATTATCTTTTCAAAATTGTGTAAATAAGTCTTTCAAAGTATCAACTATAGCCTTGTCCTTTCATGGAAGTCTACCAGAGAATGCCCAAAAAATTTTAGTATTGGGTTTATTAAGTCTTTCATGTCTTAAAATTGATTTCATTAATATTTTTCTATTTATATCAAGTGTTTGACTTACTTTTAAAATCAATCATTTTTTTCTTGTTTCAACACTTATTGTACAAGTTATCATTATACACCAGACAGTATTACAATCTTTGTTGCATGATTTTAGGCCTATAATATGATATGAAAAATGTAGTTTTTCAATATTTTTATCATTTTCATCATCCATGTTAGATGTTATTAGTCCTAATATGTATATTGTAGGTCTTATCTTAACCAATTTCATCAACAAAATAAATAATTGACATCTTTTACTATCATACTCCAATCTATGAAAGAAACTATACCAAATTTATTGAGACATTCTTCTTGAATGAAGATCAAATTTTTTGTTATGCATTAGTTTTAAAATATTGTCATCAACTTCAATTAAGTACTTATCTTTTATACGCATAATTCTTAGAGGTGTTGTTATTGGTGAAATCCATTTAGAGGGTGTTTCAAAATCATTATATGTTTCCATAAAATTTTATTCATTGTTGATTTCATCATTATTTGAGTCCATTAAATTTTATTCATTGTTGGTGGGTAAAGTATCATGCATAGGCTCTTCATCAGCAAAATAAAAAACTTTAAACTTTGAATGTGAATTTCTAACATTATCTAATTTTTAATTGTCAATTTCATCATAATTTAATTTCTTATTGTGAATTTCATCATAATTCAATTCATTATTATCTATTTCATCATTATTCAATTCATTATTATCAATTGACTCATTATCGAAGGCCTTTGGCTCATCAAGGTTAGTGTTTGTACCTTGTCTGGAATGAAATGATTACATTCATACCTTGTTTTTTCTCTCAACTCTTCTAATTGCTCTGGTGTTTTGTTCTTCAACTTCTTCCTCTTCCCTAAATGTGAACCGGAGCCCATTTTGATAAAATCAACCAAGAATGTACTTCAAAATGTGGGGTCCAAAAAACTACATAGAGAATATGCAGAGTATGCAGGGAATGACTGTAGGGACATCAATCTTGATTTGAGATAAAAATAGATGTTTAAAAGTAAGTTTTTTTTTTTACTTCAAGGAATTCATATGTATTATAGTAATGCCTATGTGTTCTTATAACATGTATGTGTCGTTATAACACATACACGTTCCTTGAAGTATAGGTATATGCTACAAAAAAAGCACAAAGGCTCATATTCAATGCATAAAATTACCTATAATACTATAATATGATACAATAAGACTATAATATGATGCATAAATCCCTAATATAATGTAATAAGACTATCATACGTTTTAATAAAGATATTATATGATGTATTAAGGCTCAATATGATGTAATAAGACTATCGTATGATGTAATAAGACTATCATACGATGTAATAAATATCCAATATAATGAAATAAGGCTATTATATGATGTAATAAGGCTCAATATGATGGATAAATCCTCAATATGATGCATAAATCTCCAATAAATTATGCAATAAGACTCTTGATAAGATTATGAAGTAGTAAGACTATCATATGATGTAATAAAGATCAATATGTAAGACAAAATGAGCTAAGTTTGCCCAAAATCCCATCATAGGTCCTTAAAAAATGAGGTGAATAATGGGTTCACAAATTGGCACTAATCACATTCATGAATTTATGCATTTGTGATGAAATTAGGGAACTTAGGGGTTATGTTTGTTATAAAATTAGGATTTAGGGTTAGGGGTTTAGTGTAATGGTTTGTACATGTGTATGCCATGAAATTAGGGTTTAGGGGAACTATATATATTCAAGTAATAAAATTAGGGTTTATAATAAACATGTCATGAAATGTGACCTAATTTAGCCCATTTAATCACATCGTAGACTCTAATTTAGGTTTAATGGGTTGAAATTGGCCACATTTGCATTTCTATTTGCATTTTTGATTAAATTAGGGTCAGTTAAGCCATACATGTTGAATCTAGATTATATAATCAATTGGGCCATAAATTTGGTTTAAGGGTTCAATTTTGCCCAAATCATGTTCCTAATTGAAATAATCAATTAATTGGTCTAATTCATGATATATAGAATCATACTTAATTTTGTCCCAAATCATATATCATGCTTTTATAACTATATCAAGAAGGGGTTCAAATTGGCCTCCCATGCCTCCTTGATTAAATTGCCCCTATAATTGAACCTTGTTTTTTCCATGTGTGTACCTCATACACATGAAAGTGTTAAAGCTATCAAAGATTCATCAAGTCCTAGAAGTTTTAGAGTTGACAATACCCTAGAAGGCCAAATCTAATTATATATCACCAGGTGTACCTTATACATGCTCAAAAGTTCAACACTATTAGAGGTGTTAGGTCCTAAAAGCATTAAATAGATATTAGATCCCTATGAGGCCTGATCTAATTAGATAAATCACCATGTGTGTAACTTGTACAAACATATACTTGTGTTAGAGATATAATTGTCAAGTCTTAGAAACATCAAAATTTTCAAAGCCTCAGGATGCCCAATCTAATCAAATATTTTCACATGTGTAGGTCTAGTATACCTAGATAAGTCTTAGAGTTCTCAAATATTCACATATATTCTAGATCCAAAAAACATCAGAGATGATATCACCCTACGAGTCTTGATCCAATCAAAGATGGCCATGTGTAGTTCTGTACACCAAGTGGCCAATTTGAATAGATAAGATCAATAGGTTGGGGTAGGCAACACTATGTCAAATCATCAAAAATACTCAATGATCCCATCAATAATAAGAAACACTTGTAAAAATATGAACACATCGTAGATACCATGAGTGCCAAATCTAGGCATGTACATGTTGTGGACTCTCTATACATTTATTATCTCACATGAATGGAACTCATTATCTTTGATACCTAGATAGGTCCCATCACATCCAACCAATCTAAATAAGTCATGAACACAAATATCATACATATATATAAGATAAAAATGTTTAAATATTGATATCGATCCCATCATCTCATGTCTAGTAAATAATTCACATGATGCGAGCCTCTGATAGGTTGGGCCTGGCTCTATTGTGTCAAGTCATCAAAAGTACTCAATAATCCCACTAGCAATAAGAAATAATTAGAAAAATATGAACACATCTCAGATGCCATGAGGTCTAAATCTAAGCATGTGCACGTTGAACTCTATATATTTATTAGCTTACATTAGTGGAACTCATGATCTTTGATACCTAGATAGGTCCCATTACCTCCAACCAATCCAACTAAGGCCTATTCACAAATTTATCATACATACATATAAGCTAATAACATTTAAATATTGGCATCGATCTAATCAACTCATGTCTAATAAATAATTCATATGATGTGAGCCTCTAACTTACCATTACTATATGAAAATTGTCATGTAGATCCCTTTAAGGTCCCATCCAAATTGAGCGAGCATCAAATGTTATCATTTTTATATGTATGTATTTAATTTATTTAGATCCCTCTACCTTTAATTAACTCTAGATCCCAAAGTACATTCATATGAAGTCTTACATGTAGGAGAGAACACAATTCAGTAATGGAGTCCTCAACCTCAAATCCCAAGCTAGAGAAAGAATTATGAGATACTATTTTCTTGTAGTCCACATCATAAGGTTTAAGCTTATTACAATGAAATATGAATAATATGATTGAATATATGTAAAAAATATATGATCTTGAAACCTTTGGTGAGGGGGTGCACACTGGTATTCAATATTGAACAACCATCTATGTGAGGTGAGTAGTTCATCATCCACATGAATAATTATTGGGTCCCTCTCTGCTCAACATCATCCTTGAGAGGAAGCATGTCTCAAATTTAGGGGATATTGTCACCTTTAATGTATCTCGAATAAGCTCAATAGAGTTTAAGCTGGGGTAACTTATACATATGTTGTACTTGATCAATGCCAGGGCTACACCACCCTATATTTATAAATCATAGTCATCCCTTGATGGTTTTGAACAAATTCCCTAGTGAATTTAGATATTTTATAAGCTATACATTCATCACTATAGGCACCACATCTTAAAACCACATCATCACTAATGGATACATGTGACCATTTCAACTTTATTTATCTCAAAACCACATCTTATACAAGATAAAATGCATACCCAACTTGACCAAAATATTTAACAAAAACATGTACATGCCTTGTACCCATCATCCTACTTTCCTATCTTACCATCCAAATTACATAGTAAGGCATATAACTCTATAATATTGATAAGCACCAAGTGTTGTCTAGATTATTTTTGAGCTTGCAATTGCTGCATCCATGGTGTGGATAGGAATAGTACCATGTCAAAGACACACTCTTGAGATGAGGTGGGAATAGATGGAGTGGTTGATGGTTGTCCCATGTGTGATGGAGGGGTAGATGAAGGAGGTGCATGGAATGGAGGATTAACCATATTTCACAAGAGATCTTAATTTTAGGAAAAATATGAATAATGTATTTGAATACATTAGGGGAATCTTGAATAATTGTAACAATAGAAGATTCTTATTAGACTTTCAATTGGGACCTCAAAATGCACCTATTGAATTAGATGCACTAAGTGACCTTAGAGGAAAATTAAGGGACTTTATTCAACACATTTTAAGAATGTTTTTGGGACAATCCAAGGCATGATTCATAGGTATTGGGCTCCATTAGATAACATTCTTGAAATAGATATCCAAGAGATTCACTGTTATACCAAGGGCTCAATTCTTATTTCTACTTAAAAAAGATTATCCATACTACATAGTCTAATTCAATGGGGTTGCCACTTAAACAAATTAGTTCAAAATTTATAAATAAAGTGGTCTAGTCAAAGATATCAAAGGAACAACAAAAGGGTAAGATAATATTTTAGGCAAGTAGGATAATATCAATAAGAAACACAAAATTTAAGGGCAAGTAGGATTTTAGGCAAGTAAGGTAATAAGGTATATCCTTTCCCTACTAGGGGAAAGGTCTTAATAGTTGTGCATGTTCCAATTATAAAACAAGACTTTTGTTAACATGTGTTATATTGATAAAACATATTGGTGTATATAAATATTAAAGTGCACAAGAAGCTAAACATGTAATATCTAATACCTGTTCAACATTTATTCTATAAAATTAAAAGTAATCAATCACATCTTGACAAGAGTCAAGTATTGATAGTCTAATGCACAATGATTGGTACTCTAAAGGTTAAGTTTTGATCATAGGTTTAAAAAATGCATTTTATGACCTCTCATGATAAAATTGGTGATATTTTAGAATGTATAATGTGTTAGGCCTTGAAACCTTAATTATAAATAGTTAAAATAGCATATTAAAATGGGTAAAATCTTCAAAGTCTAATGTGATGTTATGGTACCTTAATTTACTATCCAAAGTTAGGATGTAAAGCTAATGGGACCTTTACCCTATAAGAAACATGAAATTTGTTTGTTTTGTGTTATTTTAAAACAATGCATACACATTATATAACACATACACACTATATAATGTGTACACATTATATAACATGTATGCACTATTTGAATTTAAATTAAAAATTGAGCCTCTAGGCTTAAAAATGGCTTGGATTTATGAGCCAGAGGCTTGTGACTATGTATCTACATTTGAGACTAAGAGTTTTGATAAAAATTGATAAATTTCAAATTCAATCTCCAAATATGCTATGGATTTTAACATCAAAATTCAAAAAATTATTACCATCATGATGAGCACATAGTCCTCTTTCCAAATATATCATTTTAATAATTTTTAGGCTATTTTAAGGGTTTAAACTATATTTATTTCTAACTACACCTCTTTTAGGCCATTACATGTTGCACATATACTTGCCTATTCATGTTTATGTAATTTGTTTTTCATTGATCTAAATGTAAAATAAATTATATGATAACAAATTAGGCCTAATTCTATACACATTAAAAAAAATTCAATTTTCATTTTTTGGAGGTAGTTATTGGGGCACATGATTGGCTATCCATTTTTTTGATCAATTTTTAGGATATACTTATTTACAAAATTAATTAAAAAAATATTCATTAATAAAATAAAAATTATAACACACTAGAATATCTTATCTAAATATTCACCAAAGGGTTCCAAATAATATGTAACGATGCTCAAAAAATAGTGGGCTACATGGCCATCTAACTAATATATTTTCTTGAAAAATAGGAGGTACTCTTAAAATTTTATATGTTTGACCTATTTATACTTAACTATTTAAAAAAAAATAGAAAATAGATTCGAAATGCTACAATTCATGTTTTTATACCATCTTTAAATTTTGAGTGTAGCCATCTCAAATTATCTACAAAAGTTCAAATTTCTAAAATTTTAGAATAATCATGTCCACAGGCAGGCCTTTTTTATCCCCCAAATGTGTGCACTTACCCTATGATAAAAAAATATATAATTTATAAAATATATATTAGCAACATGAAATAAAACACATACTATAAAATATAAAAAATATATAATAATAATTTATTAAATTAAATTTCATTTTATTTCTTTATATGAAATAAATATATTTTATTTAAAAAAAAATACAAACCCTAGCCACAATAGCTGATGGCCAGCGGCTAGGTTGTATGGCTTGGTTGTGGCCATGGTGTCTAGGCTTAGGGATGAAGAGGGTCGACTGGGCTGACCACTCCAACTCCCTACTATGGGGGGAGTGGGGAGGGAAATGCAAGGGTTGGCTCAGTGCGCCCCCTCCTCCCCCCAATTTTCATACAACATATAACTATATTTTATTATTTTCATTTTCATTTTTTTATTTTAATTTTTTATAAATAAAGAACGACATTTTTAAAATTTTTTAATATATTTTGTTTTTTATTTTTATTTATAAATAAAAATTTATTTTCATTGGTTATGTATATATATTTACAAATAAAAACTATACAATATTATATTTATTTATGTATGTATGTAAATATTTATATATAAAAATATATTTATTTCAATAAAACATGTATATGTAGGGTAGAAAACATTATATGATTCATTATCTGAACTCTCCAAATAGACACCCTACACAAAGGGTTTTCAAATAAATTTATGATCCGAAACAACCAATCAAGGTATCTAAAACCATAGTCAGTCCATAAAATGGATCCAAGTAAAAACTTAACATCCCAACAAACAAATAAAATTGATTCAATAACCTAAAATAAGCTATCATTCATTGCTTACCCTATGTTCAAATTTGAGAAAAAATAGCTAAATATATGAGGAAATATTTACTTGTTTGCATACACCTAGATATGATTCTTTCAACTAATATCCATTCACCTACTTTCTTCTCCCTTCTTTGGTTAACTCCCCTAGTAATAACAACACCAATGCATGCAAGATCTTGGAGGATAAATGAAACTTCAAAACCCTAGAATGGTTTTGACCAAGCTTGCATAAAGCTTTGTTTGCCCTTTTTCTTTTTCTTTTTATTTTTTTAAACACTAACTACTTTCACTCTCTTACACTACCACATGCTTGGTCATCCACTAAGTGGGTCTAGTTATGACCCCACTTACTTTAGGCTCCATTAGTCCAATTTATTATTACAATAAATAATACTTAATTAATGAAGCATGTTACTATTAAATATTTATTTCTCATTTATTAAGTAGTAAAATATAATATTTTATTATTAAAGCATGTTTATAATACATATTTTATTATTTATTTACTTATTATGAACTCTAGTAAACCATTAATTATTTATGGTAACTAGTTAAATCATTATGATTATCAATTACTTGGTCTCAGTTATTATTTCTCTGTAAGACCGAAATGTCTCTCTTATGTTCATTCACACAACACACAAACACATATAATTTCACTTTCAATCATTACTCTACTAGTAATAAATATTTCATTATAACCTACATAAAAATAAGCTCATATTCAAGGTCTAAAACTATCACACTAAGGTATTCAATAGACACTATCTCATACAATTGATGTATGAAAAACATATATAAAATAATCAATAACTAATAACATGAACAATTATATATATTTATGTATGTAAACACACACACATATATACATACATACATTATATATGTATATATATGTGTATGTATATATGTGCACGTGCACGCATGCATGCGTGCGCACACACACACATACATATATAACCAATAATACAAGTATACTGTGACTCAAATCATAATATTAAATTAGTCTAACAAAATCACCTGTCAATCACAAAATAATTAAGTTCATAATGCATATAATTAGACTTAGACACAAACATGAAAACACTAGGTATCTCTTACTGGAATTGACACACACCTAATAGGGTCTCTAATTACAACAATGTAACAAGGATGATTATGTCTACAATGGTTCGACATAATGGTATTACGTTCTCCCTATCTTATAAAATCATCATCCTTGATGTGAAACTTTGGACATTGGGTACAATAACAATTTGAAATTTAGAATTAATCAAGCTTTCATGATTTAAATTCTAGGAGTATTTACATCTTTTAATACTATAAATCATTTAATCACTATCTTTTATGATTAATGTTTTTTTAAATCAATAATTATGATGACATTTTTGCAAATAGTTCCCATAGTGTCAAATGGACATACTATCACCTACTATGTTTCCCTATCATTTGAATCCAATGGATAATCTACCATAATATAGTACTAACCAGTAGTATATATAACCAAAATTTTGTCCTGTCATGAATCATAATGATAAATATCAACACCATCCCATGGTGAAAGTATAATATACTAACATAAAAATAATCCCTGGATAATAATATAGAGTAACATTAAGCCACATTGAACTATGAAAACTATTCTTCCATTGAATTGTGCTATAAGAGGCATACATATGCATAGATGACCAAGTAATATCTATATGCAAATCATCTATTTAGACCTCCCATCATCAACATACCACCTTATACTTCCTAGCTAGATTAAACATCACTACCTAGACCTCCTAGCAAGAAAAATAATAAGTAATAAATAATCAACACGTCTACTGGTGTGGAAAGGATGATATCGCGACCTATGTGACATGTTTTCCATCATAATATCATTAGCTATATTTCAAGCTACTTAATATCCCTCATATCACACTATTAATGCAACATTTATGTACATACATTTACATGGAAAACCAACACAACAATCACTGAAATAAATTTAAAGAAAGTCAGTCAATTATGTAAAAACATAAACCAATAAAAATGAGATCAAGTGATCAAAATATTTTCAACAATAATCGAAACTATTAGTTTCAACAACAATCCAAGTGATTAAAACCATAACAAAAAAATCAAACTATTAGTTTCAACAATAATTTCCATGATCATCTAATTGATTAAAATATTCAAAATAAAGTAAAATAAAATAAAATGTTAGTTTTGAAATCAATTTAAGAATAAAGTGCAATTGAAAATAGATGACATCACAAACAATATTTTATTACTTGCTATCAAGTGAAATCTATTAAGTAGTAAGATATAATATTTTATTACTAAATCATGTTGTTAATACATATTTTCTTATTTATTTACATATTATGAACTTGAGTAAACCATTAATTATTTATGATAACTAGTTAAATAGTTACGATCATTGATTACTTAGTCTTTTGCCATTTGTCCATAGGACCCAAACATCTCTTCTCTGTTCATTCACACAACACACAAACATAGAATTTCACCTATGATCTATAATCTATTGGTAATAAATATATAATTATAACCCACATAAAAATAATCTCATATTCAGGATCTAAAATTATCTCACTCAGGTTAACAAACAACATCTCATATAATTGATGTGCAGAAAACATCTATAAAATAATCAATAACTAGTAACATAAAAAATTACACACACACACAAATATATAACCAAAAATACAAGTATATCATGAATCAAATCATAATCTTAGATTATTCCAACAAAATCACCCATCAATCACAAAATAATCAAGTTTACAATGTATAACAATGCATACAATTAGACATAGACACAAACAAGACAACACTAGGTATCTCTTGTTGAGATTTTCACGCACCTAACAGGGTCTCTAATTATGAAAATATAACAAGGATTACTATGTCCATAGTGGTTCAACACAGGGGTATTACATAAGAGCTCTAAAATTTTAAAAAATAAATCAAAGTAGTAAATGGATTAAAAAACCTCAACATAAAATTGAAGGAAAACCATAAAAATATTTGATTATAAAATCAACTTAAAATCTCATTTCAATCATTTAAATAACCTATAAATTTCAGCACAAAAAAAGATCACAATTTCACATAAATAGTACATGCACAATGTGGCTTTAGAAGGTCACCAAGAGGTAATAGGGAGCTAAAACAACAAACCATATTAGAAAAGAACCCTCAATTGACTTTATAAGATAAATGTATGCACAAAAATACCATATTTCCAAAATAACTATAGACTAACTAATATATAAATGTGTTAATACATACAACATAAATTCCCTCTAAATGGATAGAGACCATCATCTAGAAATCATCATGTTACTTCATTATTAGCAACCTCATCATCCAAACATGAAACATAGGAATCCCTATGTATATAACTAAGGCTTGTATGAGATCTATAAAAGTCATACCAAAAAAAATTTAAGAAATGGCTTATATTTCATCATATAAAATATAAATCCACTCAAATAATTTACTCTATTGTTTATTGATACTTAAAAATTTAAACTAAAAACTTCTCTCTAAGGCTTGTTAGTGATTTTCTATAACTTCATCATCTAGTTGTACACAATATTTGTGACAACTAAAGAGTGATAGTTTCCTATGAGTATGGAAACTCTATAAGCATGACCAATTGTGTGTTGATAATTTTACATTTTCCATCATAAATGAAATCCTTTTACATAAAGGCCACAACACCAAATAAGTATCTCGCTAGATTTGGGGTACATATATGCACTCCAGTGTTGTAAAAATGCCTTTTTCCTTTAATCAAAGCACATAACTCATCCTTTAGGACTCTTAGATATTATCACACGTACAAAATTTCCTTGTAAGATTACCCAAAAAAATTTACTCATAACAAAACTATTGACACCCACAAGACCTTTTTTCATAGTAGATTTAACATATTTTTGTCATGATTTCCACACTTTTGTATAATTTATTATTTCTATGACTTCCCCTCCTCCAAAATACCTCTCATTTTGTCCTTAATCCTTCCAAACACATATAACACTTATCTAAATATATATGTTATCATTTAGGGGCCTAATTAAACACATTCCTATGCTACTACTTGAAATTTGCATTAGATTTTTTCTTGGGATGGGATATTTCTTCCTGACGATCATATACTAACAAGATTAGTGGGCCTACTAATCTTGTCCTTTTTTTCATGGCTCCATTTTCCCTTGTTGTACTATATGTGCCTTGATTCTCACTCATTATAATCCTAGTTGGCCTAAGTGTTAATTATGTCTTAGAGAATTATATTTATACCATGTCATGCCAAGCCATTTAATATGAGAGAATACTTCCAAGAGAGATAAATAAATCAAGTTTTAGTCACCCCACTCCATAATTCATTTTAGTTCCAAATCTTGCCATATATATTGCTACAGTTGTGATTAAATATTTATTTGTGCATCACCCTCTTATACCAGAATAATTTCCTAGGTGAACTTCATGTAATTACATCTTTGCATATAGGAAAGAGGATGTTAAATATCCTTACTTGAGATTCCACTCACATTACAAAAAACTACATTAAAGTTTGATTTAGATGTGCAAAATATGTAAGTGTAACTCTCACAAAGGTTGTTCGACCCATAATTGTTTTGTTGTTGTGACTTAATGGAAATAAAGGTCAAGAAGAAAGAAGAAGACATCATTTCAAAATTTCCTCCTATTAAATTAGAGAAATAGAACTAAAGATAAGCATGACATCTAATGGAACATAGGGACATGAAACATTAAAAAAAGTCAATATAGGATAGGAAAGATGCTATAGGAGATGATTGTCAGTCAAAATAAGTGAGCAACGATATAACCTAAGGTACAAACAACATAGGTGACAATCCCATCCTTGTGAATTCATATGCTTAAATTTTGTATAAAGTTAGCTACAAGGCTACATAGTGTAAATTTTCACTCAAAATTAATAAACTATCAAGATGTGATTGTTCCAACTCTTTTAATTTTCTTATAACCAATTACTTATTTTCAAATTTCCAATTTGGAATTTTAAATATTTTTAGCCATTATGATATATATGAAAGTATTGTCTTTCATTTTTAAATGGAACATCTTCCCTGTGAAAGTGCTTTATCTTCATCTATTGATAAAAAATATCATGCTTCATAGATTTAAAGGTTGGGTCATCACTGTAGTTTGTGATGTATCCCACTCAAGAAGTTAGTGAAATTTTTTCACTTTCTCCTTTGATTTATGAAAAATTAAATTTTTATAAGCTTGAAAATCCATCCAATTCCATTAAGGGGCATTGGGGTTGAGTGAAAATATATAAAAGGCTCAAGTGATCCATCCTATTCCCAAGCACTGAATAAGGAGAAATTATATTCATATCATTAGTGAAAGAATAAATGTTACAATATGAAAGCATTAATTTGGTAGTCTAGCTCATAGCCTTGATATTACAAGACTCAAAACAATCCTAATGATATTTTGTGTGAAAACTATTCATATGCCATTAAAGGAAGCAATTGTAGTCACAATGAGTGACCTAAGTAGATACAACATTGTAGTTTAGTGAAATAGATATACACTCCATTTTTTTTAAGGATCACTCAAATTATTATGACCAAAAAATGTGTTAACTTTTACTTAAGAAAGTGATGGGATTAATAATCTACAAGAAGCCTAAAAATAATAATGGTAGTAACTCTCCATATTATGAAATTAGACACTTACATGACACAAATGAGTGTTGAACACTCTAAGTGGCACAAAATTAAGAGGGATATGATAATTTCATCCATATGAATGATATAATTGAGTTAAAATATCTTCATCTAGAGAAACAAACAATTTCCTAGGTCTCTAAACAAGTTGCTTTTAAGGAAAACTTACAAAACTTGGCATACATGGCCCTTGTATTCTTTGTTATTATTATGAATGGATAAAAATTCATCAATTATGATAAACATAAAGTGATCAAGGAGGGTCTTGAAAACTCTACTCATTTATCTCATGATCACTATCCAGCATTATTATACCTGAAAGGGCACAACTATAAACTTGCAATGCCTACTGAAAGGGTTCTATCCTTCTTATTAATAAAGAATACATATGGTTCCCATGGATAAGATGAAAAAAATAATTCTCTAAAATGATCCTTTAATAAAATCCTTTTCTTAGATAGGTCAAATTTTTTTATAAGGTATGTTTCTATAAAATTAGTCTCAACACGAAGGACCATGTCAGACCTTGAGTAAAACTCTCTTCGAGGAAACTCACGTGGAAAACCCTAAAAATATATTGAAGGATGGGATGATCACTCTATTAAAACATCCTTAAACCATATTTTTATATGTCATTTGTAGTGATAGCAACATCAGGTATCTCTTTTCACATAATTTGTTTGAGCAACAAAGTGAAGTTCACGTGAAAGGAGATAGGTCACTAAACCCTAAAAATTCCATCTTGACCCCAAGATCTAAAAATCAATATAATGTCCTATTATGACCATTATATTGGATTGGTGAGAATAAGACTAATCCATATTAAAAACATCTCAAAATTTATCCTAGGTATGATGTATATGTGTTAAGTGGTGGGGGAGTCTCTAGCACACATATCACTAGTGAGTTAATGGCCACTTGGCCTTGGTGGAAAATTTGATCTTCCAATACCTAGCTAGATATTATACTCCATGACTTCACCAAATTCCTACTACATTCTTGGGTAAGTAAGGTTGAGTGTCCAATAAATATTGACATTGGTCTCGTATGTATGGAGACCAAAACAATCTATTAGGTTATAATAAATTTACTTAGATAGATAAAGTAAAGTCACAATAATGGAAGAAAACTTAAATATCAAGAGAATATAAATAATAATATATCACAATAATAATAGTAGGCTAAAGAAGATCCAAATTGAGATTGCTAACATATAAAATACTAGAAATACATGACTAAGCCATTTTGAGGGGGAAACCTTCATAATATTGAAAAAGGTGTAAAATTTGGAATATGATGATCTACTAATAACCATTACCTCCCTTATATAATATAATAAGGATATGGATACTCCATACATTGACAATCTTACCAATATAAAGATATATAAATCATTATATGACTAATTAAAAGGTTACTCTAGCCATAAGTCATCCACACATATCCCAATATATTTATATGAATTATGGAAAGAAATGTTATACCATTATTTTTATAGTAGTAACCATATAACCCAACTCTCTAGTTTATTTGAAGAATAACATTGGAGATAACCCTCCAATCACTTTTTGACCAAATCAATTTAGCTATCAGATTGGGGATGATATAACAAACTAAGATCAATTTGAGTACCTAATAAAGAAAATAAATTAGTCTAAGAATTACTAGTAAATATAGGATCATGATCACTTACTATGATATTAGGGTCCCATGTAGTTTTTGAACTATATCCATAAAAGCTAATGCTATTATAATTGATATAGAATGATAAGGAAAAGTTAAAAAGGACATATTTTTTGAGTCTATCCATAACAACCAAGATGAAAATTTTCCTTTCACACTTGGGAAACCTTGTGATGAGATACATAGACACATCCTCCCACCTTCGGCAAAGAATAGAAAGTAGATGTAGAAGACCTAGGTATTAATTGTCTTAGGCTTTTTTAGACACAAAAATCATTCTACAAAAAAATTCTAAACTTCTTATTTGTTCTTTTCCAAAAATAATTCATGCTTTATTATATAATAATCCTTCAATAAGCTCGAGTGTTCACTGACTGGTGAATCATGTAAATCTATAAGAAAATTTTATTTAAGGGTTAAATTATTACAAAAGTATAGCTAACCCTCATAACATTGAGAATCTCATTTCCATTAATTTTTTTGATATTCTTGGATCCCATTGGAGCTTCTAAATGAGAATATATTTATCTACATCATTCACCCATTCTAATTTTCCTCCTCCAACTAATCTGCCTTTAATATTAATATGTAACACAATAGTGTTTATGTGGACTCACCCTTCCTAGACCACTAAATTCTCCTTTCATTTCTTGTACATGATCTCAAAGTCATATCCAAGCATCTTGGTCACCCATTTTTTTTGTTTTTGATGATAACCTCCATTCTAAAAACTATTTTAGACTATCATGATTTATATTCACTTAAAGTGTCTTCCCATGAAATAAGGTCTCCAGTGTTTGAATGTGTGAATGATAACCATAATTTTCTTCTCATAAATGAGCTTCAAAAAATTCATACCACTAATTTTTAAAATATAAAATAAATTGGTTTTCCTTCTTGCATGAGTAATGTCTTCATGCCATACCTTGAAGCATCATACTCAATAATGATTTTTTTTTTTTTTGGGTAGCTAGAACTAGAGTGGTGCATAGGCCACATTACGATTCTCAAATTCCTTGGTGTATGACTCATTACAATGGAATTATTCCTTTTATACTATGAATTTTAATTTTATTCTACCATAATTTTTGACAAATCAATGATAGTAACTCGTGAACTCTAGGAATTCACATAGGTTCTTATAGATTTTAGGCACTATCCATTCGACCATGGCCTTAAGCTTGTGAGGGTCCAAATTTACACATTATGAGAAATAATGTAACCCAATTAATCCAATGTATACATGTAAATATGGTATTAAACACTTGTAAATGTTAGTTTTGACCAATCCTTAACATACATGACCTATGCATACACAGTTGACTCTTGCTCACATTATCTCATAACTGTTCATTTACCTATGGTCCTAGATTTCCTAATTTGTTTTTATTCACATAAAATATCCACCTAATATGTTCATAAAAATTTAATTATATTAAGATGATTTTCACATGAGACCAAATAACTATTTCATGTATCCTACACATTAATGATAATAGTTAGATGGATCTAGTTATCGTAGTTGTCTACATATGGTGGATACATCTGTGAACCCTTTAAAAAATAAATTTAAAATTCATAACCTTCCCTTGGGTCATCTCACCCATTTCACAAGTTGGTTATTGAGAGAAATTACATAAATATTTGTGTACACATAATGCTTAAGCATATTCCCATCTAACACTTATCTAGAAGATGTATAGTACACCAAGAAATACATCTACACATCCTAAGGCACTACCTTAAAAATTCAAATCTAAAAACCCCTAAAAGAAAAAACCACTAAGAAAGGAATATACACTATTATAAGGTAAAAATCATAGGTTTCAAGTGTTCAAAGCCACACATTATTGAATAAATTCTATCAAATCACTATTGATAACACTTAAATTAGGTGGGATAATTACATGTGGTTTGATTCCTCTTTGGCATATTACAACATAACAAATGCTCATCCAACTAATAAGAGATGGTTGGGGTTATCCAACACATATTTAATAACCCATTTTTATATATGAAAGAAGTGTTTAAAATGGAGCTAGGGTTTCAGTTGAAGGAGAACAAATTGGAATATGCACATAGGAATGAGCCTTTGAAATTACAAAAGAACCCTTTTAACAAGCATGCATGAAAAAATACAAAAAATACACAATGGAAGTTTCAAGAAAGAGAAAGATGAATATAGCCATTTTAGGTGTCTATGCATTAACAAAATTTTCCAAATAGGTTCTGACAGTCATTCTCTTAATATGAGTGATCATAAACCCATTTTAGAGCATTACTGATGGCTATACACTTTCATAAACCAAAATAATAATAAAACAAGCTGAGTACCATATCCTCTTGATCATTTATATTAGTCAATCATACTCTGCCTTTTACATTTATATATGTTTAATTTAGACATAATTTATATCATCTAAATTATTCAAAAAATTTATCTTGTTTAAACAAAAAAAATCCAAAATAAGATATAAAATCTACCTCCTTAAATCTAAAACAACACTTGGAAGGCTTGGAGTACAACTAATTGTTGTGAAAAAACATCCAAAAATTGAATCACATCTTGTATATTTTCAACCCATGTTTTCTTGTATATTAAGATGTCATAAAAACCACCAATAATTTTTTTTGTAGAAATGGCTGAAAGACATACTTAACCAAACTCTAAAATGTAGATGGTGAATTTGTGAGGCCAAAGGACATCACCAAAAATTAATAGTGGCCATAATGGATTTTTAAAGTTATCTCATATATATCCTCATATTTTAATCTGATTTGATGATAACCTAAGTGATGATATTTTTTTAAAAAGTATACAACACCATGTAACCTATCTAACAAAATATTAATCCACAACCTAATGGCATCACATAATCATTTAGTAATATGTCGAAAATATTATGATAGAATTTTATGATATAGGGCATCTAGATTGGGATAATTTTATCTAAAAATATTTTGGGTATATCAAACAACATACATTAAATAAAAAACTAAAATACCATTTTAGCTCATTTATGGAAAATATGTAGTGATGTGTGTTAAAATAATTATTTCCTATCATAAAAATTGATACCATGGAATATATACAAGGAAAATTAATTTTGTGAGTGTATAATAATTAATATGATTAGATTAGAAGATATTATTGGAGAATTGGAGATAGGATATGGAAAATAAATGACAAAAAGCATGGCATGATATACAATGAGCATGTCTTTTTGCCTTGTAATGGCAAGGGAATAACACATGATAATGTTAACATTTGAATACTATATTAGTTGGATAATCTATCATCTATAAATATCTTAGATCAAAAAGATTCCCATAGATGAGATATATGATGAAGTGCATGTGAATCTCTATGTGTTTGGTCTACTAATGTTGGATCAGATTCTTAAAAATATAAATAATACTCTAGTTATCATAGTAGATGATTTTAAGTCATTTAAACTAGATACCAAACTCTATGAGAATCCCATGAATATATCTAGCCTCAATGGCACTATTGATAGCCCCTCTATATTTTACCTCAGTACATGATAAAGAAATAACATTATGCTTCTTACTTGACCAACCAATCAATCATAAACCAATGGAGAAATTGTAACCTAAATTGGACTTGTGATTTTGAATATCACCAACCCAGTATGAGTTAGTAGAGATAATTTTAAAAAAATTAGTATGTAAGCATGTGTTGATGTATGATTTTAGTTATTAAAATAATCTATGAAAACTTCAAGCTAGGTGGTTAGCATTTCCATACAATGAAGGTCATGGAGTCTAATAAAAGATATCCTTATCCTTTAAGCCTTTAATATATACACACAATATGAAATTTAAAGTTTGAAAAATCTTCTATTTATATATAATGAGGATTTATAGATCTTACATACACCATAACCCACTCCTCTCATTGATTAAAACAAAATAAAATGATTCATACACACAAAAATATATAAATTAACCAAATCCCACTCTTTTCTCCTTGGTGATCCTACCCAAACACCTCCACTCTCCTAATAAGTATCATCTAACCCTAACATTCCTTCTTTAAATATTTTCCTTCCCCCTTTCCCCTTATGGAGTGTCTCTTGGAATTCCATTCATATTTTAAAATTATCAAAATTTGGAACCAAGTTTATAAGACATTACTAGGAATATTTAACTATCACAGGTGAAGCCAATATTTAATGTAGAATGACAATTTGATACCCAACAATACACATACTCATAAAAACTAGTAGTTTGATCATGAGATAGAGAACTATATCTCATAAAACTTTATATGTTCTAGGATACTAATGAAATACTAATAACTTCATAGGGTCATTTTAGGTTATTTTCATACTACCAATTGGGTATAGATGCATGTGAACACTACCATTTCTTTTTGAGTGATGTAAGATTTATTGATCATGGGATGCTTTTCCATTAGAAACATCAAGTATAAGTTTTTTGAGTATATTCATAAATTTTTTGGTTGGATTGAAGAACCATCATTTAAAATTATAGATTAAAGTTATGATATGCCCTTTCACCATGTGAGTTACTTCACCCTTTACCAACCACTTTATATACCATAAACTGTTCTTCTTTACCAAATGATTTCCTCATCGCTCCCCTTCCATCATTCGCTAACCTTGGGATGTAAACCATTTTATAAGCTCAAAATATCCATCATGTACTCAGATGAAACCTTATTCTTTATTATACATGACTAAGTTTAAAACATCATATGTTACTCCACCTTATTTTAAGATACAACATTGGCATTTTTCTCTATGAGAAAAAGTATTATATATATTTTCTCTTCTAGAAAAAACATGTTTTTAGTGCACATCAAAAGATGAATCTTATGATAATTCTTGTCTTATTGTAGCTTAATTATAATTAGAGTATACCTATGCCCATAATTATTAACACTCATGATGTTAAATCTTCTGTCATACAACATCTCACCATTAGCTTTCCATGACCTTTCAATGAAACATGGCAAACATCCATAGGCAAGACACAACATAAAACCTTGTCCCAATACCTATAAATATGCATATAAACATCATAACATTAAAAAAATATGATATCATGACCATAAAAAAACTAAGACACCATATACAACCTTGGTTTTGGTGTACATATCATTTTGATAGAAATATAATTATCTAAAATTCCATTGTCAACCATAACATTCTAACAGTTACCTTTCATTATTCACTTTGTTTTGAAAATTATATTATTTTTAATGCTTCCTCATCCTTATTACTATCCTTCAAGGCCTTTCTCCTTGATAGTGAATTCTATTGATGTTTAAGTTTTGCCATATGTTCGGGTGATGCTATAATTTTCACATCAACTTGTGAAACCTGGACCATACTTTCATTCCTCCTTTAAAGATCACATTTAGCTTGAGGAAAATAAAAATCAAAATGACCAAATTCACCTTATTTATATTACATTCCATTTATAAATATCCTTCTTCATCTTTCATATCTATATCTACCTTTTCCATAGTTGGTTCCTTCCCTTGCTTGTTTATATGACATTTATAAGTGATAGACCCTTCCTCATTCCACTAAAAATTTCCCTCATGGGATGGATGAAATATACCACTATTGAACCTCCTCTTTCTTCTTTATTTTATTTTTTTCCTTCTATTATCCCATTCTCTTATTGTGTCATTAAGACCTAGAGTTACCATAAAATATCGAGATTCAACATATCAAATTAGAGAAACTCATATAAAGATTGAACCAATTTACATTAGGAACCTAGTGGCTTAGTTAGTTGCATATATCTAATAATAAAGAAAGATAATATAAATTATAGATAAATAAATTATCTTAAAACACCATAGTGCATTGAGAGAGTAGATTCCATTATGTATAAACCAAGTACATATAATAGCTCAAATCATAATGTGAACTATAAAATTATGCCTCTATCTAGATATTCAAAGTGTAGCTAAAAACATACTAAATCTAAGGTAAATTGGTGATCACCTACCCTTCTACCTACTACATCACTTATTCTTTTAAGCTCATAGTGCTACATTCTTGATACATCCCCCTTTTAAAAAAATGGGTGCAATGCTACATTTTTAAGGTTAGATTAAATTATGCCTTAGGTGGTGGTGGTGGTGGTGTCATAATAAAATATTCCCATGATTACCCCAAATTTTCATCTTGAATCTCCTTGTGTAGTTGATAAACTAAAATTTATAACTTTAGGGGCAACACTAGACATCCCCTCAAAAAATATTGACCATATTTATAGAATCCAAGAGACATGTGGACTAAAGTGGTTCATATAATAGAAATAAATAGTTGTGGTGGGAGTACCACGATAGGTATTATTAAATTAAAATTAATTGAACTACTTCTACTGGCCATGTTTTTTAATCTTCTCGTGTTGTCTCACATATGCAATTAATTAGATGAGTGCAATAGTATGTTTCACCCTCTATTTATCTAGGTGTGCATGTAAGTCCATCACCTCTATTTATAAGCATAGAGATTCAGATTCATCCAAATCCACATATGAAATGTGGGTCAAAAGTCATAAAATATTTGCCTCCAAATTATTATTCTAATGTGAAATCCAATCATGTCATCCAATCAATCTGGTAAGAAAAAACTTGGATATATTATGTACCATTTTATGTTGTAATCAAGCGATGATAGTCAGTCACCAAATAGCAAGCAAACAATATAAGGTTTTTGGTTTTGCCTTCCTCAAAATAATCATTGATAAGCAATAGGGATAATTGAAAATAATTAGTATAATAAAATGTGTAGTTTTTGAATTTGGGTTATGGGGTCTATAGAAAAATACACTTATATTAAGGCAAGATGAAGATTAAGGCACATTGTGATGATTTTAGAATAAAATTATTGAATTATCTCTTGTATAACCTATATGTGGCCTTGATAAACATATTATTTTACTATTTTTTCCTATGCTACTTATAGGTCTTGTGAAATCTTATACTGAGAAGTGACCTCAACTTGTGTAGCATTTTTTTTACCGTGAGCTTGATCACATCTAGTTGTAACTTATTAAAACCCTCAATGAGATCTAGTAATCCACCTATAGGTAGTCTACACCAATATTTTAAATAGAAATGCTAAGTCATTGTCAAATAAATATGTAGGGTGTATCACCAATGTAGGTTTTCCATCCTCATTCTTACACCAAATGATTTGTTAAGACTCATCAGGTATGAACATTTATGTCACATTGCATTCAGAAGGAGGAAAATTAATAATTTATATCATAATAATAAAAGAGGTAATATTGTGGAACCCAATCGTATTCCTTTTCATTTTCTTTGTGTGGGTCCTTATCATGTCACGACACTTTCATTTTCTATGAATGAGAAGGTTGCTTCTAATTTGTGGCATAAGGCTCATATTTAGACAAATGAATTGAAGAGAAAAATAGATGATAAAATAAAATTAGAGAAATAATACTAATAAAAAACTTAAGCTAATAGAATATGAAAAATTACATACACACAAGATTCCATAGTACACAAGGTTTCTCCTGGGAAACCCTTTTAGGGAAAAAACCTAACAAAATAACCTCCTTTACTATTATATTAACTTAACCATATTATGATACAATAATGTATATCTCATTTTTTATTCTCCCCTAATACTTGTGAGAGTATATATAGGCACATTAAAAGGTAATATTCAAAGTGGTATTACAATACAATGGGTACCAAAACCATGGGATATATATAACATAGGTTAAAAACACCCAAATACATGCCAATATATGACACATTTCCAACATGAATAGTCTCAATCGCTGACAATTGCTTACCAAATGGAATATATTATTTTAATTTAAAGCTAATATGATAACTTCATTTCCTTTTTTTGAAGTTGCCTTGATAAGGAGACTCAAATAATACCCACTCTAGGAAGTGCCTCTGAATGTTAGAATTATGAACTAGTTATATGTAAAGGGAAGGATTAGGCATACAAATCCCAATACCTTGTATTAGTGTTTATTTAGTGGCTTGTACCATAACCAAGTATTTACCCCAAATACCATTATCTCTGACATAAATTGAATCTTATATATCTTTAGTTTTAGAGATATCCTCATTGATTACTATCATATCCTCATTATCTAACACTATATAAGGTAGATAGTACAACCGTGCAAATTGGGATGGAAAAAACCCTAAATGAAGCAATATTTTGTTCCTTTTCCAAGATATAATTTCATGAATCCAATTAGAATCAACCATATAATAAATTTTATGGGGAGGGAACACTCTATTCTCCCCCATGACACTCTATTGGTATGGCACTTGAACATTAAGAACTTGACCTCTTCAAAAAATAATGATCACAATTCCTCTGAAACTTGAGGGAGATTTTCCACGTGCTTCTTAACTTTTTCCACCTAGGTGTGATTTAAAATTTGATGCTTTTAATCGACACACTTTCATGCACACAATGGGTAATATATATGGCTGAATTGATAAATAGGTATCTTGGTCATGTTACCAAGGTATTCAATACAAGGATAACCTAGGGATTTAAACATGTACAAAATTATCAAGGACCCATAATAAATATTTTTCCATTAGCTATGGCATCATAGGAATTAGTCACCATATCATTGGTGATGCATTTTTCAAAGTTAAATCTCATGTACTTCAACCTAATATTCTAACCTGCTTATGTCCCACTAATTTTAGTGGCCTCCCACCCTACCTCAAGAAGTACCTTAGTTGAAAGTATAAAAATAGTTGCATGAACCTTCAAATATGACATGTCATAAATATTCACTCTTTGACCACCTCTCCAACTCTATACTATAGTTTAAATGGGCTCAATTTTCCAATGTGTTATAAAGATGCAAACTAAGTTTGCATATTGAGGGACCTTATCTCCATGGGATATGGAGTAATCCATCCTATATAACTAATGGAGAGTGATAATATTCATTTAAACTATATTTTTTAAGTCAAGATACAACACAAATGATGACAATGACTAAAAAATGTTAGACTAGTCTCTATGATTTTCTAAAAAAATGTAGATTAGAATAGTTTCACAACACACCATTAGCTCTCAAGGTGTTGGAATTGAAAGAATATATCTAAGGATCTTTGGGTCAATAGATAATGAGATCTACCAATATTTATGACACAAACCCCCTTAAAAAAGATTTTTCAAGTGAATATATTTGTTGATTAAGAAATCCTCAAACCAATTGAGTAAATCATACATAATGGTGTATCTGACTAGAAATTGTATAATATCAATCATTATATGAGGGCTATCTAGACCCATATATCCACTTGGAATATACCCACCTAGTTGGGTCTAATCCCAAGCACACAATTATAATCTCCCTTCTATGGGGATAATTTTAGGACCCTTATTTTGAATATTCATTGGCTTCTTTGTGGCTGTATAAATATCATTGGAAGGCTATTTTATTCTCATGTGTATAGAAAAATACACAATAAAATAGATGAAAATCATAAATCAATAAATTTAACATCATAATCAACCTATTTTATTATAATCATAGTCATTAAATACATCCAATAGACATAATGAACCTCATGTAATCCATAATATTATCCTTTTTCAAGTCATGGGTGGATATTTTTTCCACTCTTTAGGTGTCTCATATTTTGTAATCATGTTGGGCATGCCATTCATCACCTATAATGTAAAATTTTATTATTTGGTGTACACCTCTTCATCTATGGTGGTTACATTGGTTATTTCCAACTCAACTCATCCACTATATTTAAGTTCTCATGTGCATCAATTACCTAGATGGTGATCCTTATACCACCTTTCTTTTGTTGTTATGTCACATCTTGAATTACCATATTTTAACCATGAATCATTACCTACTTGAAAAAATATTCTATTCATGTAATTCCTTAATCTAAATATTCAACTAAGATTCCTTTTTGTGTCATTTATGCTGGTGATAGATGTAAGTGTGTTTTTATCTACTAGCCTTATGTTGTTGATGGTGTATTAGGATTAAAAAATATCAGATTACTTTTACTCTTAGGCCAATAAGTACATATTTATAAATCCTTCTGAAACCTACTCTAATCATGAAAAAATAAAATGAACCACTACATCTATGCTAACTATTTTTGTTCAAATGTCTTTATTGATTGTAGGAGGGAAAAACTTGAACCATATGGAAGGAAATACAACTTAAGAAACTCCAATTCACATATCCCATAACTTGTGTACCATCTAATAAACCAAATTGAATGCACCATTGCCAATGACCTTTATTACCACAAATAGACCAACCATCATACCTGAAGCTTCTAAAAGTGTTTTTAATACCATGAGTCACACATAATAACATAACCACTAGCTATAAATTCTTTTATTTAATATGGTAAGCACACCATTCCTTTTGACACTAATTCTCCACCCATTGGCTTTATTAAGAGAGTATATATTTTCCTCCAAAATTAGGAGAGCATGTGACTAGGATTTTAGGGAATTATCATCATCTAGGCACAATGTAAAATAATTTTGCATGTTAGTTGTTGATACATAAATTTGGTACAAGTCTTATTTATACAATGCATTTCATGTAAACTTACATATATATAATATCAATTTATAATAGGTCATTTATTTGCATATTCATCTTGGCCATATGTCTTCTTGTCTACTTCATTCGACTATGCAATTTTCTATTGGGATTTCTTGATCTTTCTTGAGTCTATCATAGGAATCCATGGTTCTTCTCTTTTAGTTCTAAATTTCTATAGATTTAGGATAGTTTTAATAATTTTGGATAGTTTTAGTTATTGGTAGTGTCTACTATTACTGACAACATCCTAATGTATCTTTCAAGTCTATTTTCAGACACAAGCCTTTAAGCCACTTTATTTTACTCATTTGGGTCTTGTTTGGTCAATTTGTATGTGCCAATAGTTTAAAAATTTAAAGTTGAGAACCCTATATATACAAAAACCTTAGGATAATTTTAAGGACAAACACTCATTCATTAACAAAGGTATAAAAAGATCACATAGACATCTATCTTATTATTAGTTATAATTAAAAGTTCCTAAAGGATATATCTAATTGCATTCTTGTAAGAAAGGAGTGCCTAGGTGAAATTGCATTTAGACTTGCATTCACATGAATTAGTGCACACACACACACACTAGTGGGAGAAATATGTTCAATTTTAACACTTAAAGATTTATGAAAACATAGGCAATAATTAACTATTAAATGGGGAGTAACTGAGGTTAGACCAACATAACCCTTCTAACCCATTTTTAGGTCACATTGGACTCAATAGTGCAAGCAAGGGTTTTGGACTAAAGAGAAGGAAAACATATTTTTTTTATAATAGTGTTGAAGGCATTTGAATTCATAACATTAACTTATATACATAGAAACATTGGTCTAAATAGTCAAAAACTAATGGAATTATTATGGATGGTTATGGTAGAAAGTAGATAGATCCAATTGTCACAAGCATTTGAGAATTACCGAAGATGTCTTGAATTTTTTTAATATTCTATTTACCGATCTGAGCCAATACCTAATTGTTTTTTATATTGGTGCTTAGATTTTTATCAGAGTTATAACTAGTTCTAGAGCACAAATTAGGGGCCCAGTCCCCAAGAGAACTATAGAACCATTAATTTTGATCACATTGAGACCATTGAGTAAATGGCCACATCTAGCCTATAAATTCCTTCTTGGATTCAAACTTGGGTGGGGCTGGGCACAACCAAACCACTTTACCAATCCTTATACATCTCATTGGTTGAGCCAATATATTGCTACTACATAACATATCTAATGATTGAAACATAAATAATGAACATAACATAGCCATAAATAAGTTAAGTGCCTTTTATATTGTATGTGTTTGATTATTTATATAAATAATAAGTTCAATAAATTATAGTTAAAATTTAGATTTTTGAGATAATTGGTATATCTTATGAAACCATAAGGTCTAGCCATGTCTTCTTCTTTAAGATCTTTCACTTCAACTTATTCCTCTCTAGAAAAACCTACTCGCTATTTAAAGGGTAGATTAGGTTGTGGATACTAAATTGTAAGAGGGATCTCATGCTAAATGGGTGGATTAATAGGATTGGATGGTCTAAAAAGGATGACCTAGTGAGGACCATGAATTATAGGGACAAGTTTATAACCAAACAATAGTCTAAAACTAGATTTACTTTGAGGAGTCACCAAATACTAGGTAGTACACCAGTTTATAGTTGGTGTTTGTCAAGACCAAAATTCAACTTGACAAGTTGTCTTGAAGATAATGGATCCCACTAAGCATGCCAAATTTTTTTTCACCAAATTTTTCACCCTAGAAGATGTTTTTCATGATTATTACAGATTTGGACAACATGGGAGAATTTCTAGGTATGTGAGTGTACCTATATCAGAAATGAGCCTCTAAGTTTAAGGGCTAGCTCCCTGAATGTATTGTACAATGTTTGCCATGTAAACTAATACTTATTTATTAGGGGTAAGAGTTATAAAATGCACAAATTGAACCTAATCTAAAGAAGGTGATGCACCAAGAATGTATTCCACATTACCATCATACTTTCTACCATAATGAACAAAGTATGTAGGATGGTCTCTAAGTCTCAATGGGTTTTAACATGGGTATTTCAATATATAGGTGAGGTGTGAGTAGCAATACAAGAAAAATGAACTAAAGGGTAGATTTCACACTCGAAGAAAAACCATACACTTGAAGAGAATGTACACGTTAGAATACACTTTATATGACCTATTAGATTAAGAACTCTTTCTCAGACATGGAATGATAAGGGAAGGAAAGATAGAGAGTTATCACTTGTCATCACCATACATCACTTGTAGACTTAGACAATTGTTTAAAACTTAGAAAACAAACTTGTATTAATTTTCAAAGGGAAAATATAACATCAGTCCAATAAGGCTTTGTCATACATGGTGTGGTTGTTTTTATAATAGCTCTAGAGCTATACTTATAGAAGAAAGGTCACAAGAGAAAGGGGGGCCTTGACACTCAAAGTGGGAATCACTCAATTCAAATATTTAAACCTCAACTACAACTACCTCTACAAATATGCTCATTTAGGCCATTTGATTGATCCCCATCACTTTCAGTCACTACATAGTTATAATATTCCCTCTTTAATCCTCCTTGGTGGTTACAATGGTAAAATCAAGCATTCCCACTAGGTTTAGGCATCCATATGGTTATAATAAATAGATCAATATATTAGGGCTTTGTCTTGATGCTAAACCACTCCAAACTGGTCTATCGTGATGTGTTTCCAAGTGAGAAGAAAGGTCACTTTCCTATGACTAGCTTTTGCAATGACAATTGAGTTCTATAAGTCTTACTCCATAGGTCCCCAATGGTGACGTATGATCCTAAAATATTTTCTTGTAGCCCCAACTAAAACATGCTTGATCTTGGATCTATCATGCTTACTTGACTCAGTCAAAAATCAGCTCTTTAACCTCTACCTAAGTCACTTAGCTCCACTTTATTCTAATTGGTTGTCAAGAACCAAATTGGATCATTAATCCCATGACTCATCTCACTTCATTGGATCTACCTATGCACAAATTCCCATTATCAATCAATATTTTACTAGTTGAATGTACTTATGCCACTTATCATACATCCATTCATCCTTGAGGTTCATTGACCATTTTGACTCAACTCACTCTATTGGATTTCCTAAGTCTGAATAAATGTGATTCCTCAAATCTACTTTTAAATTTTCAACCTTGTCCTTACCTACACCATGTGTCAAATGCATGTTAATCCTTAGGATCCTACTATCAATCTATAGCTTCACACACTTATGCCATGTGTTAACCCTTTAAGCTCTCTATCTGTTTGACTCATCTCACACTATTGGATTGAGATGTATGATTGAATGAGGACCATTGATCTTGTTGGGATAGACTATTTGAAACCCAAGGGCTACTTCATGATCTTAAAATTAACAATCTATGGGATGTCATTTGATGTTTGCATGACCATCATTGATGGTCATTCGACCATCAAATTTAAGCTCAAAAGGACTTAATTTGTTTGACCTTAAACTTGACTTTAGCATGAATGTCTCTGGATTTTCAAATCTAAAAGGTTAGTTGAAGGGGCTTGAATTAGACATATATGGGGCTGCCTAGGACCTTTTGAAATCAAATGGTTATTCCCATCGAACCTTTTGATAGATCATTATTTCAAGGAAATATGTTTCAACCACTTCCTTTAAAGGAAATTGCTTGCTTTGTCTTTGCATTGAAAAACTCTTGTAGATAAAATGTTTGAAAGAATCCATGTCTTGGTCATTTTCCCTCTAAAAAGTGGCCTTCATAACTTTGACTTGGTCCACCTCACTATAGAAATGTCCTTTAGAGAAAATGTGGAGGACACTTGCCTAAGAAATTAACCGTTTGGAATTTTGAAAACTGCCCCTTCTAAAATAAAAGTATCCTTCAGAAACCTTGAAGAGGACCATTTCCTCGAGAGACATATCCTTCAGAATTTACACAATAGACCATTCCCTGAGAGAGTACCCTCTAGGGAAATTGTTTGGGACACTTTATTTGGAAAATTTCCCTTTGGGATTTCTATTTTGGGTTAACTCCTCTGAAATATATCCTTCATAACTTCTATTTAGATGCCCTTTCCTATAGAAGAATTATTTCAAGAAAATTGTTCGAGATAATTTTCACAAAAGATATTTGTGTTGCCTTTTTCCTTGGACATTTTTTTCAAAGGAATTAGTCCTTCACCTTTGGAAAAGTTCCCCTCAAAAATCTTGAAAAGTGTCCTTCAGGACTTTGAAAATCACCATTCAAAAAAGGTGTTTGGGACAATTTGGTGAAGGAAGTCACCCTTTATAAACCTTAAAGTGGACCATTTCCCTGAGAGACATATCCTTCATAATTTTTGAAAAGTGCCCTTTAAATAAATGACCCTTCAAGAAAATTATTTTGGACAAAATGTTTGAAATATTTCCTAACACTTAACCAAAAAGCTTCAAAACAAAAGTCCCACAAGAATTAAGCCTTGTATATTTGTTGTGGGTTTTGTGTGGAAACTTCCTCCAAAGGAAATATGAATTCTCCAATCATTTGGCCAAAAGTTGAACAAAACTCCCAAGTGCAACCTTAGGCTTTTCTAGACCTGCTCTTGCAATTGTTCAACACATGAAAATCTTCTACTTGCATATATGATCAACATGATTCTTAAGACACCAAAAGATATAAACACTAGGCTAGGCCATGACCCACTTAAAATGGCATATGAAATGACATCAAATAAAGCCACACCATATCCTTTGACATTATAAAAAGCCCATATATAAGATTTTGACTATAGGGGGGTTGATCCATTTTGACTTGTGGGAAAAAATGGTCAACAATACGCAAGCTCATCATTAATAAATGTAGATAATTACAATTTTATTACCATAATAACAAAATATTCCAATAAAAATTTCTAAATAATAAAATCACAAACAAATAATACTACCTTTGTAAAAAAAATGTACAAACATTAATTACTAAATTCCCATTCAAAAATAGTATATATATATATATATATATATATATATATGATAAGGGTTTTCAAATTAAATCTTAGTCATAGTTTTCTCTACGTATAAATCCAAGATCTAATTCATTGTACACCTATTAAAGAGGGGATAAGAAAAATAGAATAACACGTCTCCACTCAAATACCTATTGCTACCAATATAAATGAATATGTGTATTTAATAACCTAAACAAATTTATCACTAAAAGAACACCCTTATTCTAACTCCGTTGAACTCTACCAAGTACATAATGTGCATGAAAATGATTGATTTTATGTAAAAATCAATTTCTAAGATTAATTACATTGTTAAGTGAAAAAAAATCTCAAACTTGCATTCTTATGAATGCATAGGCTACTACACACCTATGCCATCTCGCTATAATAATTATTTAATTATATTTTCTATATAAATCCATATTTATGTATAGTTATCTTATTATAGTTAATATTACTTTTAATATACCCCTGTATATGTTTATGTCTATATGTTTCATTTAAAATATAAATAAAATGACCAAAATATAAGTTAAAATAGATATTTTAAATGTGTATATTACTAATTATACATACATACATATACACTCATATAATATCATTATTTATTTATTTATTTTCTTACTATCTCCCCCTTATATATATATATATATATATATATATATATATATATATATATATATATATATATATATATATATATATATATATATATATATATATATAGCTATCGACCCCCTCCCCTATATATAGCTCTCAACCCCCTCCCCTATATATATATTCCCATTGTGGAGTATATATATATGGCCAATGACCCTATCTCTGGGGCCCTGGATTTGGCAACAACCCTATATATACTCCATAATGGGAGTATATCTATATATATATATATTCCCATTATGGAGTATAGATAGGGCATATATATTGCTTTTGACCCCCTGCCCTATATACAAATATAGATATGGCCAATGACCCTATCTTTGGGGCCTTGGATTTGGCATCGACACTATCTATATTCCACAATGGGAATATATCTATATGACATAATATAGATTCATTATGATAAATAGAGATAGAGGGGTGGCATGGTCTAGATTCACTATGATAGATAGAGATAGTATTTGCTATGCTCAGGGCACATTCTATAGATATATATAGAGATAGAGATAAAGTTCCATTGAAATTTTAGAGTTAGTTTAGTTTATATAGAGGGTTAAAGAAACTTCATATATAGAGAGAGGGGCCCCCCATCCCCTCCTACCTCTACCACCCTATATATATATTATTATTATTATCATATTTATTTATTTATTATTATTATAATATATGATATTATATTTATTTATTATTTATTTTTTAACAATATAACCCTACATTGAAGGGTTTGGTGGCCACTAGTCATCGACCCATGGATGATAGTTGGAGCTTAAGGCATTGACCATCAACTAATCATAGCATGGTTAGGGAGGGTTGGATGTCCTGTCCCCCTCCCCTCCCTATTATGGGAGGGGGTTGGGATGGCTCAATTGCCTTTCCCTCCCATGCCCCTAATATAAAATATGATTTTTTTAATTTTTCTTTGATTTTTATCTATATATATATATTTTTTAAATAGTAACATTGAAAAAATTAAAACCCAAATCATATAATTTTTTATACCCAAACCAGAAGGATGAAATAGAATTAACCCAAGAAGTTTCAAGAAAACTATTGTACAACTAGGATTTGCATTCTTTTAAAAAAAAAAAAATGTTTTCAAAACACATTCATTATCTAATTTGTTCATTATTTTGAAAAAATAATCTTGGATTTAGGAAGGAGAGATCCCTTGCCTATTTAATTAAAGCTCTTTGCTTCATCTATGTGCTTCATTCTTCTCCACCACTCCTTCCTCCATCTTCATTCTTCATTCTCTTTCCTCCTACATTTCTCCTTGATAAATCTTCCAAATGGCTCATCTTTGTATTAGGTTAACTTTTTAATGGGGAAATCCATGATTGTATATTATTTTATTTTGTATGGAATTAGGGTTTCACTCATTTATTCTAATTCATTTATGTGTTTGTCATTATTTTTATTTTTATTTGATTAGATTAATTATTACACTAAAAAATTAGGTAACTAAATATATTAAATTTTATTACCAAATTAGTATACTATTTTAACTAATATTAACATATAAATACTTTCATGTGATATATATATTAATACATGTAAATATTAAAATAGCAATATTTGATTTGAAATTATTTGTTTATCCAAATTAAGAATAAATATGCCTATTTCTTTATTTAATGTGCTTATCTACATAATACCATTTTAATATTCATATATTTATATAAATATGTATTTATATATAATCTTATTTATGAAAATTATGAAATTTTATCTTGGCTTGATCACAATCATAATTGTGTTATTATTCCCATTTTAAAAATAAATGTTTGTTGTCAAAGCACCAAGAAAGATACAAGTTAAAAAATCATAGCCAACTTAACATAACATGACCACTTGATAGGTTAAATTAATGTGTTTGAATTAATACAAGTTCAGTCTGGAATGGATAAACCTGACAAAAGTGAGTCAACAACATATAAACCCCTAGAAAGCATAAGTGACATAATAAATGATAATAAAAATAGTTGTTAACATTAAACATACACCCCAAGGTGGTCCTACATGGGTTACAACTAACTTGGTACCCTATCACCCCAATAAGTTAGCCAAAATCAAGACTAACAACTAACCAAAATATATCTCACTTGCACATCATGTATAAGGACACACTTGATACATCAGTAATCTAAATAATGTCACATCATCATAAAAGCACTACAGAGCTTGAAAAGGGTATTATATTCACCCCCTTTGAAAATGGCATCATTCTCCATGCTTCTAAAATAAAATCATGTAATGAAATCCACCACATTCCCTAATTGTAATAATTCTCTACTATGCGAATCCTCACTATATTTTAAAACTCATATAGCTACTTTTGAAATGGTCACAAAGAGTGATCACATCAAAATGCTACTATCGATACTCTGATATGCCAAAACATAAGTTCATATTACAAATAACCCTTATGCCATCCCATGGCACAATAAGAGTATGAAAGATGGTGTAAAAAAAAAGAACCGATATAATTATTTTAATAACATTCATCTATGCAATGTTGAGTCAACTATTAACTGAAACATATTGTCATGTTGTTCCCACTGAACAAAATATCATAACTCTTGAAAAAAAATTCATATATCATATCCACTACCAACCGATATTATGAACTATAAATATCACTAAACATGAGTATAATTATTGAGCCACAATAAGATAATATCATATCCACTGTGCAACAAGCAATAATTAAAATGACTACCAAGTCATATAAAAAGGTATATAATAATAGATGAATATCAAGAACAATCTAGTGTGAAAATGATAATAGTTTCCATCAACTGCATCATCAATAAAATCTTTCCAAACTTTATTAAACTTCCCAAAACTACTTAGATCTCCCAAAACCTCCTTATTCCCTCCTTAGACCTCCCAAATAAATAGCCAAAATTATATATATATATATATATATATATATATATATATATATATATATATATATATATATATATATAAAATAAACACCACATCTAGTATTTGGGAAGGATGTGTCTTGAATTTTTCTCACATAAGTTACCATCTCAAACTAATAGCTTTTTTAGGCTATTTATTCTCCCCCACACAATGCACACTATTCACGTTACAATATATATATATATATATATATATATATATATATATATATATATATATATATATATATATATATATATATATATATATATATATATATAGAAAAAACATGAACCAATATTTATCAAAAACCAAAATACCATAATAAATTTAAATAATCAAATTTTAAAATAATCAATTTAAGAGTCAATAAGTCAATAAAATTAGGAAAATAAATTAGAAAGTCATAAATCAAGTTCAAAATAAATTGGTGTTAATAAAAAAATAAGTCCAAGTCACAATTATCAAGTCATCAAATAAAGAAAATTAACTTTAGTCACAATCAAATGTAAATCCATTTACTTCAATTTCAATTAAAATAACTTATAAATGTTCAAAACTCTAAAATAACAATTAAATACAAATTCAAGTTCAATGACTAGTGTTAGTTATCAAAATAAACTAGAAAACATCACATTACTTGAACTATGTGACTATACAAGTCACCCAAGGGGAGAAAGAATCATTAAAACTCAATCACCTCCTAGAGGTGAGAGAATAAAAGCAACTAGACTACCTCCCTGAGGTAGGAGAAAACATCACATCATCCTCCATATACCTCTCAAAAGAGAAACATGATTACCTGCCAAAGGTAATAAGGTAAGACTTGACTACCTCCTATAGATAAGAGATATAATAACAATAGTAATCCTTTATATACCTCCTGGTAATAAGCGCTGATGTAACTATGTAGAAATAAACAAAGTGTGAACCTCATGCATGGCACCCAATGCCAAAAGTACCTTAAAAATTTTGCTAACTATCTCAAAGTATCTGAATTAGCTGATATACAAGTCTCTCATCAAATAATATTTCTTTCTTAATTGTTTTACTTAACTCAAATGCTTTTTCAAAAAACCACTATGTTCAATCTTGGTTGTCTTATTCTAATGTAAATTAATAATATGTGTTGATAACTCTCATTTCATATCATTAATGCAAATATCTTAGTAGTTACACTACCATAATTAGTTCACATGGATAAATAATTATTCAATCTCAATTAGCATGTCCAAAGTAGAGTAATCATATATATTATAAAAAATATACTCGCATTTACAAGCACTATTCCTTGCTAAAATGAACACCCAAGTGAACCGTAATCACAACATAAATGGTCATCTCAAGAGAAAAATAAATAGCTTACTAACTCTCTCATAGGTAGGAAGGTATATTCATTTTTCATAATGAAAAGGGGGACACAAAATCAAACTATTAAGACCCTACCTACACACTTACTCTCCAATCACTTGAGGTTACATGTAAGGTTCAAACTACATAACTTGAGGACATGGTTATAACTTACAACACTCTTATTCAAAACATAATACATCTAATCCATACTAGGTACCATCTAGTTATATAATAAATAACATGCACATAATTAACAACACACTAGGGTTAGCTAAATTCTATACTAAAACATAATATAACAAGGCCTCTTTATAACCTCATGACTTGCACTTAACCTAGATGAATAATTAAACACTAACTAGAGCATACTAACTTAGAACTACCATAACTACTAGTTTTATTTAAAAAAAATCAATTTTATCATAATGTTAACAATAGATGCATTCTATTATTAGAGTTATATTCACCCACCAAACTAATAAATAACCATTAGAAGTATATGGGGAATAGATTAAAGTAAGTATTCACTGTACACAAGCCTATATAGATACAAATTTTCTCCACATATATTTATTTTCTACCAAGGAATAACAAAACTAACCAACATAAACATCCATTAGCGAGACATGAGAATAAAACATTTGAAAATAAAAGTCACACATTTCATCATTACATTCACTTTAGGGTCTAATAGTCCACAGTGGCTAGATAATCCATCATAATAATAAATAATTAAACATGGGTTCTCTCTAACAAGATGCTCCCATCCATCAATGGGATGAGTCTTACAACCAGAATTCAATGATTTCCAATGTAGTCTATGTCTGAAATTACATCCACTCTCACCATGCCATTCCACTTGTACACATGTGAGTAAAAGTTGTAGAAAACATATAGCAAAACACTAAACACTCAAGAGATCCCAGTGTCTAACTATGTTTTGATACCAAAATGTAATGCCCAAACTTTACCACTTGAACACACAAAACCACACCAAGTTTTTTTCTAACACTCCAACAAAAAAAATAAATCCTATGCATACAATTATAATAACACTAACATGTCATACAAACTCAAGTGAACATAAAACATGATGTCACTACAAAGTTGTGGTCCAACTGGTTACACTTCGATCCACTACACAAAGAGTCAAGGATCAAATACAACTTGGATCAGTTATTAGTTATTTAGGTGACATAGGTTTGACACAATATGAATTCCATATTATTAGAAGGCTTGCATAAACACTTAGGGCTAGACTACAGGTGTTAGTTCTCTTTACAAATTTACCAAGAACCCCACAACCAAGCAGAAGATAATTTTTATAATTACAACTTTGTAACAGGGAAGTATCACATCTTAACTCTAGTAATATTCATAAATATAGATTTATGAATAAGAACAATCACATGAATAATCAAGTCAATTCCATAGTTAAACATGCCAAAATTACTCTTAAGGTTATAATGGTTCAACAGGATTAAACAAGTTGAAAAATGATGCTGAAATAGATACCTAGAGAAAGGTTTACACTATTATAAGGTAATGGGTCAAATTTTTATGTTAAAATAATCACAACATAAGTGTTATTTTAGAATAATAATATCTAATATTAGTAAAATTAATATCAAACCAAATAATACTTGATGACATTTTCTCTCATACCCAAACAATAGCAACAAATAGGGTTCAAAGAGGACCCACTAAAAAAATCAAACAAAGTTAAAAACTAAATATGAAAGGTTATACATGAATATGAAGCTCAAACTAAGAGGTTAAAACTGTTGGATTTAATAAACATTAAATTGGGAGATTATTATAACTCCCTTTTTGGAATGACATTGTAGATTAGAATTAGAATAGTACAATTTTTTTAAATAATTTTAGTTTGGAAATGAATCATTAAAAATAACAAATGGAAATGGAATCTAAAACTAAAATCTCTTAAATTTATATTAAGGTAAAAATAATTGCAAATAAATTTCATCTCTCACATAACTAAATTATAACCATTTGTTAGATGTCAATTTCATATCACATTCATTAAAAAATCGACAAGGTAAAAAGGATTTTCCCTGTGAAAGTCTTTTGGAATTGAGGTACCATTTCAGCTCAGATGAGCTAAAAATTATTATGGTACCATAAAAAAATTAACTTAGATATAGATAATTTTTATTTAATTTTAGATTCAAGTTTAGACCACTTTAACTATTTTTAAAACTTGATTTCCAAAAGACAACTATAGGATAAAACACAGAAATTATTGCCACTAGGAAACAATTTAGCTAATTAGATTCTTCGATTTCCCAAAATGGTTAATATATTGTATTAGTATTACAAGTAGTTTATTAAGGCCACCCAAGAGGATAATTCTAACAGTTGATCTTGAAGAAGAAGAATTTTTTCTTATGATTTTGGTTGTTTAATAATGGGTTACACTTAGTCTGTTGAACATAAGGTTGATTTATATAACTTATTGGCTTGATCCATATATTAATTATTTCAACATCCAAGGAGGTTAATGTAATATATTATACTTAATGCTAATCAATTTTAGGTTGTTAAATCCTTCATTGATTCATTATAACCTATGAGTATATAACAAACCTAAAACTATATTCTTAGAGCTATTGCTACTTGTAGTTATCAAGTTGTGTCATTATGATTAAAAGAACTTGTATTATGTAAATGAGTTGTTTTAAGTATATGGTTTTATAAATTTATGTCTAATTAATATTTTTATTTTTAGAGAGGCATGATAAAACAATAATTTATAATATTCAAAAGACTAACAATTCACAGAGTAACAAAGATCTATTTTATTGTAAAACAAGATACATTAATTTTATTTAAATCATTGAATGATAACATTAAAAATCTAAAAAATACTCTAACTACATGCACCACTACATGTTTATGATTAAACATTATATAAAGTATTTAAAATTCCTCTAATCTCACCCCCAACTTATGGGTTTGGATTACAACAAGCTCTTCACAAATCATAAAATAATAAATAAGACATTTCAACAATCTCTTTTACAAGTTAACTTTTACAACATAGAAGGTATTGAATTCTTGTAATCTAACTGCTACTGGTACTTTCCAACCTACACTATAACATGGTCAATGAATGGGTTAGTTTACACTGAGAATTCTCCCTCCTAAATACTTGATTTTTCCAAATCAATAGGTAAATTAAATAAAAATTTAAACAAGACATAACATATAGTGATAACGTACATACTATGAAATAAGAAGGCTTGATCTTATCAATACAAAATTATCTAATTGGTAACCAAGCTCATCATCAATTAATGTAGATAGTTATAGTTTTTTACCATAATAACACAATATTCCAATACAAAATGCTAAACAATCGAATCACACTAACATGAACAATACTACCTTTACAATATAATTGTACAAACATTAATTATTAAGCTCACATTTAAAAATAGTGTGTGTATATATATATATATATATATATATATATATATATATATATATATATATATATATATATATATATATATATAAGATAGGGGTTTTCTAATCAAATGTCAGTCATAGTTTTCTCTTAGTACAATTCAATGAGCTAATTCATCATACACCTATTAAAGAGGGGTTAAGAAATATATACAAATAATCCCATGGGTGTGTTCAATAAAATAAAATATAATAACACGTCTCCACTCAAATAATTATTACCACCAATATGTATGAATATGCATATTTATTAACCTAATCAAATTTATCACTAAAAAAACACTTTTTATTCCAACTCTATTGAACTATACTAAGTACAAAATGTGTATAAAAAAATTGATTTTACGTAAAAATTACTTTATGAGATTAAATCCATCATATAGTGTACATAAATATCAAACTTGTATTCATATGAATGCGTAGGGTACTACAAACCTATGCCATCTCACTATAATAATTATATTTTCTATACACATTCATATTTATGTATATTTATCTTATTATAATTAATTTTTTTTTAAAATATACCCATTTATATGCTCGTGTATATACATTTATAAATTTTCTAAGTATGAATATTCATTTATGTATATAAAAAAAATAAACATCCACATAAACCAATTTTTCTTTAATTTTCACTATATATATCATATATAAAACATATCATAAAATATATTAAAATATAAATAAAATGATCAAAATATAATTTAAAATGGATATTTTAAATTTACATATTCGTAAATATTACACGCACACACACACACACACACACACACACACACACACACACACACACACACACACACAATCATTATTTATTTATTTTCTTACTATCTCCCTTATATGTGTGTCTGTGTATTTATTATTTATTATCATTATTATTTTTATTGTTGTTATATTTATCTATTTTTTAGTTTTTAACAACATAACCCTACATTTAAGGGTTTGGTGGCTATCGATCAATGGCCCATGGCCAATGGCTAGGGCCTATGGCCTTAGATGTTAGCCGATCGTAGCAGGGCTGAGGAGGGTTGAATGTCTTGTCCCCCTCCCCTCCCTATTATGGGAGGGGGTTGGGATGGCTCAATTTATTCCCCTTCCAATACAAAATCTATATATTTTTTCTTTATATACCCCTCCAATACAAAATCTATATTTTTTTCTTTGATATATATATATAAGAAAAAAATATAGATTTTGTATTGGAGGGGGCATCAATTGAGCCATCCCAACCCACTCCTATATATATATATATATATATATATATATATATATATATATATATATATTGTTTTAAAACAAACCAAAAAATCTTTATGCCCAAATCAAGAAGGCAAAATGGAATTAATTCAAGAAATTTCAAGAAAACTATTGTACAATTAGGGTTTACATATATATATATATAATTAATTTTCAAAACATTTTCATTATCTAATATATTCATTATTTTATAAAAAAAACATGGATTTAGGAAGGAAAGATCCCTTACATGTTCTATTGAAGTTCCTTACTTCATCTAGGTGATACATTTTCCTTCACCATTCCTTCCTCCTCCATGTTCATTCTTGATTCTCCTTCCACCTACATTTCTCCTTGACAAATCTTCCAAAATGGCTCATCTCTCCATTAGGTTAACTTTTTAATGGGAAAATTCATGCTTGTATATTATTTTATTTTATTTTATTTAGAATTAGGGTTTCACTCATTTATTTTAATTCATTTATGTGTTTATAAATATTTTTATTTTTATTTGATTAGATTAGTTATTATACTTAAAATAAGTAAATGAATATATTAAAATTTATTACCAAATTAGTAATACTATTTTAACTAATATTAACATATATATACTTTAATATGAATATGTATGAATATAGAAATATAAATATTTGATTTTAAATTATTTGTTTATCCAAATAAGAATAAGCATGCCTATTTATTTATTTAATTTTCTTATCTAAATAATATCATTTTAATATACATATATTTATATAAATATTTATTTATATATAATCTTATTTATGTCCATTATGAAATGTTATCTAGGCTTGGTCACAATCATAACTATGTTATTATTCCTATTTTAAAAATAGGTTTTTATTGGTAAATCACTAAGAAAGATACAAGTCAAATAATCAAAACTAGCTTAACATGACACTGCCACTTGATGGGTTCAAGCAACATGTTTGATTTAACATAAATCTGATCTAATAGATAAACTTGACAAAAGTGACTCAGTGACACAGAAACCCATAGAAAGCATAAATGACACAATACGTGATAATATAAATAGTTGTTAACATTAAACACACACCCTAAGGTGGTGATACATGAGTCACAACTAATTTGGTGCCATGTCACCACAACAAGGTAGTTGGAAATCAATATTAACAACTAACCATAAGACATCTTTCTCACATATCATGCATAAGGAAACACTAGAGTAACCAGTAGTCTAAATAATGTCATGTCATCATGAAATCACTATAGAGATTGAGAAGGTTATTATAATCTACCCATGTTATGGCTTACATTTATGCCAATGAGTGTAAAATATGGATGCAAATGACCATGCTTTTGTACCTAATGATAATTATTATGTAGATGATGAATATGATTATGTGACTAAAGGAAATGACCATGATGATGTGGTAGATTGATATGATAGTGATATATATTTTTACAATTATACTGAATAGGAATAAAAATAATGTAATGTTGTAATTCAAAAAATCAATTCTCCTTCTCATTCTTTACACTTTTCCACTAGTCATATGCTAGAACAAGAAGAAAGAAAAAATTAAAGTAACTAATATGCTTCTTAATTCTACTCCCTTCTAGTTAAGAAATAGGATACGATAAGTCAATGTACATATGATATATATGTTTATTCTCATTATAATATACATTTTAATGATGTTTAAATGAAATTATATTTCTAGTGACATAAAATGTAATGCTACTCATTTTCAAATATAAAGTCATGATATGCCTTCTTATTTAGAAATGAAATGTGATGTTATTCCTTCTTCTCTATAAGATAATAATGATAATAGTTCAAAATTACGTAATGATTACTATATGGAATGTGATAATTATTATATGAAATGATAAAAATGTTTATGATGCATATTATACACCTATATCTAATATAAAGAGTAAGAAAAAACTTATGGGTGAATCTCACCAATCCATTTAAAATAGTGTACCTATAGAATCCATTAATAATAAACTTCAAACTTTGAATGAACCCCTTAAATATCATAAAATGCCTTAAAAAGGGGCTATAAATTTAATCTACATTGTAAATTCCTTGCAAAAAAAATTACATCATCTCTCTCTATAAAGTAAAACACATTACACTTGGATTGATTGTAAAGGTATACACAGAAATCCAATAGTGCATAAGATCGTTAATACACCATTACCTCTTAACATCATGATTAATATATTTATATTATTTTATGGGAGTATTAATCATTTTATACATATTAATATCTTTGTGACTTCCATTAAAAAATACAATACTAATGATATAGTTATACTTAAAACATTCCCTATGATCTTATGTGGTCAAGCTCTAGACTAGTTTTATTATCTTCTTAGTGGATCTTTGCATTCATATCTTGAGTTGGATGAAATTTATTAAGGCAATACATAAAAAATAAAGGATCATGAGCTACATGTGGGTGTCTTCCTTCTCTTCACCAAGGGAAGTTATAATATATTAATGGTTACATATTATGATTCAAAACTTGTGTGCATCAATTGATATATTAACTATCATATTTGATTTAAAAAAAAATAAAATAAAGATCCATTATATTTTATTTAAAAGAGATATTTATTAATAATAATTTTCAAATCTTTTCAAACTCTTTGATTTGAGACTATAAAAATAGAAAATGCACTTTCACATGCTCAAAATCATGGTCATGTTATTAAAACTAATATTATTCATCCAAAACAATTACACACAATTAAAATTGATACAAATAAAAAAATTAATCAAGATGAAATTATAAATGAGATCATGTATAATAAATAATATAAAAATAAAATGGTTTATAAGATAATAACTCTTATGAATCCTCTTTCAAATGTGAATCAACTAATCAATTTTACAGTTTCAAGGATAGAAAAAGTGTTATTTTTCAAACACTCCTTAATAGTAAATTTATTAGGCTTCCTTATAATCATCATCACTCCACACATCACATGATATGAGTGGGGGAAGGACCATTTTATAACAAATATCATATTAAAGGGCATAGAGATAAAAATTGATATGCATTACAAAATAAGATTGAATAATTTGTGGATAGGGATGATATTACATTTTAAATATCTGACAATACTCCCATAAGGTTTTCAACTACATATTCTTCTACTGCACATTATACAAAGGTTGATTTATCCTAGGATGTTCCCACAAGGAAACCAATTGTCATTCATTTTTTCTAAATGGTATAAATAAGAGAATATTTTCTTCTAGTTCATAATCTACAAACATTGCTATTTTCTGAGACATTTCTTTAAAGGATCTAATAGTCATTTGAAATCTTGTATAAGGTGAAAATAAAAAATATGTTGTATCCTGTGACACTTAATTTTTTAAATTTCATGTTTTAAGCATGTGTTATGAATATTTGGCACTCATCCATACATATTCAGAAAAATAAGAATGTCTTTTTAGGTTCCTAGGTGCATTAATTCCAATTCAAGAGACCCAAAATTGAAATCAATTCCTTTTTTACTTTAAAATGTATGTTTGCACACAATTAAAAATTAGGGTAAAATGTAGACACCTAAATTTACTCGATAAATTTATTAGTGATTAAGTTGAATGGTGTTAGTGTAATTGTTAATAAATATTAAAAATCAATTATTATTTATGTAGTTTTGAGTTTTATCATGTCTTCATTTCTCTTCATCCCCTTGGAATTCTCTCTCTTTGGGTTCTTAGGCTCTTTTTTTAGATTTGCCTCAACACTATTGAGTCTATATATAGTTCCCTTGCTGATCTTAAGATTTTTATTTGGTATTCTCTAGGTCAAAACTCACTTCCTTGGTCAAAGTTTTTTTATTTAAGACATTGGATGTCGATTTTCACACTAACATGGCTTTAATTTGAATTCAATTATCTTTGATTGCATAAGTAATATAGTTCATTTACACCTAAGAGATACACAATATATTATTATATTTATATTTAGCACTCACATAAATTATTTTAAAATAAACAAATATTTAAAAAAATATAAGAGTTATATTAATTTATTCAATTTAGTATTTTTTTAAATTTTTTAGAATGGTTTCCACCATTGGTGGCCAAATAATTATAAGGTATTATAGACACTTATTAACCCTCAACACATTCCTATAAATATCATGTCATTTTATCTAATATTTAAATATCATGACCATTTTATGGTAATTAAAATATTTTTTTTGGGGGTAGGTTTCACATTTATACACCTATATATTTGTAGTCACTGACATTTTCTTTTATATGACTCACTGACACATCTTTGTCTTTGAGTTGATATCTTAAGGACTATAGAAAGATCAAAGTTTGGTTAAATCATGGTAATTTTTGAGATATTCCCATATGATTATCTATTACATCATACCTCTTTCACACCTTTTAGGATATCTTCCTAAAAACCCTAACTTCTAAACTCTAAAATATGGCTAAGTTTGAAATCTTGAATCATTGAAATTTGACTAAGTCTAAAATCTAATCTGATCCTCCAAACTCAATAATATACATTATAACTTTGAGAAGTCAAAAACCACTCTAAAAATTATTTAAAGCATATACATAATATAACTAAAAGTATAAGAAATTGAATTCACACATATAAAAGCATGGTTGAGGTAGTACTATGTTTTCACTTTATTTCATTATTATACAGTGATTTGGATAGAATACTTCAACATATTTTATATGTCACTTTTAGGAGTAATATACATATATATAGGGACCTTATATATAAATTATATATATAACACACACCATTGTAATCTACATACACATAAAAACATGGTTTTAGTTAAAAAAAGATGAATTGGAGTATAAGATGGTTTTATTAGCATTATGGGTTCAATTAAGAGAAGAAAACATTCCATTAAAATGTTATTTGATGAGGAAGATATTATATATGATAATTTAAAAAATGGAACCTTATTCATAGTATATTTCACAAATGGGAATTAAAAATATGGATCAATGCTTGATCAAGGTTCAAGTTTGGATTTTTGCACTAATTAATTCATTTGTAGTCATTGACGTAATGAGAAAAGTTTTTCATTTACGAACCCATTATATATATATATATATATATATATATATATATATATATATATATATATATTTGTGTGTGTGTGTGTGTGTGTGTGATGACATAGGTATACATACATTTATTTGGATTACCTTTCCTAAATTTTTGGGTCCTAAGACAATTCAAATCTTATGTAATGTATTACCCAATAATAGATCATACAATGTGTTATTGGGTAAACCTTGGATACATCAAATGAAAGGTATTCATTCTACTATAAGTCAATTTTTAAAATTTAGACATGAGGATAGATTGATTATATTTATAAGGAGCATAAAATATCCATAATAGAATAAAAATAATGGTATTATATGAATAAATACCAAGAGAGGAGACAAGACTTATACCTAAGGAAAGAGAGAATAAACTAAAAGTATACAAGTATAATCCAAAAATAATGCATAGAGAATAAACCATAGCTACAAGAAAACCAAATAAACATGAAAATGATACACCTATTCAAGTAATTTCATTGAAGAGGGTCACTTACTAGATAATATTGTTTATTAAGACACTTTATAATATGAATAAACATAGCTTAATTCTTGGATACTCATGACCATTTATCTGTATATAAATCTTCCACTTATTCCCGTTAAATTTCTTTTGATAATTATTATGGTTATTTTGATTGTGAATCTATTATCAACTAGTTTTTTCATGACAATTGATTATGCTCGTAAATAAATATGGTTTATTTTCTAATTTTTACTTCTTACTTGTCTCTTTAAATGTTTACAAGCTTATCCTTTTAATAATGACTCTTTTATCTATATTTTACTCACTTAGGGTCCTATATTCTCATTTATTCAAAATTTTGATAATATATGTTTTGGGGTCTTATATATTGTGTTATGTATTTTTTCCATTTGTTTTATTTTATGATTTACATTCCATTTTACTTTCAAAAATCATTTTGGATTGATTTCATTTACTTTCATGTTTTTATGTTTATTTTTTCTTGATTATTTCAAATATCTTTTAATTTCATTCTCTTTCCTCTAAAATCGTTACGTGGCCTTTCATGTCTCATCTTTCATTTTGTGTTGACTTGGATTTATATTTATGCCTCTTAATATATTATCCTTGTGCTTTGTTTGTTGTTATCTTAATATGTATGTTTATGTTAGTTATTACATTGATTATTACAAATTTTTACCATGTTTTTGTTATAATATGAAATGATTTGATTATGCTTGGTATATTACTCTATGGATTATTTAATTTATATTATTATTATTTGTTTATAAAAGGATTGTTTACATTATGATTGTATTAGATCCCCAAAAAAATCACATATGAGTACACACATAGATATACATATAATCAAATATAAAAAGTATTAGACATACATAGGGTACACAATACATAGGGGATCATGGTCCATATGAATCATTTTTTAAGTATATGGGAATTATTCCATATCCTCTCCTATATCTTATAATAAAAACATGTCATCAACATGGGAGTCTATGTTCTTATCTTAGACCTCAACCTCAAGGCATATCATTATTTATATCTCATAATTATTACCATATCATTTTTGTATTTTTGTTGTATCTATAATAACATCATCAATATATTAGAGGAAAGTCTATCAATCACAGGAGGGGGAATAATCACTCAATGTCTATATATATCTATCTCATTAACATGTGTTTTTAGTGATGCCTCAAGATAAGAGATGTGTTTTTGTGATTCTGTGCACTTTGTTCTCAGCTCTTTCATTATGAATGATTAATGAAGATATGCTTCCCTATCCTTGATAACTAGATCAAATAGAGGACATGCCTCCCCAATTTTAATTCAATCTACTAAATCATACTAAAAATATCTATAACTACATCTTAGATCAATATCTATATTGTGGCATCAATGGTGATGGTATAATATTTGACCATCACTATTTCAAATTTATAAAATGTTAGTCAATTAACTCTTGAAAATTAATCAAAGATAATATAATAAGTTTTTTTGACCTATTCACAAGGGTCTCATTTCTATTAACTAGGTCTCATTTTCATTTGTATGGCTAAACCAAAAGTAATTACTCCTCTATTCACATATCCTCAAGATCCTATCCATATCTCCCCTATTCTACATAGTGTCCCTACTCAGGATAGTCTCCCTCTTCCTCTAATGGGAGTAGTGGTGTTAGGTGAAATTTGGCCCACCCTGCCCTCCATATCTATGTGAATCATGATTCATCAAACCTAAGGTATACATTATTCTCAATCCTCCTTATCATTTTTGAGTCTATGTGCTTTAAAAGAAGATAAAGCTTACTTTGTATCCCTCTAGGGTCATCACCATGTCTTGCATTAGATAAAAATTATCAGGGGCACATCTTATGTCAGCGTATACCAAATAAATAGCCTCTCATACTATAATTATTTAATGTTGCCTAGGAATCAACATTGGTACCATATACTCTACCTAATCCATTTACCTCATCTGATCTTATATTATATATGTGATTCTCATCCTAGGAGATATCTAGGGGACAACTACCTAAATTAATTTGTATATGTGTTGTATGCACATGCATAAAAAATAGGAATTTATATATAGAGAAAGTAATAGAACTATAACATAAATATTTATTAATCTATGTATTTTATAGATGGAATAATATTGAGGGAGATGTATGTCTACTTATATTCTTTTAAATTATTACTATCTAATGGTACATATATGTATACATAGTTTTTCAAAGTTGTGAAAGATTAAAAAAATTTAGCTGAAGTAGTTATGCTTCCACATGTGACTCTTCATTTTATAATGGTTAAGATAAATGGATTAAAAAATTTATGATAAAATAATAACATGTAGGGAAACATCTCACACCTCATGGGGGCACTACCCCTCAAACCCATAAGGAAAAATCTTTAACTCATATTTAGGTATGTGTTACCATTAGAAGAAAGAGAGAATTTTTTTCAACACCTAGTAGTACTAGATAGTGTGGTGGACCTTAATGGTGTGGTCTATAAGTTTCTAGGACCTTGAGGAATCCATTTTAAAATAAAACATATTATTTTATATAAACACAGTTTGAGCCATGTTTGATATGCACATATTGTGTTATGTCATTGTAGAAGTGTGTGAAATACATATTAGAGTTGGATTGATGATATTGGAGGTACCATGAACATTTGTACATGGTTTTAGAGTACCTCACACCATTGAAAAATATCCTTAATTACATAAGCTATAATAATTGTCTTGGATACATCACTAGAATCTACTTTGGAGAATCCTCCTGGATCATAATTCTTAAAATCCTACTATATCATAACGGGTAGGTCGATATGCCTAATAAAATTTAGGTGTTCATATGCCAAATTATATATAAGCTTCCTACATAAAATACATCATGTGTGTCTCATTTAATAATCTATAGAGGTGCATATATAGATGGGAATCTATACAACATCTTTACGTGTATATGTTTAGATTCTCATCCATCTTCTACACTATGTGACAAAGGATTTGTAAATAAGACACTCACATTGTACCAACATCCATGAGGGAATGTTTAATCATATAATTTAATAATTTTAAAACATTTCATTGAACAATTCCACTCAATACAATTACTCCCATAGTATTAAGATTCTAGTCTTTCCCCATGTACTAATCATCACCCCCTCCCCTCAATAATTTCTCTATTATAACTTATTTTCATCTTATTGGAGGCCTTAATATCATCCATACATAGGAAAATTATAATATCCCATGTTGAAAATTATAATGTGTATGTGTCAATATTCCATTTCTCAACCAAAGTGATAAGCATAGCGTGGTAAAAGCTCATCTTAGGAAGGTGTGTTGCATGACCTAGGTCAATCACATCTAAATATTCCATTTGAACCTCATCTAAACTAGATGTTTCTATTGTATTCAAAATGATTCAATTATGGAATTACCTCATGCATATGATTATCTATATATCATAGTTTAAATAACAAAGGGTTTTTCTAAAAATCTCAACCACATTATCATTTTTTGTAGTTGTGGGAATAAAAAAGTAAAAAATTGCATAAAATATTATGATATTATAAAATTTGGTCATGATTGTATGGATTTACCTAGGACCATACAATATATTCCATGAGCATATGGATCCCAACCATCTAAGGAAAATACTACCTTTTTTTATTTGAGCATTTTTTTTGAAAATAAGCAAAAAAAGAAAAAACTAGGCTTGTAATTATGTTTATAACTTGGTTCCTTAGCTAGTGCAGTAATAGTCCTAACATGATCAAATTAGTGTGATAAGAAATATTTTTTATTAGTCATGATAAACATATATTAAAATATATCAAAAAACTTAAAAACTAAGAATGAGATGAATATATATATATATATATATATAATTTCACTTTATACATGGTGGGTGTTTAAATCTAAATTTATAAAGTGGGGGATAGGGTTAAGAATATAGTAGTAGTTATAACACAAATGTGATAAACTAATCTATAGAAATCCAATTAATATAAAACTTTGATAAATAATATTCTAAATTTAGAGAACTAAGATTGTTAAAATAGTAAAGTACAATTATTGAAAGACATTTAAATAAATAAAAAATTATGGTACTTAGATATTTTAATATACACATGCATATCTAAACTAGAAACATGTATAAAATATGTAAGATCGATATTCTAGATCAATCATCAGATTTTATAAATTGCACTTTGATGGCCATAGACACTACCATAGAATTTGGACACTATTGTTACTACTAGTGTCTGATTATGATGTAGGTGTCTAATATGGAATAATGATTAGATTTGGATGCAACCAAATTCATTATTTTGAGGTTTTTTATCACCTTTTTATTGATGTATTCATATATTGGGATACATGTTATCATTATTTTACAATTAACTAAATCCTAGATCTTCATCCTTCTTCACCCTTGGATTGAGTTTGTTTAAAAATGGGTTAGTGGGTTCATGTTGTAGAGCTTCTCTAAAGACCCATCTATTAATGGGCACTACCTACATATTCAATACTCTAAGAAAGGCCTTAGACTTATATAGTTCCCTCCTATGTGTGGGAAAGTGTGTGGATAAGGGTGAAATATACTCTATAAATATGCATGCAATGATATAGCTTTTAATTTGACAAATATCTCTCATTAGTTTATCTTTAAATGATTTAGACTTGTAATATGACACATATTGATGTAGCATGCTTATGTAGCTCATTGATTTAGCTTTGGTAAGTGTTTTATTGGTATTTTATAGATGAGGAATGATAAAGATTAAAATTGTATTTATACCACAACTTTTGAAAATATCTCATGATAAGGTTCAATAAGATAATTATATTAACCCATTGGTTTTGGTCATTTTATAATCTGGATGACTTTTGTCTATTGAACACTAGATAAGGATATAGACACTATTATCAATAATAGTGTCCCTTTATTGTCTGTAGTGTCCAAAGAGCTATAATATGGGTATAGATCTAAAATTGATAGTGAATGTTATTTATTAGGTTTTAAGATTTAAGTGTAGTTTAAGGGACCTAGGTCATCAAAATGATTTGGATTAGACCAAAAGATAAGCATTTAGGCACTTTGAGATGGTGAATGCAAGCCTTTCAACATTATTAAGGTATAGAACTAAAGGGTAGAGCCTTTATTGATATTTGTAAAATATAAAAGACTAAGATTATATAAATATTCAATTTTAGTATCTAAATCCCCCTACCCATGACCCCCCTTTAATCTAATAATTTGTAAGGATGAAATTACTATTTTAAAGGAAAGAAATATATACCTAGGTGTGTATAAGACATCTTGACTTCGATTGAGCCTAATTTAAGTGATTTGATCTTCTATGAAATATAACCAAGAACATGTTACAATATAAATAAATTCATATAATATGAAATTTGAAATAATTAAAATTATTGAAAAGAAAGAGATAAAGGAAGGAGTACACATGTGTGGCGATGCAACCATGTTACGTCTTGATGCTTTGTCTTGGTACAGATGATTCTTTATGAAGAATTAGAGATGGATAAGGTTTATAACTAAATCTTGGATATTTTAAGAGAGATATTGGAAGGTATTATGACCTCAATTTGGTGTAACGATTAGTTATGACATGGTCATTGAGATCATTATATCTCAATCACACAACTCGAGTGTCATGAAAATACATAATTTGGTGAGGGTGAGTGATTTAATAAAATCATCCTATAAATTTGGTGAAATTTGATGATTTAATAATTATAATATATAAATATATATAGTTTTAATTATCTAATCACTTCAACCTATAAAATGAACCCATTGTTGTAGGAAAAAATGCTTAATAATAATACATCATGGTGTAATTGGTGCATCCCAGTGAGTGGTATAATTGGTAGTTTTTAAATTTTGTTTGTAATAACATGTCATATACACCTATAATATGTTTGAGTTAGATTATATGTGTCATATATTTGAAAAAAATCTATTTTCAATCTATGCAAAATTGGTGAAATGCATAGGATTCTAAACCAAGTGTTTATCTAAATCATGGAACTAAACTAGAATTCTATGAAAATGTGGAGGTCATATTATTATGACATTCCCCCACTAAAATTTAGAAATATTGAGTAAGCGTATAAGTGTGGAGGTCATGTTATTATGACATTCTCCCACTATAATTTGGAAGCTGCACAAATATATAAGTATAGAGGTCATGCCTTTATGACATGCCGCCATTATAATTTGGAGTACTAAATAAGTGTATAAGTGTGTAGGTCAAGTTATTATTACATTCCCCCAATGTAATATGGAAACTATGACAATGTATAAGTGTGGAGGTCATGCCTTTGTGACATGCCCCTACTATAATCTAGAGATACTAAGTAAGTATATAAGTGTAGAGGTCATATTCTTATGAAATACTCCCACCATAATTTGGAAATTGTGAAAATGTATATAAGTGTGGAGGTCATGTTTTAATGACATTCCTCCAATTCAATATATAAATTATTAAAATGTGAAGGTAATGCCTTTTATGACATGCCCCAAATAAAATTATTCCCTTTGAGGTGAGGGAAATAGAAACTAGTAGGTTCCTTACCTCAAAAAGATAAGGTAAATTTATAACCTATGTATGAATAATGTAGAATATAGGAATAATATGTTAAATTAGATATATTAATTAAGATAAGAATTTGTGATCACATAAATCCCTAAGATGCATGATATAGATCATGGTGATGTCTAGAGGGTAATAATATAATCTTAACAAGCAATCAAGCACACATATAATATAACTAAATTTAATACAAAGGAGTGGTCCAAGGAGACCTCATACAATGGGCATGCTAAAATTCCACACAATCAAAATGAATGACATGTTTAAGTGTCTAGTCAAAATACAATGGCATAGGGGCAAACAAGTAAGGAACATATTAAAATGTTCCACAAGTAAGACAATATCAAATAATGAAATACACCCAAGGAAGTGACAGTGTGAATAAATTAAGTATAAAAAACAAACATAGGCATATTATGATAGTCCTTACATATATGTGATATAAAAAAGTGTAATGTAGTATAGAAAATCAAGTACACTTTCAAAGATATGAGCATAGATATATACATGTGTAAGCATTAACATATATGTTCAAACATGATAATGTATAGATGATCATAAAGGATATGTAACCTATATCAATCACTATAAAATAAGTATATTCTCCTAATATACTAAATTACGTGAGTAGAAGAAAGGTAAAATATCTAAAAATACATAAATTGTGTGTTTGAGTATGTTTATATCACACTTAAATATGTGTGAAACATATGTGTATATAGGATTGAAATGATGGGTTATCTACCAACACAAAGAAAATAACATAAGCGATAAAAAGTTAATAAAATATGGTAATGATGAGTATTTTTGAATTATTCAAATGTTTTTTATTTTTTACATAGTTAATAGGAAAAAAGCTATCTTATGATCCATACAAGAGATGATCATAAGTAATTCCAAGCTCAGAATATGGTATGTGAGACTGGTGGTACTGCCAAGGAACATGCATAGGTTTCATATCTTGATCTATAGAATTTGTGGTATCCTACATATGTGCAATAGGACTATGTGGCCATGAATAAAAAATAGAAGGATTATGGGTTATTAGAACCTAACATTGAGTGATTTGTGGTTTATTTAGAGTAGATGTAATTGAAATATGTTTAGTTGCTCTAGGTAACTAAGTATGTTGTGTAGGAGTAAATGAATATTCTATGGAATTTATCTCTAGTGCAAAGGCCTCTGATCCACCTAAGAAATGGAATTTCTCATTGCTTACCCTTTCATAAAGGATTATCCTTAGTAGGTGTGATAATTAGTTTTATTGGAATAAACTTCTCTTATTCAAGTCGATGTTCATATGGAATTACAAGAATTTTTACTACCTTATTTGTATGAATGTATTTAATACACACATACACTATGGAAGGTACTAAGTGGAGTTTATGTATCCAAGCCCATCCTAATAACATATCAAAGACTCATGTATATGGTATAAATTAAAAGGTAGTTATCACATACATTGGACCAACCTATAAAGGTATATCAATCTCACCAATAATATGTTGTGATATACTATTGAAGGCTTTGTCAGTTTTGGTGAAAAGGGTTTGAATCATTATGTTTATATCCAATATGCGTAAGTATTGTCATGGTACGTATGTTCTCATTATAAACATGGTCAAAAGTAACACTATGTATATGTTTATGGTCAAGGTATGCTCAAATAAATAATGAATGAAGATCTAAATCATCAATTATTTCATTATCACCAAATTTAATAGTAGTTATCTAAACCATATGAGGGAATTTGAATGTATAAGTCATAATAATTTCATATAATTGGTTCCCATAATGTGATGGAGGAGGATGTACATTGTATGCAATTTTCACTTCTAGATATTTATTAGAATGATCTTGTAAATGATTGTTAAATATCTTCTAACTATAGTAATCACTAGGTTGTTAACCTGAATCCTTTGGAGGATCATCAAAGGTATTATTTTGGTCATAAATAAGGTCTTGTATCTTATGCTTAAAGGTATAACATCTATTCATGGAATAGACAAGGCTTTGATGATAGTCACAATATTTATTAGAATCATATCCTTTGGGTAGAGTTTGATTCGTATCAACCTCTATGGGAGGAGGGAGAGATATGAGATGACACTCCATAATATTCTAAAGTAAATAAGATAGAGACTTAGGTAATCATGTAAATTGTCTCTTAAGTGCATTGGATAAGATGAGTTGATTAGGTTGTTGTGACACTGCATTAACCATTTTAGTTGTTTCTTTTTTAGGATATGCATATTTCACCTTGTAGTTTGGTTTTATATGAAACCTGTTGTTATATGTAGTTTATGTGTTCACTACCTACTTGAGATTGTTCAAGGAAGTAAGTTTCATTTCACTGTGTCAAAAAATGTCATAAGTCATCAAAATATTTGAACTTTTTGAAAATAATGGACTCATGTAATGGATAATTCAAGCTTTGATTGAATGTCTTAAGGCTATTTATCTACCATTGGATTTGTCATTTTGGCTAATCTTTTTATATCTCAAAACATATTCATTGATATGTTTGTTGGTTCTTTGTTTGATCTTTTAAATTTGAGCATCTAGAATTTTTAGTGATGTAGATAGAAAAATGTGCTAGGAAGTGATCAGATAGAGGTTTAAATGATTTCACGAATTGGAGTGGTGAATCATAAAACCATCATAATTCATAGTCTTTTAGGACTATTGGAAATAATTTGGTCAAAATTCTATCATTAGATGAATCAGTAAGACACACTGCATATAAATATCATCGATGATGTTAAGGATCACCCTTGACATCATAAAATGTGAACTTGGGTGCAACAAAACTAGTTGGCAAAGGATGAAAATATTTTAGGTGCAAGCGGATCATGTAACACATCTTGTGAATCAATACATAGGGTAAATCATAGATTTTTTTATCAATATTAGTAAACTTATCTTGAAAAGGTTTAATATTTTGTAAAAGGTCTTTCATATTTTTATCACTAAGGTTTAAGTTTTGAGAAGTCACCAAAGGATATGTGGCCATTGTTTACATTGAAACTAGTAATTGGGTTGAATTTCTAATGGTTCTCATTGAGTATGTATCAATAGTAGAATTTTTTTATAGGAAAAATGGTCTTCTAAGTACATAGCATGTGCCCCAATTAGATGTAGGAATCAAGAGTATGGGGATTCCCCATAGCTCTATGTTAAGTTGTGGAGCTAAAAGCTTCACAGGTATGCAAATGTGGAGGTTGCTGGGTTATAAAGTAACCGACATCAGTCAAAACCAGTTAGGGGTCAACTGACATTGGTTATCTTCAGCTACACAGTAACCAACATCGGTTATGGTCAACTAGCATCGATCAAACAGGAATTGACATCGAGCACCTGTGTATTTCCAGAACTGTTGTTCTAATTTTAGATGAACAGTTAGTTTGCATGTAAAGACTAATTTTAGTCTTGAGTCTATGTTTCTAATTATTGTTTGGTTTGGGATCTATTTAAGAGACCCATGGGGTTGTATTGTAATCAATACTAAGAAGGATTAGATCCTCAAGTGTAAGATCTATAAGGTCTACAAGAGTGCAAGATCAGGAAGATTTATAGGTGAGCAAGGTTAATTAGATCTATAGGGTGCAAGATCATGAAGATTTACTGAGAGAGTAGGCAACAACTATTGAGTTGATTGTCACTTGGAAGTAGGCAACAACAACCATTGGGTTGATTGTCACTAGAGGGAATAACTCAATATTGAGTTGGTTGTAATTGATTGAGAGAGAGAACTCTTGAGGGAGAATTACTGTACACCCAAGAGGTGTGGGAAGAAGAGGTTTCTTCATTGTATTTCCTTTTGGAAGAGTTGAATACAGATTGTATTGTTTCTCATATTTCCTATTCTTTGTTGTTTTTGATTTCTAGTTACTTATTACTTCTGGTTTAATTTTGTGTTTAGTTGCTTATACAAAAGTAATCAATTATACTCTAAGAAGGATCCTGATAGTTGGTATCAGAGCTAGGTTGACCAGAGTAGGTTAGTGTTTGTTGATTATATGTCACTCACAGGGGTTTTTGTTTGAGTAGGAGTAAAGCAATGGCAAAAGAAAGTACACTAAGAATGGAGAAATTCAATGGCAAGAATTATCAATTATGGAAGATGCAGATAGAAGATTATTTGTATCAAAAAGATCTGTACTTACCATTGGGTGGGGTTTCAAGTAAGCCCACATATATGCAAGATGAAGAATGGAATGTTCTTGATAGAAAGGATCTGAGATCTATAAGGTTGAGGTTGGCATCGTCTGTGATTTCCAACTTATCACAGGCAAAGACAATGGTAGAGTTAATGGAATCTTTGGCAAATTTATATGAAAAACCCTTAGCTTCGAATAAGGTATTTCTTATGAAGCAATTATTTAATTTGTAGATGTAGGAAGGTGGATCGGTATATAGTCATCTTAGTGATTTCCATGGATTAGTAAATCAGTTAATTTCAGTCAAAATAGTTTTTGATGATGAAATTAAGGCTCTCTTAATCTTATGCTCTTTACTTGAAAGTTAGAATAGTTTGGTAATGGTAGTTAGTAATATTGCGTCTGCTTCAAATATCTTGAAAGTTTATGATGTTGTTAGTGTAATCTTGAATGAATAAATTCGTAGGAAAAGCATAGGGGAAGCATTAGGTAATGCTTTAAGTGTTGAAAGCAAGGGAAAGCAAAGAGAGAAGATTGAACAAGGGAAATCAAGGTCAAAGATAGGTAGTAGATCCAAATCTAGAAATGGAAGAATAACTTGCTAGAATTGTGGAAAGAAAGGGCATGTAAAGAAAGATTGTTGGTTGGTAGAAGATCAACATGAAGGAAATAAAGAAGCAAATGATGCAAGTATTGTTGCACGGGATGCTCTTATATGTTCCTTGGATAAAGTATAATCTTGGGTTTTAAATTTTGGTGCCTCTTTCCATGCAACCCCAAATAGAGATTTTTTTCATGATTATGTCCATGGAGAATTTGGAAAAGTTTATTTAGGGGATGGTAAGCCTTGTCAAATTGTTGGCAAAGGGAAAGTGTAGCTAAAATTGTAGATTGGCAACATATGGGTGTTGAAGGATGTCATGCATGTTCCCATCCTGAAGAGGAGTCTAATTTCTACATGAAAGTTGGGTGATGAGGGTTGTACAGTAACTCTCATAGCGAAATCTTGGAAAGTTTCCAAGGGTGCACTTGTATTAGCAAGAGGTAAAAAAGTAGGTACACTTTATCTATCTACTTGTATTACTGATTCTCCTTCTATTTTATCTACTTCAGATGTAGATACAAAGATGTGGTACTCTAGGCTTGGTCACATGAGTGAGAAGGGAATGGATATTCTTAAGTCAAAAGGTAAGCTTTCAGATTTGAAAAGCATAGATTGAGATTTTTGTAAGCATTGTATTTTTGGGAAACAGAAGAAAGTGAGGTTCTCAAGATTGGGTCAACAAAGAAGAAGCACAGGTTAGAGCTTGTTCATGCAGATGTGTGGGGACCAGCTCAGGGATCTTCTATTAGAGGATCATAGTGTTATGCTACAAGAAAGGTATGGGTTTATTGCATAAAGAGGAAATCTAATGTTTTTGACAAATTTAAGAACTGGAAAGCCTTGGTTTTCAAGGAGAAGGTGATGGATAGTGATCAGCTCGAGAGGCTGAATAATTCTAAGTAGGGCAATGTTGATTTGGACAAGGTTATGATTCAAAATGAGCTCACGGGTAAAAATCATCACTCACAATAAAACACAAAAACTGACGTCGGTCAGGTAGAGACCGACGTCGATCAGCAGGAATCGATGTTGATCTGGTGGAGACCAAAGTCAGTGATGTCAGGCAGGTGGAAACTGATGTTGGTCAGGAGAGAATTGATGTTGGTTAGGTTGGTTATGAGGAACTGACATTGGTCGGGTGTAGACTGAGAGATGATCGAGATCGGTCATTGTTAGAATGAAATTTGGGTGGATAGTAAGCTATCAATGAGTCTCAAATGCCCATGAAGAGGTCTAAAAGGGTAAGTAAGCCTCAAATTTGTTATTCCCCTTATTTATACTAGTTGCTCACTGATGGTGGAAAACTAAGAAGTTTTAAAGAGGTAATGCAGGTAGAATCCAGGAAATAGTGGGAGCATGGCATGAATGAGGAAATTGATTCCTTGGAAGAGAACCAAATGTGGGATTTGGTAGAGTTTCCAGTCATAAAGAAAGCACTAAAAAACAAATGGATTTACAGGTTAAAGAAAGGAGAGAATGGATAGGTGAGACATAAGGCTAGGTTATATGGTCTTGAGCAAGCTCTAAGATAGTGGTATTTGAGGTTTGACAGGTTTATGATAGAGCATGGCTTTAGTCAATGTCAATGTGACCGTTGTGATTATTTTACCAAGTTGGATAATAGTAACTACATTATCCTGTTACTGTATGTAGTGTATATGCTTTTTGTAGGGTCACACATGTAGGGAATTATTGAGATAAAGGTAAAATTAGCTCAGACATTTGCCATGAAGGATTTAGGAGCAGCAAAGAAAATATTTGGCATGAGTATTTCTAGAGATGGGGAAAATCACAGGTTGATTTTGTCTCAAGAGGATTATGTGAATAAGGTAGTGGAGAGGTTCAATTTGCAGGATGCAAAACCGGTAAGCACACCTATGGTTGGACAGTTCAAGTTGAGTAAAGAATAGTGTCCTAAATCACATGATGAGGTTGAGTACATGGTATGTAATAGACCTGATATTGCCCAAGCAGTGGGAGTTGTTAGTAAGTTTATGGCCAATCTAGGAAAGAAGCACTAGAAAGTAGTTTAGTGGATTCGCAGATATTTGAGAGGGACCAGCAGTAGGTATTTATGCTATGCAGGGTCAAACACTTCTCTACATGGGTATGCAGATTCAAATATGGCAAGTGAATTGGATGGCAGGAGAAGCACCATAGGATATGTGTTCACTATTGGTGGAATGGTGGTTAGCTAGATTTTAGAGTTGTAGAAGGTTGTTGCAATCACGGTGGTTATCAAGGATAGGAACCCTGTAGATATGTTAACAAAGCTGATAACAAAAGAGAAGTTGAATCTTCATTCAACTTTTATTGGTCTTCAAGATTGAATTTGAAGATGGAAATACAAGCCAAAAACAAATTAGAGGATGTTGCTATACAGGTACAAGTACAGGTGTAGTTGTTTATCTCCAAGTGGGAGATTGTTAAGTTTTGGAGCTAAAAGATTCATAGGTATGCAAATGTGGAGGTTGTTGGGTTATACAGTAACTGACATCGGTCAAAACTAGTTAGGGGTTGACTGACATTGGTTATCTTTAGCTACATAGTAATTGGCATTGGTTATGGTTAGCTGGCATCTGTCAGACAGGAACCGACATCGATCACTTGTGTGTTTCCAGAACTATTGTTCTAATTTTAGATGAATAATTAGTTTACATGTAAATACTATTTTTAGTCTTGGTTCTACATTTATAATTATTGTTTGGTCTGGGATCTATTTAAGAGACCCATGGGGTTGTATTGTAATCAGGACTAAGAAGGATTAGATCCTCAAGAGTAAGATCTAGAAGGTCTGCAAGAGTGCAAGATCAGGAAGATCTACAGGTGAGAAAGGTCAATTAGATCTGCAGCATGCAAGATCAAGAAGATCTAATGAGAGAGTAGGCAACAACTGTTGAGTTGATTGTCACTTGGAAGTAGGCAACAATAACCATTGGGTTGATTGTCACTGGAGGGAACAACTCAGTATTGAGTTGGTTGTGATTTATTGAGAGAGAGAACTCTTGAGGGAGAATTACTGTACACCCAAGAGGTGTGGGAAGAAGAGGTTTCTTCATTGTATTTCCTTCTGAAAGAGTTGAATATAGATTGTATTGTTTCTCATATCTCCTATTCTTTGTTGTTTCTAATTTCTAGTTACTTATTACTTCTGGTTTAATTCCGTGTTTAGTTGCTTATACAAAAGTAATCAATTTTACTCTAAGGAGGATCCTGACACTCTAATAGCATGAGCAATAGATATACCTAGTTGTTCATCTATGTTTTTTTTGCTTTAGTTTCCAATATGGTTTTGAGGATCTCATCAATATCTTTAGGGTTTTTATGGATATGCTCTCAAAACATAGTGATATCTTATATTTTATCTTGATTTATTTTTTTATGTTCATTTTTTGCATTAGATTCATTGTTTTCATGATCAAAATCTTTTATGATAACTTATTCAGTATTTTGTTCAGTTTCATTTTTGGAGCTTCCATTGCCCATAGGATTTGATACTTCATTTGTTTGATCCATTTATGTGGAAAAAGAGTAATATCAAAGTGTTCAATATAAATTCCACCTAATATAGGGTTATGCTTAGGTTTCATATGAATAATATTATAGATATGAAGAAAAGAAGGAAAAACCTTAAGAGGCTAAATACCCTTGAGTAAGTTAGGGTTTGCATAGAAAGACATGGAGGTCAAGTTCACCCAAATTTTAACCCTAAATTTAGAAAGTGTGAGATAGGGTTAAGAATATAGAAGTATATATAACACAAATGTGATAAACTAATATATAACTAGATAATTAATAGAAAGCTCAGATAAAAAAATTCTAAATTTGTATAATTGAGATTGCTAAAATAGTAAAGTATAATTATTGAAAGAGATTATAATAAATAAGAATTAATGGTACTTATATAATTTATTGTGTGTAGTCAAATATGTAATACAAACAAGTGTAAATTATGCAAGATCAATATTATCGATTGGTCATTAGATTATGAAAATTTTACTTCTGTGGATGCAAACATTATCATCATATCTAGACACTACCATTCACATTAGTGTCTAAATGTGATGTAGGTGTCCACTATAGAATAATGAATAGATATATATGTGACCAAATTCATTTTTCTAGGTTTTCTATTGCCTTTTTGCTGATGTATTCAAATTTAGGATACATGTTGTTACTCTTTACCAATTGACCAAACTCTAGCTCTTCACCCTTCTTCACCCTTGAAATGAGTTTACTAAAAATGGGTTAGTGGGCTCACAGGGTTGAGTTGACCTAAAGACACCTTTATCAATTAGAATTTCATATATAGCCAATACTCAAAGGAGGGCCTCTAACTTATGTAGTTCTCCCCTATGTGTGGGAAAGTGTGTGCATAAGGGTGAAATATACTATATGAAGATCATGCAGTGATTTAACTTATAATTTGAAAAATATTTCTCATGGGATGATCTTTGAATTCCTAAAACATGTAATATAATTTCTCCTATGTATGATATGAAAATAAGGATGAATAGGGTAAAGTAAAATGCTTGTATAGTTGATTGGTTTAGCTTTGGTATATTTTTGCTTGGTGTTTTCTAGATGAGAAATGAGAAGGCTTAAAATTGTATTTATACCACACCTTTTGAAAATGTCTCATGGTAGGGTTAAATAAGACAATTAGGATGACCCATGGGTTTCTATATTTTTATAATTTGGATAACATGTTGCTAGACACTAGATAAAGATTTGGACACTACCATTGCTGATAGTGTTTACTCTATGGTCGGTAGTATTTAGAGGGCTAGAAAATTGGTACATTTATGAAACTAACATTAAGTGATGCTTATCAAGTTTTAATATTTTTCTAGTATAAAGGACCTAGGTCATTATAATGATATGGATCATACTAATAGATAAGAATTTAGGCATAGTGAGATGGCGAATGAGAGCATTTTGGTAGTAGGGAGGTCTAGAACTGAACGATAGAGCCTTGAATGATATTTGTCAAATGTGCAAGATTGAGATGTTATAAATATTTAGTTTTAGTATCTTTAGTGGGATCAAACCCTATAGTCTTATTACCATTGATTTTACACTATTTTACATGATTTTAAAAAATGTAAATATTATGATATGATTTATTTGGTATAATGGTTTGTGATTCCATAGTGAAATATCTAATACACAAATTTCCATAGTTATTGATAATTCTATTTTATAAATTTTGTGATGCTATACATTTATCAATGATAAATGATGTTTTATATAATTTCCCAACATGGGTAATATAAATATATTACTCAACATACAATCATTATTGTACCATGTGCTCTTGTAAAATATCGATTGGGAAACAATATTATATATTATCACTATTGTTAATTTGAATATCAAATGTAATTTTGTACACATGACTATTCATAATGACAAGGATTTGAGGCATCCATTTGACTTAGAATGCATTTATATCATATTTAAATATCACTTAGGTTATACTTACATTATATTCAATTTTTTTAACCTATCTTCATCATTAGATGGTACTTTATCTTTAATATTCATGTTTTTAGCATTTTTTATGAATACTTGGCACTTATCCATACATATGTAGAAAAACAAGAATGGTTTTATAGGTTCCTAGGTGAACTGATTCTAATTCTAAAAATCCATAATCACAAATAAATATTTTTATACTTTGAAATATATTATTGCATATAATTCTAAGTGGGGTAAAATCTAGACACCTAAAAATGTCCATTAGATATTTATTAGTCATTAATTTATATGATGTTAGTATAATCATGTATTTGTTATAACTAGTCTAAAACATGTAATATTTTTGTTATTTTTGTGTTGTGTCATGTATCCCATTATTTGTATTCCCCTTGGACTTTTATCTCTTTAGGTTTCTTAGTATCTATGTTTAGAGTTTCTCTGACACTCTTGAATATTTATATAGTTCCCTTAGTGATCACATGCATTTTATTTATTATTATATAGGTTAGAGTGCACTCACCCCCTTAGTCCAACATTTTTACCTTTTAAACATTAGAGGTTGTTTTAATCACTAATAGGGCCATAATTTGAATTCAATTATATATAAATTCACAAGTATTGTAGTTCATTTACACCTGAGAGATACATAATATATTAATATTATTATTATATTTATCACTCATATAAATTATAGAAAAATCAAGTAATAATTACAAGATTTATCATTTCCCAAAGTAAATATATCTTTGAAAACTTTTTTTTCATAACATAGAGTTTTGTATATCTCTAGAGTTATATTATTTTATTCAATTTACTATTTTTAGCAATTTTTTAGAAATATTCCCACCATTAATGGCTAGATAATTATAAGATGTTATAGATACCATTATATATCATGTTATTATATTTAATATTAAAAATATCATGACCATTATATGTTAAGGAGAATAATTTTTTTTAGGTTTCACATTTATACAAATATATATTTCCAGTCATTGATAGTTTCTTTTATAAGAGTCATTGACACATTTTTCTCCATGTGTGCACATCTTAAGGAGTGAATTTGGATTAGAGTTGGGAAAAATTATTATAATTTTTTAGAGATTACACAATTATCATCTATTCCTTAAAATAACTTTCACACCTTTTATCATGTCTTCATGAATCCTTGAAATCCTAAAGCCCTAAAGTATGGCTAAATCTAAAATCATAAATCCTTGAAACCTGACTATCTAAAAATTGATAGAATCCTATAAAACCTACAATATACAATATAAATAATATAATTATAAAACAAATCACAAACATCATATAAGTGTATATACATTATAAATAAAATTATAAGAAACACAATGCCTACATCTACATGAATGGTTTATGTAATACTATTTTTTCACCTTATTTCAATATACTACATTGATTTGGATCGAGTATGTTAAATAAATGTATAGGTATATTTTGGGATTTGGATTGATATATATAGGGATCCTAGATATACTTTATATATATAAACACACACCATTACACTATGCTTTCACATGAAAACTTACTTTAGTAAAATAAGATTAATCAGAGTATATGATGGTTTTATGCATTATGGGCACAATACAGAGGACACTTTCTTTTCAAATTATATTTTATGAGATTGATATTATATATAATAATTTACAAAATGAAAATTTATTAATAATATATTTCATAAATGGGAATGAAAATTATGTACAAATGCTTAATAAGGGTTCAAGTTTGAATTTATACTCCAATGAATTCATTTATAGTCTTCGACTTAATGAGACTATTTTCACATTTACACAAATAGTTGTTGAAAGAAATTTAGTTGGACTATATTTCCTACTTGGGTGGGTCCTAAGAAAATTAAAATCATATTTAATGTAGTACCATATAATGGATCATAAAATAAGTCATTAAGTAGACCTTGTATATATAAAATGAAAACAATTCCTTCTACTATGAATTATTTTTGTAAAATTCAGGTATGATGATAGAGTGATTCAATTATAAGGGAAATCAACTATCCAAAAGAGAAAAAAAATAAATGTATTTTATAAATAAATACCAAGATAATAAAAAATATTTATACCTAAGGAGAGAGATAATAAAGTGTATGTACACAAGTATATTCCAAAAATAATGTATATAACATAAACCATATCTACAAGAAAACCAAAGAAACATGAAAATGATAAATATACTCAAAATAATGTCATCAACAAAGGAAAATCAGTGGAAAATATTATTTATGAAGAAAATTTTGAATATGGATCAACATAGTTTGATTATTGGATACCTCATCACCATTTATTTGTGTCTACATATTACACTTATTTGCCTTAAGTTTCTTCTAATGATTATTTTGATTCCTTTGACTATGAATCTATTAATAGTAAATTTTGATTGAAAATTTATTATGATTATAAATGAATATGGTCCATTTTATCTTTTTTGTTTGTTATTTGTGTCTTTAAATTTTTGTGGTCTTCTCCTTTCAATCAGGAGTCTTCTATTTTTATTTCAGTCACTTGGGGTCCTATATTCTCATTTCTTCCAAATTTTTAAAATATAAATTTTTAGGTCTTATATATTTTTTTCTAAATATTTTTCATGTATGTTTTAGCTAATGATTTACATTCCATTTTCTTTTCAAAAATGGTTTCGGCTTGATTTCATTTATTTTCATGTTTTGACATTTATTTTTCTTGATTATTTCAATTAGTTTTGCCTCACATTCTCTTTCCTCTAAAATGGTTTTTGTTTAATTTCATGTATCATCATTCAATTTGTATTGAATCATATTTATGTTTCTTTCTCTTATTATTTTATCCTTGTCCTTCGTTTATTGTTACTTTATGTATGTGTGTGTAGTTATTACATTGATTGTTAATTTTTTTTGCCATGTGCTTGTTATAATATTCAATGATCTTATTATGTTTGGTATATTATTATTTGCATTTTTTATTTTATATTATTATCATAAGTTTAAAAAATGTCTGTTTACATTGTGAATTTATTAGAGCAGACAACATTTCACATATGAGTACACACATCTACATATAGAGACACACATAATCTATTAGTCATCCATAGGGTATACAACACATAGGGGAACATAATACAAATGAATCATGTATAAATTGAAAGGAAATTATTGCATATCCTCTCATATATCCTATGGGAAAAATATGACATGGACATGGGAGTCTATGCTCTAGGCATGGGAATCTATGTTCTTGTCTTATACCTCAACCTCAAAGCATACCACTATTTATATCTCATAATCATTATCCTATCATTTTTGTAATTTTTTTATAGATATAATAATATGGTAAATATACTATAAAAAATTATATCACTCATAAGAGGGTGTATAATCACATCATGTCTCTACCAATATACCTAATCAACATGTGTTGCTAGTGATGCATCATGATAATATATGTGTTTTTGTGCTTGTGTGATATTTTTTATTAACTCTTCCACTATGAATGATTCCCAAAAATATGTTTCCATAGAGATGTTAACTAGATAAAATAGAGGAACATGCATCCCCACTTTAATTCAACCTACTAAAACATTTTAAAACTATCTACTAGTATATCCTAGACTAGTCTCTGTATTGTCACTTAAATAGTGATGGTTTAATATTTCACCATAATTATCTCACATTAAAACATTGTTAATAAATTAACTCCAAAAAATCAATCAAAGATACCATAATAATTTTGTTTGAATTATTCAATTATGTGTCCTTGTTAACAACTTAGGTCCCATTTTTCTTGGTATGGAGAAACCACAAGTAATTCCTCCTCTACTCCCATCTCCTCATGATTTTATCCATATATCCCCTCTTCTAAATAATTTTCATCCTCATGATATTATCCATCTTACTCTAGTGGGAATGATGATGTTAGGTGAACCTTCGCATACAATGCTCTCCATCTCTATGTGAATAATGCCTCATAAAATTTGAAGTCTATATGTCTCTCAATCCTCATCATCAATTGGGAGTCCATGAGCCTCAAAGGAAGGTACAAACTACTATCTATCCCTCTAGGGGAAGCACCATGTATTTAAATATATAATAATGGTTAAGGGAACATCTTATGCCATCGTGTACAAAATTAGTAATATTTCATACTAACATTGTTCAATGTTGCATAGGAATCAACACTGGTACCATTTGGTCTACCTAATCCTTTTCCCCCATTCTATCACATGATATATATGTGATTATGATCCTAAGACATATCTATGGGACAACTAATTAAATTATTATATATATATATATTTTTATGTGTATGAATAGAAATTATGAAATAATATACAGAGAATCAAAATAGAGGAAATAATAGTACTAGAACATAAAGTTTTATTAAGCTATGCATTATATACATGACACACTCTCGATGAAGATGTATTTGTACTTATTTTATTATATATGATTGTTATCTAATTCTACATATATGCAAACATAGTATTGAGAAGTTGTGAAAGATTTAAAAAAGCACCATATATTTCACTATATAATAATGGTTATGGGCACATCATGTTCCATTATGTACCAGATTAGTAATCTATCATACTAAAATTGTTTAATTTTGTATAAGAATCAACACTGGTACCATCTTCTCTACCCCGTCTATTTCCCCCATTCTATATATGTGATCTTGATCCTAGGATATATCTATGGGACAAATCATTAAATTATTTTGTATGCATATGAATAAAAATTATGAAATAATATACAGAGAATAAAAATAGAGAAAATAATAGTACTATAACATAAAATTTTATTAAGCTATGCATTATATATATGCGACACTCTCGATGAAGATGTATGTGTACTTATTTTATTATATATGATTGCTATCTAATGCTACACATATGTAAATATAATATTGAGAAGTTGTGAAATATTTAAAAAAGCACCATGTATTTCACTAAATAATAATGGTTATGGGCACATCTTGTGCCATCATGTACCAAATTAGTAATCTTTCATAATAAAATTGTTTAATGTTGTATAAGAGTAAACACTAGTACCATCTACTCTACCCAATCTATTTCCCCCATTCTATCCCATGCTATATATGTGATCTTGATCCTAAGATATATCTATGGGACAACTCATTAAATTATTTGATAGTTTTTTTATATGTGTATGAATACAAATTATGAAATAATATATGGAGAATAAAAATAGAGAAAATAATATTACTAGAACATAAAGTTTTATTAAGCTATGCATTATATACATGACACACTCTTGATGAAGACACATGTGTACTTATTTTATTATATATGATTGTTATCTAATACTACATATATGCAAACATAGTATTGAGAAGTTGTGAAAGATTTAAAAAAACACCATGTATTTAACTATATAATAATGGTTATGGGCATATCTTGTGCCATCATGTACCAAATTAGTAATCTTTCATACTAAAATTATTCAATGTTGAATAAGAATCAACACTGATACCATTTGTTCTACCCAATCTATTCCAAGTATTTTATCCCATGATATATATGTGATCTTGATCTTGGGATATATCTATGAGACAACTCATTAAATTATTTAATAGATTTTTTTATATACATATGAATACAAATTATGAAATAATATATGGAGAATTAAAATAGAGAAAATAATAGTACTAGAATAGAAAGTTTTATTAAGCTATGCATTATATACATGACACACTCTCGATGAAGATGTATGTGTACTTATTTTATTATAAATGATTTTTATATAATGATACATATATGTAAATATAATATTGAGAAGTTGTAAAATATTTTTAAAAAAAAGTAAAAATGAAATGATTGTGCTTCCACATGTGGCTCTTTGTTTTCTGATGGTTGAGTTTAATGACTTACAACTTTGATGGTCAAAATCTAATTTTCATGGAATCACTTCACATCCCATGAGGGTGATACAATGCAAAAACTTAAGGAAAAACCCTTAATTCATATTAAGGGATATGCTTACATTAGAAGAAAGGTAGTAATGTTGTCAACATGTAATGGTAATATACATTATGAGTGGACCTTAGTAGTGTAATATATAGGTTTCTAGGACTTGAGGAATCCATTGGTAAATACTAAATAAGGTTTGGCAAAAACATGGATCAAACCATGTATACTATGCACATACTATGTTTCACCACTCTGGAAGTGTGTTTTACACCTAGTGGAGATGGGTTGATGGTATTGAATGTACCAAGAACCTTTGTAAATGTTTTTAGAGTACCTAAAACCATTTATAAATATCCTTAATTATAATAATATATGAGAATTATCTTTTAAATATCACTTGGATTTCTTTTAGAGAATCCTCCTAGATCATAGTTCTTAAAATACTATTATATCATAGTGGGTAGGTTAATAGGCCTAATCATTGTTAGGTGTTCATATGCCCAATATTGTATAATATTCCTACCTACAATCCATCATGTGAATATATCATACATGAATCAATAGAGGTGCCTCTATAGATGGGAATCTATGCAACATCCCTAGGTGTATATTTTTAGCCTCTCATCCATCCTCTATATTGTGTGATAGAAGAGATACCAAAAATTTAATTTCCTTGTGTCAATGTCCATTAAGCAGCTCCATGGTTTAACCATATACTTGAGGATTTTTTTCACATCTTCTTTAAAAAATTCCACTCAATATAATCCCTCTTTTAGTATCAAAATATTAATCTATCCCCATGTAGTAATCATTACTCCCCCTCTAGTTTATCTACTATAACCTATATCCATCTAATTGGAAACCTCAATATTATACATACATTCTTTGAGAACACTATAATCTCCACTTTTGGTAATTATAATCCACATGTCATTATTTTATCTCTCAACTAGAGTGATAATCATAGTATGGTCAAATCTCATTTTAGGAATATGTGCTACATGGCCTAGGTTAATCAAATTTAGATGTGCCCACACAAACTCATCTAAACCCAATTATTGTATTGTATCCAGCATGATACCATGATGGAAATAAGCCATGCATGTTATACCCTATAGATCATAGTAAATAAAAAAGAATAAGTATTTTCATAAAAAAATTAATTACAATTTTTTTTTGTAGTTACAGGAATAAAAACCTAAACATAATAATAAAACATTATCATAGTATAAAAATATTCCATGATCCTATGGATATATCTAGGACCAAATAATATATTCCATAAGAATATGGCTCCCAACCATCCAAAAAAAATACAATCCTTTTCCATTTGATTTTTTTTTATAAAAATAAGCCAAAAACAAATAAAAAAGGCTTGTGATAACTTATTAATCTTGGTTCCTTAGATAACATAATAATAATCTTCACGTGATCCAATCATTATATAAACAAATATTTTCAACAAGTCATGGTAATCTTAGACCGTGTTTGAAAAAATAAAAGCTAAGAATGTGGTGAATTAATATTTTCAATTTCACTTTATATATGTTGGGGAAAAACCTTGTAAGCTCATTACTATTTATTTGCCATTATTTTATGTGTATTGTAAAATTATAAATAATATGATATAACTCAAGGTATAAAGATTAATGACTCCATAGTGAAATATCTAATACACAAATTGTCATATTTATTGATCATTCTATCTTTTAAATTTAGTGATGCTAGACATTTATGAATGATAAATGATGTTCTATAACATTTTCCTACCTAGGAAATATCATTATATTACTTGAGATATGATTATTGTTATTCCATTCTCTCTTCTAAAATATCAAGCATGAAATCATATATTTATCATTGTTGTTAATCTAAGTATCACATATACTTTAGTACACATGAATATTCATAATTACAAGGATTGGATCCCTGACACTAAGAAGGTGTCTAAATTCAATTCTTGGTGAATTAGACATCCTTTAGATCATATTTAGATCTCACTCAATATGCACTTAGATTATTTTCATTATTTTTCATCCTATCTTCATCATCATATGATACTTTATTTTCAATATTTCATGTTTTTATCACTTTTTATGAATATTTGGCATTCATACATATGTATGCAAAAAAATAAGAATGGTTTTTAGGTTCCTAGGTGAAATAATTCTAGTTAAAAAGATCTAAAATTTCAACCATATCAATTTTATACTTTTAAATGTATAATCACACACAATTTAAAGTGGGGTAAAATTTAGACACCTAAATATGTCCCCAAGACATTCATTAGTAATTAATTTATATGGTGTTAGTGTAATTGTGTATTTGTTAATAATTGGTCCAAATTAAGAATTATTTAGATATTTTTCAAGTTTATTTTTCACTCATTCTTTTCATCCCCATTGGACTTTTCTCTCTTTGGGATTATTAATATTTATGTTCAGATTTCCTTCAACACTCTTGAGTCTTTTATAGGTCCATTGGTGATCATGGGACTTTTATTTGGTATTATCTAGGTTGGAGTACGCTTACTTCCTTGGTCCAACCTTTTTATATTTTAAACATTATTTTTTTATTTGCATGTTGATAGGTCCCTAATTTGAATTCAATTATCTATAAATTCACAAGTATTATATTTCATTTACATGTAAGAGATACACAATATATTATTATAATTTGTTTAACCTTAAAATGGAATATAGGTTGGTGTTATCTATATTGTATTAAAGGGGTATAGATAAATGAAATGGCACAATAGTGATAATCATATCTATAATAACCCAATTAGATGCTAAACTTAGATATAAGCATACACTGAAATTATTATATTGAGATACTTTAAGTATGGAAAGTACAACTATACTAGATATAAAAATGACAAAGAAGTGATGTAATTATATTTTTATGATGATAATACACTTATGAATCTATAACAGGTAGAAAATAAGATAGAAAGATATTTTAGAACAATTGTTAGATTCTAGTTCTGATACTTCTAGTTCTCTAGATAGTAACATCAACTTGGGATGGTTACGTCAATGCTAATATCTATGTTTGATGCTAGTGTCATGTATAAAATATATGTTAAAAAATATGAAAACACTTGGATGCTTCTAGGTTTTTCTTCACCTTCACTATGGTGTATTTAGATCTGGGTCATGGATAGTCATTTCTTATGAAATGGCAAATCCCTAGATTTCCATCTTCAATGTGACCTTAAAGAAAAATTGGGTTAGTGGGCACATGATGTTGAGATGAAAACAATGAAATCATTATCAAAGTAATTTTCCTACATATCCAATAATTTGAAGAGGTCCTTAAACTGATGTAGTTCCTCCCTACATGTTGGCTTGTGTGTGAATCATACAATATATGCAAAATATGTACAACAGTGACCTATCTTGTAACTTGGAAAATTAGGATCTTGGGATGATAATTTATTAATTCATACCTATAGATGTGTTATACCTATAAATATTATGGAAATAAAGAATATTTTATCAATTAAATGTTTGATAGAGTGCTTTTGATAAGTTACCTTGGTCTCTTTGGTCTTTTTCTAGGTAAGGAATGAATGAGGGTTGATCTTATATATATATATATATATATATATATATATATATATATATATATATATATATATATATATATATATATACCTTTGAAGAAGTAATAACTCAAATTATATCACTTAAGAATTTAGGATATGTTTCATTTATAAATTGGATGACTTTAGGGCACTAGATAATTGCATCATGACAGGTCAATAATATCGATAATACTATCTATCCTGAACATTAATGTCTAGGGATTAGGAGAGTAGGTACAAGTTTAAAACTTATAGAGATGTAATATAAGTAAATTTTAAGCATTTTGGACAAGATATAAGACCTAGGTCATCAATATAAGATTGGTCAAATAAAGAGATATGGGCCAAGGGGTACAAATATAGAGCAAATGCGATACTTGTGGAAGTGGGAAAGGCAAAAAATTGAGAGGAATAAGCAAGGTCTAAGTTTTCCAAGTGTATAATATTGAGGTGATATATAATCATAAAATATCATATACATAATTATATTTAGCACTCACATAAATTATATAAAAATAAATCAATAATTAAACATTTATTATTTATTAAAGTTATAATAATCTGTGAGAAATTTTAGTGTATAACATAGGGTTTTGTATAGATCTAGAGCTATATTAATTTATTGAATTTATTATTTTCTAATAGTTTTTAGAATGGTTTCCACCATTAATGTCCAAAAAATAATAAGGTGTTTTAGATAAATACTAACCCTCAAAATTTTCCCATAAATGTCATGTTATTTTCGTTAACATTAAAATATCATGACCGTTATATGTTAAAGAGAATAGATTTTGTTTTTTAGGTTTTATATGTTTACACATATATATTTCCATTCAATGGAATTTTATTTTACAAGACTCATCAACACATATTTCTTCTTGAGTGCACATCCCAAGGAGTGCACTGGAATCAATGTTGGGTAAACTATTTGGTATTTTTAAGAGATTAACATATGAACATATATTACTTAATACCTATTTCACACTTTTAGCATGTCTTATTGAAACCTTAAAATCTCAAAGCCTTGAAATATAGATAAGTGTAAAATCTTAAATCCTTGAAATCTAGTTTAATATAAAACTTGATAGGATCCTCCAAAACCTAAAATATACATACATACATACATATATGGATTCTATATCTAATTTATATAGATAAACACACACCATTATACTATGTTTTCACATAAAAAATTGATTTTAGTAGAAGAATATGAATTGGAGTATAGGATCTTACTCTTGTGGAGATATAATCCTTATCAAGGTCTTTGAATTTTAATAAAAGGAAGCTAAGATAGATAGTTACATATTAGTATTTTGAGTCCTAAATTAAGAATACTTAAATTCTCATCCTTGTCATTTGAGTCTTCACTTAAAACATCTCTCATAAAGTGACACTTGAGCCAAGGGAGATATTGATGTGATGACAAGCCAACCCAAGGTAAATGCCCCTATGTATAAAATCTTTATTTTATTTGGTTTATATGATTATAATATAGTAACATGTTGGTGTCATATAATTCATGGATATCTTAGCTTATGTTATATTTACATTCAATTATATACCTAATTAGATACCCCTTGGTTATAACTTTAATTTATGTCTCTTAGTTACTAGAAAATGACAATTTATCTCTTTAGTTTATCTTGGATCTAAATTCTCTTTATTTATCAGCTCTTTGCATAGGATCCCTAACTATATCCTTGACTTTTACAAAAAAATCTTGCCTATAGCCTCTGCCTTGATTTTTAGCATGGTGAATTGTATGTTAGATTTAGTATGGTGTTATCCATTTTAATAAATTAGAGGATATTAATATTTCATATAATTTTTACCTATCATACATTTTTGTAAACCCAACATGAATTTTACCCCACCATTATGTTGGGTCATTTTCATATTTTTCATTTTTTCTTACTTCTCATCATTATTAGTTTTTTAATCATTCCATGCTTTCAAAATTTAATTTTGTTATCATGACATCTTCACCATGATTACATTCTTGTGAAATCAATGTGAATCTTACCAAACCACTACGTTGGGTTATTTTCAAGTTTTTATTTCTCTAGCTTCTTAACTTTTCCATCATGTTATAACATTACTATTTATGGGGATACTTTCAAGGTGAGTTAATGTTTTAAAACTTAGTTGTGAAAATATAAAACCATTAAATATATATTTATTAGGTGAAAATCTAAACCAGTTAGTTACAACCATTCACTCACCTTATAAATAAATTTTACCTTTGAAATCATATTACAACATTGTGAATTATTTCAAGTGGATGTGCCTCCAAGCATTTTAGGAAGAATTTGTAGAGATAAGAAGAGATTTGAAATTAATTTTACTGGGTGTAATATATATTTTTAATAATGGATATAAGAGTGTAGGTTTTTTTTACTTCATTTAGTTTTTTCCATGTTAAAACTATGTAATGTGTCTTACTATGCCTTTCCTCTATTTTCTGTATTTTACCACATATTTATTTTTGAATAAAGTTATTATATAATTAATCATGATTTATATAATCTAACTTGGTACCAAATAAATGTTGTTTTTTGGTCTAATAATTTAATAGGAATTACAATCAATGGAAAGATTGTACAAATTAGATTTTAAAATTGAACAAAGTTTCATATTTAAAAAAAAATAGAATTGTTTTTTTTCAAATACATTCTCGCCATGTTCATATTATCAATGTCATTGATTTTAGACATATATATAAATCCAAATCTACAACAATAAAATAAAATTTAAACACTATAACTGAAGAGAATTTTATTTTATGATTTAACAATCCTTATAAAAAAAATTGGAAATTGTATATTTACCTGGTGTCATTTTACAAGGTCTTATTAATAAAATTATATTCTATATATATATATATATATATATATATATATATATATATATTTATTTATTTATTTATTTGAAAACAAACATCAAATTTCTACTTTTTAATATAGTGTAATGAAAAAAAATAAAACTAAAAATACCCCCATTTTTTTGTAATATAAAATATATATATAGGGGGATGACAATGTCACCCCTATGCCTTTGCCCCCCTACCCTCATTTGTTTATAATAAACACAAACAAACAATCCTATTTTTTTATTTTACTATGCTATGGTTGGATGCATTGATCCCTATCCATCTCAATTGCTCTTCAAATAAATTTTTTGGTTTCTCCTCCTTGCTTCAACATCCACCTACAAGTAAAATATTTTATAAAAACTTCATGTCTTCAAGGTAGATTTATGTCTAACCCTAATTTTTTAAAACTTTTAGAGTAAAAAATGTTCAAATATTTACATAAATATGTGTATTTGAACTCATAAGTTTTTTGGTATTTTTATGCTAGATACCCTATTACCATGTGGAAGTTTTTATATTTATTTTAAAGCATATGTGTTTAGTTAAGTAAATATTTAAATAATTTTAGTAATAAATTTTATATTAAAGTGGTATATATATAATTTTTACTCAAAGAGCTATCTTTTAATAATTTTTTGAATTAATGAGTTTAGTTAAATTTAAATTTTAGCCATGACCAAGAATAAGTTTTTTAAATGGTTTGCTTATGATTTAATTTATCATTTTTTATCCTTGTAGAATGAAATCCAACTAATTTTTTTTTTGCTAACACTCCCCCCTCCTAAATCTCACAACATTTTAATTTGAAGTTAAGTTTTAATTTGAAAGTAATAGTGGATGTTTGATACAAGATGGAGTATTCATGCTTACATTCTTAAATCAAGAAACCTACCTATAAACAAGTGTAAACATTATTTTCTAAAATCCTCATATATCATGGGATTAATGTATATTTATTTTATTATATATGTATACACATTTTCATTTTCCATTTTATCACTATCGACTATTCACACAAAAAAGTTGTGTAAAAGTTTATGCACATATTTTATTTGGAAAATTATTGTAAAGTGTTATAGTCATATCAAACTAGGCTTTCAAAGCTTTAGGATGGATAAGTCATAAATGTTAAATATAAATAACTATAAAATTTTAAATATCCATATCAAAACTAAATTCATGACTAGAAAGCTATGAAGTGTTGTTAATGGGTGTAATAAAGGTCTATCTTAGATACATGCGACAACTAAAAATATAAATGTTGATCAGTAAAAAAGTCAAAAAGCTATGTCAATCATCTTAAGAAGTGTTAATGATGAATTCCTAATCCATGCTAGTAATCAATAATATCAAAAAAAATATTGGAAATTTCTTAAATCAATGCATTAATGTACTCAATTTTATAAAATTATCAAACTTATTTTTAAACTCATGACAATCTCCATGAAAGGTGATGTAAAAGTTATTAATTTTATTGTTAAAATTTAAAACATGAAATTATAGTTAGATAGACATAATTATAATTTAATTAAATATCAAATTATTTATTTCATTATTTAATTAAATATCCATGATAAGTTTTAAAATTTTATTTCCATTCTTAGCTCTAAATATCAAATAGAGTAAGTCATACTTGATCTCACTATCCTTTTAGCTCTTCTCATTCAAGAAAAAAAAAGTGATGATTAATTTATGTTCTAAATATAATACCACTCAATAAATTATCACTCAAAATAATGTTCTTCAAAACAATAAAAACCAAAAATTTAAATTGAAATCCTTTGATGTCAATAATAAGGATGGAAACAAGAAAACTATTAATAGTAACTAAAAAGTCAAAATTTTAGGGAATTGTAAACTCTACATTAAGTTTGGTCATAAAAAATATATATTTTTAATTAAAAAAGGGGATAAAATTCTAAAAACCCTAAAAATAATAAAGGGAATAAATTTTTTAATCAAAATCAACATAAAAATCAAAACCATAATTAAAATAACAATCAGGATCAAAATTCTAATATTGTTACTCTTTATGCTACCTTGGTTTCTTATAATGATAATGAATATATTTTAGATAGTGTTTATTTGAATTATATTAAATTATTGTTTAATATTTTATCTGATACTAAAAATACATATGAAATTATATTTTTAGGTGATAATTCATTTTTAGAAGTAACTAAACAAAGTAAAGTAAAATTTATAAATAGGTTTTTAAATGAATATTTTTATGTTCCTAAACTTAAGAAAAATATTTTATTATGCTCTTAGATTATACAGATAATTTCATTGTAATTTTTATTGAGGATAAGTGGTGCATTAAGCATCAATTGATTTATCTAATTACTAAAGGTATTCAAAATACTACTATTTATATTTTAATTGATTATTCTTTTACATCTTGTCTTTCTTTTCAAATTAGAAATGAATATAAATTATGGCATGAAAGGATTGAAAATTTTAATTTTGGGAATATTTTTGATATGTCAAGGCATGATCTTGTAATAGTATTACCTAAAATTAAAACATATCATGAAATGTGTGTAGGTTACTTACGCGATAAGTAACACACTCAACCTTTTCACAAACATCATGATCCTAACTCTTCTCATCCTTTATAACTTATTCAAAATAATGTTAGAGGACCAATTTAAGTTTCATTTCTTAATGTATATATTTATGCTTTAACTTTTATTTATGATCACACTATAATGATTTGGATTTATTTTATACAAAAAAATTTGAAGTGTTGTCTAAATTTAAAGAATTGAAATATTTTGTTGAAAATTCTCCTAACCTAAAAATTAAGAGATTAAAAAATAATAATGATAGTGAAATTGATTTATTTTTTATTTCATGTGGTATTTAAAGAAATTCAAAAATTCTCTATTATTCACAACAAAATATAATTGATTAGAGGAAAAATAAGACATCCTAGAAATGGCTAAAATTATGTTGCATTCAATAAATATTCATACAGATACTAAAACTAAATATTATTTCATATCAGTCTTGTCATTTGAAAAATATAAATTAGGGTTATACCTTTCAATTATAGAGCCCCTACTACCAAAAGACTCACATTCACCATCTCAATGTGATTAAATACTTATCTCTTAGTCTGATCCATATCATTTTGATAACTTAGATCTCCTGTACTACACATAAAGATTAAAACTTGATAAATAACATTCCCTATATGTTTCAAATTTATACCTATTTTATAGCATTTTAGACACTACCCATCACAAAGGGACACTATTACTGATGGTAGTGTCCAGATCTTTATCTAATGTCTAGTTACCAAAATTTATCCAAATTTAAAATGTTTCAAAACCTATGGGTTGGTCTATTTATCTTTTTGAACCATACCATAAAATACTTTCAAAAGGTCTGGTATAAATACAAGTCTAAGCCTTATCATTTCTCATATAGAAAATATCAAGAAAACACCTACTAAATCTAAATCAATCAACTACATAAATATTATAATATATCCTATTCATCCTTATTTTTATATCAATCATATGAGAAATCATGTTATAGGTGTGAAGCATTCCAAAAATAGCTCATGAGTGATATTTATCAAATTGTAATCTAAATCACTACATGCATATTCATATAATATATTTCACTCTTTTACACACATTTTACCACACATAAGGAAGAAATATAGAAGTTTGAGTTCATCCTTAGAGTATTATCTATGTAGACAATGCCCACTAATAGAGGGATCTTTATGTTATCACAACACCATGAGCCACTAACCCATTTTTTAGGAAACTCATTTTAAAGGTGAAGAGTTAGGGTTTAATCAATCAATGAAGAGAGAAAACCTATATCTAAGATCTTAATACACTAGAATAAAGGTGAAATAAAACCCATAACAATGAATTTGGTTGCATTCATATCAATTGATTATTTCATACTGGACATTTGCATCTATTCATACACTAGTGTCAATGATAGTGTTTATAGTAATAGGAGTGTAATTTATAAAATTTGATAACAAATATAGAATACTAATCTTATTATTCTACACCTTTTTTGAGTCTAGATCTATTTGCACATAATAAACTAGCTAAGTACCATTTTTATTATTTATTAAAATATGTTTCAATAGTTATAATTTAATATTTTTAGCAATCTCAGTTGTATAAATTTAGAAAATTATTTCTCTGAGTTTTCCTATTAATTGGTCTGATATAGATTATTTTATCACCCTTGTTATTGAACTAATATATTTTTAACCTTATATCCCACATCCAATATTCAAATTTTAGGGTTAAACATTTGGTGAATCCAACCACTGTATCTTCTAATGAAAATCCTATCTTGCTCTAGAGTTTTTAACCTTATAAGGTTTTAACTTGATGTGATTAATTGTTAGATCTAAAAATTTACCCTAAGATTTTAAACTCATGTAGGTATAAAGGTTTTATATTTATACACTTGAAATTTCTTCTTCTTTGATTGGCACCTTTTAACTTACTAATAGATCCATTTAAAAATCCTCAAATATTTTCTATACTCAAGTTAGTATACTTAAAAACCTGTTTTTATTATGTAATACTGATGTGTCAAACCATTGTAGACACAATCATCTTTGTTGTATTGTAGTAAGTGAAGACCTTATTCAGTGGGTGGAAATATCAACAAGAGATACCTAGTGTTATCCTCCGTGTGCCAAAGTTTGATTCTATGCATTGTCCTACATTGTGGACTTGATTATTTTTTGAATGGTAGGTGAGCTTATTAGACTAATCTAAGATTACAATTTGGGTCATGATATACTTGTATTAATGGTTAAATATATCTACAATTGTTCATGTTATTAGTTATTGATTATTTTATGGATGTTTTTTGCACATCAATTGTATGAGATGTTATCTGTAGAATGCTTGAATGTGAATAAATAGACCCTAATTATGAGCTTATTATTATGCATGTTATAATTATATATTTATGTTTTAATATTTTAGGGTTTTATTGTGAAAAACTTATGTTTAGATTAAAGGGTTGAGATGTCTAAATCAATCAAATAAATATGAAATAATTAAGTACTAATTTTTTATGACCTTTAACTTTGTTTGAATTTCAAATAATAATAATAAATAGGGATAAATAGAGACTTATCTAGAAATTAACTATTGCAGATGATCTAGATTTTAAAAGTTGAGATCTGGGTAATAGTCTATGTCATCAATAGGATTCTGGTGTTCTTCTCACTGATAGTATCACCCAATATGGATAGTAGTGCCATCTATGTGTAGTCTCCTCAATGAGGTGATAATGTCCCCTTTATGGGACTATTCATATTTTATAGGAGCACTTGCACCTATGTTTTTATGTCTTATTCTTATGTATATAAAACTTGGAGCTCTGTGTTGTGCATGGAAATCTTGATTTATGTGCATACCCTAGTCTTTATTATAAGTATGGCATGAATAATAATTTTGTGTGTGTTATTAAGATATATTGGACATTCTCAACACCCCACTATGTAGAGAGTTCCCTACATACCAATACTCCAAAGATGGATCAAGTTGATGTAGTTTTCCCACCTGGTGTTTGATGTAAGTGCAAGTGAATGCTAGAATGAGAGTGGATTTGAATGCCTTGAATGTGCTTAAGCTTTGAAATATTCAAATAATAAGATTAGGGATGATGTATATGGTAGTATGTAAAATTAGGGTAGAATAGGGATCAAATACCATAATTTTACTCAAATTTGTCTTTGGTTTGAATAATTTTTGTATCTATTTTCCATCTAGTGAATAGAGGTGGATTAGACTTATATTTATATGGATTTGTTGCTTTTGTGGATGAAAAAATGAGTTTAGGCCATCCTTAAGAGGGGCATGCATTTAAAAAACTATCCATTAAGAAGAGATAGGGTTAAAGACAATAGTTCTTAGCTGGGGACACTAGCACCATGTGGCTATAGTGTCCCAAATGTGGTACTTATGTCCTCTTTTTAGATTGATAAGAAATTTGGATTGGGGCCTGAGATGATAGTTTTGGGATTGTGTTTTGACTATAAGTAGGTGACTATGGTTTCTTGAATGAATTGAAAAGTAAGTTTGATGTTTAAGGATAGGTTTATGGCTAGCCTAAGGATATGTTAACTCAACCGACACTCTTAGCATCTAATTACCAATTTTAGGTGATTACACCGCCCCCGCCCCCCCCCCCCCCCCCCCCCCCCCCTTATGTTAGGAATGTAGTAAAGTAAAATTAATAGTATTAAAGAAAAATAATCATATATAGACTTACCTTAGAAGTGAAGCCCATGTAGCTAAGTTTGAATATGTAAATCTGGATCTACATCTATGGAACATGATCCAAAGCAATGTCTTGAAATGAAACATGCAAAAATAAATCTTTACTTAAGAGATGATCAAAATAAAAAGCCTATATTTAAATTAAATAACTAAGTCAAGATTAGTAAAGAGAGAGGAAAATAATGAATACACCTTGTTGGGTATATAAACCAATGCATAAAACTAGTGACAACTTGTGTGTGTGTGTATAGTGATCATATAATTAAATAAATTGAACTAAGATGATGGCTTAGTCAATACTCATATGGGTGGATTAATAACTCAATCTAATTTTGACTCCATAATTACCCACCCCTACTCAATTGATCTTAATCTCTAAATAGCTTGGGTAAACCATAAGTGTGTCTAACCTTCTCATGTAGGTGGCTTAAGAAATAAAGTAGGGTATGAATCCATAACTACTTATATGTGTGAAGTAGATGCATCTATAAATATAATATTTAAAGTACTAAAAGTATCTAACTAAGATTCAGCTCCACAACCACTCAGGTATATTAGGTAGTTTTGGGCCACTTAAGAATGCCAACCACTATAGATGGAGTAAGGCATGAATTTGGTGATAACCTAGAATGTGATAAAAAATGTATATAGTGTGGAAAATGACATGGAGTTTTCCATTCCATCTAATGAACCCATTTGAAGATGAGTATATAGAAACTATGTGCTAGACACGTCCCCAATTTGGTAAATGAGTATATTGAACCTAAATCAAGTATGTAATAGTTGAATTTGTGTAACTAATCTAAATATATGGGTGATAATGCCATTATTGATGCCCTAAAATTTGAGAAGCTAGTATGAATTTGAGATAAAATGAATGTATAAAAGGTAAATATAAACATAAGTACCAAACATGTGATTATATTTGTACAAATCTAACTATATTTAGTGTATTGGTTTGAATGATCTGGACTACCCTAATATGGGGCTAATGGATAGTAACTCCCTATAGTAGACAATAACACCCTATGATGTTAGTATCCAAATTTAGGCACTAATGTTTGCCTGGTTTGATTTTTATGTGATCTAAACTAATTACTAGGTCTCTATTCTATTTTGTGTCTACCCTAAGTCTAATTTCTAAAACTAAGCTTGTGTGATAAAATTTATCTATGAAACATAAATCAGGATCTTGATCTTTGTGACAAAACCTTATGAATTCCCACTCTTTTGAGGGTAGTTATGAAACTTATGTAAGAACTACCCACTAAATAAATAGCTCTACAAAATGTGTTAGAGCATGTGCATGATATTCCAATATAATGTAAAATATAACATTATAATGTAAATGTTTTTGAGCATTAGTAAGTAATGTAAGATGCATATTGTAATATGTCATTACACAAGGGTGTCAAGGTATATGTAATCAATATATAACAAAAAAATTGAATAACTACCTAGAGGGATGGGGCATGATGTCCATCATGACTCCCAAGTAGGAAGGGTAGATGCATGAGATATCTCATGGCATAAAAAATTGGTGTATCTATAATTAAATATAAGTGTTATGGTGTAGAAGCATATAAAGAAGAAAACATACAAACACATGAGGCACACAAAAAGTAGGCCAATGGGCCATAATATAAGGGACATGGGCATATGTCACTAAATCTAAAAATGAAAACATACAAGGACATTTTCAAATGTCTACATATGTAAACAACAAGTAATTTGGTGTAGAGCCATATAGAAGGACATATTCAACTATCTTCATATAGAAGAAGGAAATCACATAAAAGGGACATGGGCACATGTATAAGGCATAAAAATAAAAAGTGGCATAGAATCCAAAGAAAAATGGCATATTCAAATGCCCTTGAAGATGAAAGAAGCATAAAAAACACAATCAAGTCTAATATAAGAATTAGAAATAAAAGCATGTATAATTGCGTAGTACAAATCTATGTAGATGTTAGGGTGCATATATATCAAGTCTAACTAGTGATAGTTAGCAAAAAATTTGAGAAATGAGGAATAATGATCAATATAAAGATAAATCAATACATAAACTAGAATGTACAGCATGTAAAGATAAAATATGTTTATAAAAACTGGTATGAGATGCCCCCAAGTGGGTAGATATATCAATGTATAAACCAAGATCAGTGTAAATGCCTCTAATGGGTAGATGATAGTCTAAATCAGTGTAGTGGATTGGATTTTTATCTAGAATTTGCAATCACTCAATAAGGACAAGTGAAGCATATGTGTATGATAAAACTGACTATACTAAGATAGCTAGTAATATGCAATATCTGATAAGTAATATAAATATAATAATAACAATACATATAATATGTAACAATTTTATATTTTTGAAATATTTGAATTTTTTTATATTTTGAAATGTTATATTATTTTGGGAGAGAGGATGGCGGCACTAGAGAGCTCGCAGGGTTTGCAACGCGCAGGTTCTCCTTCAAGTGGATGGTTGGGTGCTGACAACAGTTCACAGGGGATTCAGAAGGAAGCGTTTTATGTAGGGGAGAAACCAAAACTCAGCAAGGTCAATGGTTGCTTCCCACGCCAGCAAGACAAACTTGTCCTGGTCATTCCTTCAGACACTATTAAAGAAGATGTAGAATACCTAGCATCTCATGCACTTATCTACAAATTTTTGGGAATCTGTATTTTTGTATCGACCTTGGATGCCTGGATTCGCCGGTCATGGTAGACAAAAGGAGATTTTGACATCATGTTGGCAGGTAATAGTTATTTTATGGTTAATTTTTCATGTATTTCTAATATAAATCAGATCTTTGAGGGGGGTCCATATTTTTATGACCAAATCAGTCTTTTTATAAAACCTTAGCATGTGGGGTTTAATTCCGCTGAAGACCTCCCATCACGAGTGCCAGCATGGGTCCATCTACCTAGGCTTCCTCTAGAATTCTGGAGAGAAGACATTCTGTGTCAGATTGCTTCTTTAATTGGAACACCAACTGCAATTGCTCACCAATCTTTAGACAGGAAGATTATTACCTATGCTCGAATATGTGTCAATTTAGATATCAATAATCCCTTGCCAGATTCAATTGAAATAAGTTGGGTGCCTCTTCGTAGATACAACAAGTGGATTATGAATCCATTCCTTTTTGATGCCGATTCTACCATGAGTATGGGCATCTAATTTGCTAATGCTCGTAAGCACCCAAGGGTGCTGACATTCCTGAGGGATCACTAGCTATAAAGACTGCCAATTCAACCAAGAGAAATGGACAGACTGAGGTCTCAGGTAATAAGAACGGCCAGCCAGATAGTGTGGCAAAAGGGAAATCTCCTTTGATTAGCCCCACTCTAAAATAGGGGCCCTTTGACTCTTCTAGAATAGATAGAGAAGGATTCACCTCGGTCCATCACCAAACAAGAGGGCGTGGCCAGAAGCGCTCCCACCTAGACCGGCAAGGTGAGGCTGGTTTCAATTGATTTGAAGTTCTAAAAAACATGATTATTGAAGAGGGAGGCCCTGTAGTGGAGCAGTGTGAGAATCTGAATGTGGAAGGGAGGAGCTTGATCATCAGTGATTCCTAGAATATGGTTATTTAACAGAATACAGAGGTAGCTCTTGTCCCAGAACCTAAAACCTTTGGGATGCCTCTTACCTCTCATGACAAAGAGGTCCATTGGGCAGATTTGGTAATAGACGTGGGAGCATTGAGAAAAGAAAAGGGGTCCTCACTGGTTCTTGGTCTAATGCAATGACCTTTTAAGAAGGCCTCTTCTTCCACACCCTCTAAAGCAGGATGCAGGAAGGATCAGGATAGACTCAGACTTACAAGATACCTTTTGGTAGAGTCAGGAGTGGTGAAGACCATGGACGAACACTTCCCCCCCACTTCTTAATGATAATTCTCTCATGGAATGTAAGGGGATTGAGTAGTGCCCCTAAACAAAAGGCTATTCACAAGCTGATGGTAGATCATTCTCCTAATATTTTTTATATTCAGGAGACCAAACTCTCTATTGATTCTCTACTTACTGGCTGTCCTAACATTTGGTTTCTCGGTCAATGCCAATGTGTTGGCACCCAGGGGTCTTCGAGTGGGCTGGCTATCTATTAGAATCTAAGAAAAATCACACCAACCCATTGGATGTCCTGTAGATCTACCATTTCAGTGGTTGCTACCTCTTTGGAGATAGGGGAGCTGATTTTGGTCACTAATGTGTATGCCCCTATTGACCTCCTGGGTCAGATCAAGCTGTGGGACCACATTTGATATGTCAAAAGATGCCATCCCTTCCTATCATGGATTGTTGTGGGTGATTTCAATGCTATTCTTAGCCTGGTGGAAAAAAGTGGAGGTATAGCTCGATTGGGACCGTCTTCAGAGATTCTCTGGCAAAATATTGACTCATTACATCTTTCTGATGTTAAGCCCCTGAATGGGCTCTTCACTTGGAATAATAGAAGAGTTGGTGAGGCAGCTATATTAGAATGCCTGGACAGGTTCTTTGTCTCTTTCTTTTGGCTTTCTAGCTCAGTCTCCCTCTCCTCTAAAATTCTTGACTGGCAGGGGTCCGATCACTGGCCTATCAAGCTCGCTTCCAGTCACATTGTTGCTCCCAAGAAGCCCCCCTTCAAATTTTAGCTGATGTGGCTTCGGGAACCTTCCTTGCATGACCTGATGGCTCATTGGTGGTAGCAAGGAGCTCCAAATTATGGTACGGCCATGTACTTCTTTTCTAAGAAGCTCCAGTATGTCAAGAGGAAATTGAAGTTTTGGAACAACCATGGCTTTGGTAATCTCTGTACTATGAAAAAGAGAGCTTAAGACTAGCTGGATGTTATTACCAAGCAAATCCGAGATTGTGGCTTGTCTGAAGCCCTTCGCTTGGATGAGTTACAGGCCTCTTCGATTTTAGCAGAATGGGACCTCCGTGAGGAAATCTACTAGAAACAAAAGGCCCAAATTGACTGGCTTCAGGAGGGGGATAAGAACATGGCATTTTTTCACAACTCGGTGCAAGACAGGCACAACAAGGGTTTTCTCTCCTCCCTGATTGCTTCAGATGGCAGGAATTTGACTTCATCCCAAGATATTGCCAAGGAAGCTACTCATTTCTATTCAGCTCTCTTTTCAAAGGACATTCACCCTGATGAGAGCGCTGAGGACATAGTTTTATCTTGAATTCTAGCCATTGTGACTTTGGCAATGAATGATTCCTTAATGAGGCCGATTGGTGAGGTAGAGTTGGAGGGTGTGGTGTTTGGCATAAACAAAGGTAAGGCTCCAAGTCCTGACAGATTTCCTACTGAGTTTTTCCAAGAATTTTGGGATGTTATTAAGCAAGATCTCTTGGATGTAGTCCAAGAATCTTTTTCTAACAAAGATATGCTCTGGGCCTTGAACACGACTTTTCTTATGCTTATCCCGAAGAGTGAGCAGGCCAATCAGCTAGAGAGTTTTAGACCCATTGCACTTTGCAATGTTGTCTACAAAATCATTACTAAGCTTATTGCAGAAAGGCTTAAAATATGCCTTCCTACTGTTATTTTTGAGGAGCAAGGGGGATTCATGGTAGGCAAACAAATTTTGGACGGAGTGGTTATAGCGACTGAAGTTATTCACTCCATGAGCACCTCCCAGGAATGGGCTATGTTTATCAATCTTGATATGGCCAAGGCATATGACAGGGTAAGTTGGAGTTTTCTATAGAGAATCCTATTGGCATTCAGTTTTCACCAAGATTGGATCCGGTGGACTCTTAGTTGCGTGACAACTCCTTCGTACTCTGTGTTGATCAATGGAACCCCCTCAGAGCTATTTGGCACTTCTAGAGGTCTTCAACAAGGAGACCCTCTGTCTCCATATTTGTTTATTATCTTGGCGAGGGACTTGGGTGGCTTATTAAGGTCTGGAATTCTCAGCATACTCTTTAGGGATGGAGATGGGAGGAAGGATTACCTATTTTGTCTCACCTCCAATTTGTTGATGATACTACCCTGGTGGGGAGAGCATGGATTCGAGAGGCAAAAGCTTTCAGGCTCACCTTGGATACTTAGCAGCTTTTGGGCAGAAACTTAATGATCACAAGTCCTCCATAGTGTTTTTCAACACTCCTGAGCCTATCTAGAGGAGGATTAGTGCTATTCTGAGGTTCTAGCTATAGTCTCTACCCCTTACCTACTTAGGAGTTCCCATTATGGTGGGGAGGCAGCCAAGGCTCTTCTGGCAAAATGTTTTGGACAGACTTAGACAAAAAGTCAATCATTGGACTCATAGATGGCTATCAATAGCTAGCAGGATGATTCTTCTGTAATTAGTGATTTAGGCCCTTCTAATTTATCGCAGTATGGTTTAGGCTGCCCCAGGGTACTTTCTCATAGAATTTGATGCTCTGTCCTGCCAGTTCCTCTGGAGTGGCAACTTGCAACACTCCAAGTGGAGCCTTCTGAATTGGGACACAGTTTGCTGGCCAAAAAGGGAAGGAGGCCTAGGGTTGCACTCGGCTATCCTGTGTAGTCAAGCTCTTACTGCCAAGCTTTGCTGGCGATGGTGCTCTAGTCCAGCCCAGTTGTGGGCCCGTATCTTAGCTTTCAAATATTACCTGGGGACTGACCCAATTGATATCTCTAGACTCCCTTTAGAGGGAAGAGGATCATTGGTTTGGGAAACTCTCAAGCATGGAGCTCAGTTGGTGAAACGCAGCCTTTTGTAGATCTGAAACAAAGGTATGAAGGCTCTCTTTTAGGGGGATTCTTGGGATGGATTTCCCCCTCTCCTATCTTCTCACCCCCATCTTCATCCACTCTCTGACTCTTTACTCAATGCTGGATGGGACATGGTGAATCACTATAAGGAGACTTTCAGGTTGGGCCCAGCGGTGGGCTATCACTGGAAGGATATCTCAGATTGGCCACCGGGAGGGACTATGGAGGATCGACTGGAGGCTGCCTAGATTCTAGCTTCTAGAGAGTGTAGATTACTTTAGGATAGGGATGTTTTGGCTTGGGGTAGAGATCCCTCTGGGAAATACTCTATTTTAGCTGGTTATCAGGCTTTGACTAGACAACTCTTTGGCACTCGGATGATCTCTTGGGGGAAAAAGGTATGGAATAGCTACTCATGGCCTAAATGCAACTTTTTCCTCTGGGTGTTGGTTCATAATAAGTGTCTCACATGGGACAACCTCTATAAAAGAGGCTTCCATGGACCTTCAATGTGTGTGTTATGCCAAAAAAGTGAGGAGACCATTTCCCATCTATTCTTCTAATGCCCCTTTGCCAATTTGATTTGGAATCGATGGTGGGAGGTGTGGGAATGCCCCTGTTGGCACGTGGGCTCACTGACTGAATTTTGGAACAAATTAGACCAGCCTCCCTCACAGGCTATGCCTCTTTAGGTGACATGGCGCATTGGTCTATCCTTTATCTTGTGGAATCTGTGGCTTGAGAGAAACAGGCGTATTTTCTAGAATGTGTACATGGAGGTTAAAATCTTGTGGGGGAAAATTGGGATCTCCATCCTTGAAACTGTCCATGCCAAGTGTGATGGCATCGCTGACTTAGGACTAGGAGATGCCAGGATCTTGGCATGACTGGCTGATGTGGCTGTGTTTCCTAGCAACAACAGCTATGCCCAACACCTTCCTGCACATGGACGTCATTAGGGGCCATGCCCTGTCAATCGGGTGGGTCACTGGGTGCCTCCAGCTGCTGGGACTCTTAAGGTAAATATAGATGGATCATCTCTGGGCAATCCTGGTCTAGCTGGAGTGGGTGGGATTGGCTGAGATAGCTCTAGCAAAATGCAGTTCTTCTTTTCTATTCATAAAGGTCACCATATGAATAATTTAATGGAAGCTCTCACGATCTTAATGACTGTTCAACAGTGTTGCTCACTTGGCTGGCATAATATCATTTGTGAATCTAATTCATAGGTGGTGGTAAACATGCTAAACAAGTGGAATTTTGAAACGATCGACTGGCATTTGGCTGGGGTTGCCCAATAAGTGCGTCAGATTACTAATTTGATGGATTTTGTGATTTTTAAGTATATCCCAAGAGAATGGAATGGGGTAGCAGATTGCTTGGCCAAATGGGCCTTAGAGCATGGACCGGGCTGGGACTTCTCAGACCTCATGATGCTGCCCTGTAATTTAGCTATGAATATAGTTTAGCTTGTGGATCAGGACAATACTGTGTAATTGTTATTTTTCCTATTTTTAATAAAATTTTTACCCCATTTTTAGTGTAAATGTTATATTATTTTTGTATTTTTTAGTATAAGCTATGTACAAGTAAATACAAATAAAATATATACAAGGAGTGAGAGAGAGAAATAATAATGTACAAGGGTAGGAACCATACTAACCAATGAGTCTCATGGGAGACTCGCCATCACCGTGGCCTATGCCAAATATAGGAATGATAATCTCTCATGAAGTGTGATTGATATGTTATAGTTGAATGTTTTTGTAATATGAATTTGAGTATTATTCCTCATTGGAATCATAATATTGTTCCATATTAGAATCATAATAGCTTAGTGTGATAGAAAGAACTATCTAATACTATGGATTTGACCATTCTAAGTTGTGCTTTGATATATTGATTGTGATTTTTCCCTTTGAAAATGTGCTTACTATAGACATATGGTGTTTTAGAGGCTCTTTTGATACAAAATAGGTGTGAATAGGCTATGTAGGGGGATTAGTGACATTGGTATAGGATACTTCATCTCATGGAGAAGTGATAGCATAAACCTGGTTAGATAAAAAGTAGGTATCACCTTGATAGAGATGAAGAGGAGAAGGAGATTCTTTCCTCTATATAAGATATGACATTGAAACTTAAAACATAGTTATTAGCTTATTTTTTAAGTCCTATATGTGTATATGTGTTTTCTTGTTAATAGAATGCCACGTAGGAGAAAGATAACATGCTATGAGATATGACATATATTGCAATTGATATAAAGCATCATCTATACATGTGTTTATGTTTTTTCTAAGTTCATTCTGAATTAAAGGGAACAAGAATGTAAATGAAATTATGAAACTTTACAATAAAAATTGATTAATTTTTTCTATCATTATAATCATTATTATATGGATTAGAAGGTATATAAATCTGAAATCTAAGTTTTGGAAATACAATCTGAGTATAAATAGAAAAGGATACAAATCCTAAGTGTGTCTAGAGTTAGGATTTTTAAATCTAGGGTTTCTTTACAACAATTTAGATTATGTGTAAAATAAATTGAAACCCTAATAGGAAATTGATTTTATTTAGCTAGGTTGTCTAAAAAATCAAAAAATAAGAAGTATGTAGCCCTAATTATTGCATAAAATTTTGGAATTAATGCAAACTAGAATTTGGAGTAATATTCAAAGTAATATAGGTTCACCCAATGTTTTAACATTTTTGGGTTTTACAATAAAAATTCTATGTTTAGATTAAAGAGATGGGATGTTTAAATTAGTCAAATAAATATGTAATAATTAAGTACTAATTTGTTATGATCTTTAACTTTGTTAGAATTTTTAAAAGATAGTAATAAATCGGGATCAATAGAAACTTATTTGAAAATTGACTATCATAGATGATCTAGGTTTTGAAAGTTGAGATTTGGGTAGTAGTCTATGTCATCAACAAGATTCAAGTGTTTATCTTCTCATTGAATAGTAGTGCTGAGTATGGAAAGTTACACTATTTATGTGTAGTGTCATCAATGTAGTGTTAATGTCCCCTTTTTAAGACTATTCCTATTTTTTCGGGTACCTTGTGATTGTGATTGCATGTCCTATTCTTACATGTATAAAACTTGAAGCTCTGTGTTATGCTCATAAAAACTAATTTAGTGTACAAACCCTAATACTCCTTGCAAGTATCAAATAAACATTAATTTTATGTGTGTTATTAAGATGTACTAGACATTCTCAACACCCCACTATGTAGAGATTTTCCTATATACCAATACTCTGAAGAGGGATCAAGCCTTATGTAATTCTCCCACCCAGTGCTTGATGCAAGTGTAAGTGAATGCTAGAATGAGAGTGGCCTTGGATGCTTTGAATGTGCTTAAGCTTTGAAATGATTGAAAACTAGTTTTAAGACTTTTGTAGATGGCAGTATGTAGAAGTATGGTGGAATAGGGATTAAATACCTTGATTTTGCTCAAATTTGTATTTGGTTTGAATGGATTTTGCATCTATTCTCCATTTAATGAATATAGGTGGATTAGACTTGTATTTATAAGGTTTTATTTCTTATGTAGATAATAAAATGAGCTTAGCCTAAATTTAGGAGGGGTACATGTTTTAAAAATTATCCATTGGGAAGATCTAGGGCTAAGGATAGTAGCATCTAGTTGGGGACACTAGCACCATGTGATTGTAGTGTCCCAAATATGGCACTAATGTCCTCTTTGCAAACTGCTAAGCAATTTTGATTGGGATCTGAGATGACAGTTTTGAGATTATATTTTGATTGGTTATATGTGACTATGGTATGTTAAATGACTAAAAAAGTTAGTTTAATGTTCAAAGATAGGTCTATGTCTAGCTTGAGGATAGGTTAAATCAAGCAACATTCTTAGTATATAATTACCTTTTTATGTATTTACAATTTATTATTTATAGAGTACTGATCACAGGTAGAGTTCTATGTGCTTGTATATTGTGTGAATGCAAATAGGAGAGGAATTTGGGTCCTATGGACAAATGGTAACTGAGATTGAGTAATTGATGATCATAACTATTTAACTAGTTATCGTAAATAATTAATGATTTACTAGGATTCAAAATAAGTAAATATTTATTGACATACTTTAGTAATAAAATATTATATTTTACTATTTAAAGGATGAGAAATTAAATACTTAATGTTAACATGATTCATTAATTAAATATTATTTATTTTAATAATAAATTAGATTAGGGGAGCCTAAAACAAGTGAGGTCATAATTAGACCCGATTAGTGGGTGACCAAGCATGTGGTAGTGTAAGAGAGTGGAAGTAGTTTGGGTTTTAAAAAAAGAAAAAAAGGAAAATAAAGCTTTATGTAAGCTTAGTCAAAACTAATTTAGGGTTTTGAAGTTTTATTTATCTTCCAAGTTCTTGCCTCTATTGATGTTGTTGTTGCTAGGGGAGCCAACTAAGGAAGAGAGAAGAAAGTCATATAATTAAGAGGTCCCTCTTCATAAGAACCTTTCACATGACTACCATCATAATCACCCAATGCTTAAACACACAAGGGCAAGTTGTATTTCACATACTACTATTGTTACTTTTGAACCTCTTTGGAGCATACTCCTATATCATGATATGATAAGGCCATATCAATTTTATAAATTTCCTAATCCATTAGGTTTTATTCTTCCTAAGATGTTAGTTATTCTAATTTATCTTGCATTAAGTTATAATTTCCATCATGTCTTGAGTTACCCAACTTGTAGTCAGGCCATTCCTTCTCCCCTAACCATGCCAACACTTAAAGATAATATTTGTACCTTAACAATAGGTACCATAAATATTAACATTGGATATCATGCTTATCCACCCATTCCTAAGGATAGGTCCTATCTCCCCTAGAAAATAAGGTGGCCTCTAGTGATCCGCTCACAAAGTTCTTAAGAGCCTTCCCGCATATAACAATAGAAAAAATGGAATTATCTATGTCTTACCAAAATTAATGTAAGTTGAACAATTAAATTCCTAAATTTTTTGCCCTAAAACAAGATCATAACTATGTTGGCATAGTTCCCACACCAAAAAGTCATCATAACCATGCTGACCTACTCCCCACATCAAATATAAGGCCTAGTAAACAACCTTTTGAGTTTCCATAAATGTTTACTTACCTCAATCTAGATCTTAGAAGTAAGCCTTTTAAATTATCAAAAGTTCTTCCTTTCTTTAAATCAGATCACAAGAGTCAACCTTTTAAATTGCTATAGACTCTTCCATTTGACTCATAATAGGCAAGGACTCATCACTCTTACGAGTCTCAAGACTAGGAACCTTAAGAGGGGATAACATATTTGTTCGATATTGATATGGTTAAGATATCAAAGGACTAAGAATCCTTAAATAATGACACTATTTATTCCACACATGACCAATGGGTATTAAACTATGATGGGGCAAAGTGTCATCTAGGTGTAGGGGGAAGAGTCATTCTAATTTTTCTTGAGGGATAAGTCATGCCTTTTGGTTTCAAGATAGACTTTGAGTGTATAGATAATGGTGCCAAATATGAATCCCTATTACTTTTCATGCTAATTTTAAAATGTTCAGGTGTTTAGAACTCAAGGATCCAAGGTGACTCATAAAATGGTTGCCAACCAAGTCTCTGAGGTCTATCAAACTAAAGTTAAACATCTTCAGCTATATAAAACTATTATGTTTGAAAGTACTAAAGACTTTAACTTCATTTATATAGAGGGAATTCCTAGGGAAATAAACTAGATTATTGATTCCATGGATGTTTATCTTTATGATTCATTCCTCATCCTGATATAACAAAGTCTAATTTCATAATATTAGTAATGACATAACCTTTTGTATGCAAGACTTAAATGATCAAACCATTGCACATGTTGGAAAGGATGATAGTCTATTAGTACTTGACTTATCTAAGAAAAATGAGGTTATTCTTGAGTTATTTAAATCTTAATATGACCTCCCATATTTCTACCACAAAAGGGTATTTTTCTCCCATGTTATCCATCATCAGCCCTTAGGGATGAATACTATGATTCTTATTGCCAAGTTGAGGATTGATTGTCTTCTGATGATAAACATTAAATTTTCAATGTATAGGGTAAATATATTAATTTTTTCCAAGCCCTTGATGTGTTTAAGGTGTAAATGCCTCCCTCATTGAATACATAATTGAAATTAACATTGGGACTGAGCAGAGTCACATAATTCTTAAGCTTGGGTCTTCACTCTCTACATACAAAGTAGAAGACCACAAGCAACTACACACTAATCTCTCAAAATCTTTCACTTTATCTTACACTAACATGGTAGGAATCAAGTCCAATGTAGTTATCCACAATCTATTTATGATTTCTAACATGAATCCAATTAAACAAAAGCTTAGGAAAATTAATCCTAACATTGTAATGATGGTAAAAGAAGTTATAAAGCTTCTAAAAGTTGGATTTATTAAATGAGTGGACTAGTCCAAGTGGATGTCCAACATTGTCCCCATTCTCAAGAAGAATGGTAAGATATGGATATGTATATATTTTTGAGACATCAAAAAATCACATCCAAAATATGACTTCCTTCTCCCCTCTATCAATGTCATTGTTGACACAATGATAGCATTTGAGTTGTTATCACTTGTGGATGGATTCTTAGGATACAATCAGATTTGCATTTCTAATGAAGATCGGAGTAAGACCTCCTTTAATACACCATAGAGAACCTCTTGTTATGTTGTGATTAATTTTGGTATAAAAAATAATAGGGAAACATACCAGAGGTCCATGACCCATATATTTAATGATATTATTCATAAGATAGTGGAGTTTTACATAGATGATCTTCTAGGAAAATCAAAATGAAAAATTGATCACCTATAGGTGTTACACACCATCTTGATGCTCTTGATCGAGTATGGTATTACTCTTAACTCAGATAAATGTGTGTTTGGATACACAAGAGGAAAACTCATAGGATATATAATATATCAGTTAAATATTTATATAGACCCAACCAAGATCTGTGTAATCATGGAAATGCTCTCCTATAGATGAATCAGTAATCAAAACATTCCTAGGAAAGTTGGGAGCTATTTGATGGTTCATTCATGATATTTGATATGTAGTCTATTTAATAAATATCTTGAATAAAAATACAAGTGTCTTAAATTAGAAAAAATATTTTTATGAGGCATTAAAAGCAGTAAAATATTTACTCATGTCTCTCCCACACTTATTTCACCCAAGCCAAAAAACCCCTTGACACTGTACATTTGGGTGACCAAGGTATCTCTCACCTGCATGTTGGCCTAAGAAGATGATGTTGGTAAAGAACATGTTATTTAATTCATTATCCACAACCTCATTGATTATAAGACATGGTATACTCAAACAAAAGAGAAATGCTTAGCTATAGTGTTTGAAACCAAATGGTTGAGACATTTTATGCTTAATCAAGAAACAAGAGTTATCATAAGATCCTAGTCCTTACATATTTTTCTTACCTAACCAGCCATATTTAGTAAATTTGAGTGTTTCATCACATACCTAAGCAAGTTCAAGTTAAATTATGTCAACCAAAACTTTTTTAAGGAAAAAAACATCACTAATTCTACCTTAGAGGCTAGAGATCTTGTTGATACTAACTTTCTTGATGAATGGATCTGATATATAGACAAACCTACTTCTAGTTCTTATCATTAGTACATGGATATAATTAAATACCTAATCACCTGCACTTACCCCAAAGGTGCCAATTCATAGTAGAGATGACACCTTCATATCATTGAGTCCAAGTATGTTTTTTTAGATTATGGTAAAAGCAGGTTTTGAAGGGGCCCTGAAACCCTATACATCAAAAAAAAGATAAACCTTAAAGCCCAAAGAAGATCAAAACACCAAAATAGGTACAAACCAAACCAGGTAAAATAGGAACCTGAAAACAGTAGAAAAGACCAGATGTTTCCACTGACACTACACAGAACGTTCCGTCGATAGACAGGAACAACATCCTTCAACCTTCAAAAAATAGTTAATTATCTTTTACACGAACGAAGGTTCATATCTAGAGGGGGGACCAAAGGCTTAGACTTCTTCCTCTTCACAGCGGTCCATCCATCCTCTACCTTAGCTGCCTCTGTCATCCATACCTCAGGAAATGGTGGTCCATTAAGCCCAAGGGATACAGATGACTCATCAATATCCTTATGAAAACCAACCAAAATTTGGCTCCTAGGTGGATCCTCCAAAACAGGGGGAGAAACCAAAGCCTCCACGACCACTGGCTTTGAAATATCTTTAATCTCAGTCACCACAGGACCATCTATGGAGTCTTTCACCAGCGGCTCCTCCTCAATCATCGAATCGGAGTGAATGCTATCTTCATTCTCAGAATCTGCCAGATCTTCCATAGGTTGATTAACTATATAGTGTTCTGAGGAAGCATTGGCCCACCAAGAATGTGGTCTTCTAGACTTTGAAATCCCTGCCAAACAACGAGCGGCCAGATGACCCGTCTGGTGGCATCTTCTGCACCGAAAAGGTACACCCTCAAAATCCAACATTTGTGTCCAAGTTCCCCTTGGGGAGTCCAGGAAAATCTCCTCTGGTAGGCCTTTTGAAACATCCATTGAGTCCAAGTATGTTATTCTAGATAGGGTTCTTTATCATAAAGCCTTTGATGACATGTTACTTAGGTGTGTTAACTAGGAAGAGTTAGAAAGGGTCTTTTTTCATTGACATAATGGTGTTTATGGTGGACACTTTGGTGGCCACATGATCACTTTCAAAATCCACATGATGAGATATTTATGGCCCACCCTAGACCATGATGCTATCAATTATGTGCATAGATGTGAGAGAAGTTAATGCTTTTCATATGAGATACATATTCCCTCTAGGGCACTACAACCCATAGTCACTCCATGTCATTTTTCCACTTGGGGTTTAAATTTAGTAGGAAATATATCCCCTACTTATTTGGATGGTTATAATTTCATTATCATGACCACATTGTATTTACTAAGTGGGTAGAAGTTATGCCATTAACAACCATCATTGTTTCAGTCATTAAATTTATTATTATGAACCAAATCATTCATTTGTTCAAGGTATTATAGGTCATTATTAATAAAAATGGGTATCTTTTAAAAAATCCTAAGGTTCATAATCTATGTAAAAAAAATAATATATCACAACACTTGGCCTCTTTGTATTACCTGAAAGGCAATAGCTAGGCTAAGGCCACTAACAAAACCCTAAAGTCAATAGTGGTAAAAAATCTTAGATATTTTAAATAATATTTACACTTATAGCTCTTTCCAAAACTTTAGGATTATAGAAAAATTATTAAAATTCCCATAGGGTTAAATCCATACTGATGTTTGGATTTGAATCTATTTTATCCCTAGAGGTAGAAATACGTAGATTTCACATTTCTCTCCAGGGTTTCCTTGATAATGAATAATAAAAAGAGGTGTCACTAGCTCAAATTAGGTCAACCCCCTATATATTAAAAATTTCCATAGGGTTATTATAAGTCATAAAATGGTCATCAAGGTCATAAATAATGTCAAGTCATAGTTTGAAGATCATAAAACATGTTCTAACCTTGTCAGACTTGTCATCTTGTCTTAATGTCCCTTTATGTCACCTTTTTGGTCACTCTAGGGGAGTTGTACATAATTTTAATGAAAGGAAAAATGTTCAATATGATATCTAATGTATTCTATGTCAAAAATTGTTAGCGAAAGATTGCCAAACTGACAAATTGTAGGTTCAACATCTATCAAAGAAGATTAACTGAAAAGAAGGTAGTTTCAAATAGTTGTACAACTAAGACAACCCATATGGAATGTGTGAGGATTCAAGAAGGTATATTCAGGTCCCCAAAAGTATTTTATAGGTTTATATGGATTTTATAGATCAAAAAATGATAAAAACTAGTTCTTTTCTCTTATCACTCTCTTGGGTAGGTTATCAAGGTCAAATAGTTTGCACTTAGTACATATAGGAGGAGAGTTGAGCTAAGTGTACTTGGTGGATGTTAGTAATACCTTTTTACTTCCATTTCATTTCAATATTTTTAGGATTGGGGATATTTTCTTCATGAATAATCACTAAGAATGTTAGTGACTGCAAACTACCTGGACATCCCCAACACCTCAGTTTTCTCATATGTTTGCATGGTTATGTGTGAAATAAGTTGTGTGGGTGTACTTGCAGAGCATTTTATTCCTTTATATGTTGGTCTTAATTTATTTGTCATGTGTTAACATAGATATATAGGCAATTTCACTCCATTATGATAGAAATGCATAACCATCAAGGTTTGTAGAACAATATTTCATAGTTATAGAGTTCATATTTTAGGTATTAAATGGCTTTAGGTCAAGACAATATGCATTAGTTTCATCCCCTTAGTGAAATGTGAATTACCAATATCAATTTTTCATGTAGGTATCTATTTTAAGTCATGTTGAACCTACATTATTCACTATCATACATGCATAATACACTTTGAATATGCATGTCTCAAATATGGGAAGTGTCAATAGTTTGTGAGGGATTCAAACTAAAATATCAAAACCCTGTAATGATCCCCCATTACCTTCAAATCTCATAATATATGTTTCCAACTCAATAAGAGAGCTAAGTATTTAACACTATGAGACTATTTACTATAGTCAAACCTAATGGAGACCTAAAGGTTTCCATGTATAAGTATTCAAAGTTCTTAGTATGCAGTGATGATACCTTATTTGGTAAGGATTGAAGACTATAAGAAATCATAATAGTTTTGGGAAGATCACTTCAAACAAAACCCATAGTTAGCCTATTAAAAAGTTGAAAATGGGAACATTTACCTTAATTTTTTCAAATAAGGGACTCTCTTCCACACAATTACATTTGTTGGTAAGTGTTGATGAGGTCTAAGTAAGACCTATGGATCTATTATTACAACCTAAACCTATATGTCACACATGAACATGAGAGGAATTTTATTGTTAAGAGAGATGATGGTTATCTCAATTTAGTCAAGATTTTACTGAAGATATTTAATGAACTAGTGTATAATTGAGACCAAATAGACCTATAACTTGCAAGTAACACCTATTGTGTTGATGGAAATTAATGAACATGGTTCAGAGGCATGAAATGAGATCAGTCAGGTATGATATGGCCTAATGAACTTATATGAAATCAAAGGAGATAAGTATAGTGTTTAAATAAGAATCACCATCTACAAGAATCCTTTGTATTCTTTAATGAGACACCTATAGTCTAACCTGCAGACTAGCCTATGATAATGCAACATATAGTTTGCTTGATAAGAAGTGGTGAAACATGGATGAAAATGTTGATAACACTCTCAAAATGGTAATATCACATTACATGAGATCCAAATATGAAAGGAAATAGAGCAAAGACTAGGTTTTGAACCTCATACTCAGACAACTAAAACCTTGCCTATAGTCACAGTCCTAAAAGCTAGTTTGGAGAGTTTGAGGTGTAGAGGGATATTGGATCATGATCTAACTTTAAAAATTTGTAAATATGGTCCTCATGACATAAGAAATACATATTTAGTATCATTTTGGTCATATTGATAGTGGTAATGCTCTCTATTCTATCTCAGACTAGAGGCACTCCTTGAACAACATAACCTATAGGCCTAGTGCATGAATGAAGAAAGTGTGAAATATAAGAGCCTTGGATAAATTTAGGGTGATGTATATAGTTTAATTAGATTTAAATAAATTTTTAAAAGGCCCTAAAACCTTGCAAACAATCTGAGGTGGTCATATACCAAGATACACAATCTAAGCCTATTAGACCTAGAACTAAACTTAAACTCTCAAGGTGCCTAATAACACTCATCTGACCATATGAAATTTAAAATCAAGTTCAAAACATTAATTTATGAGTGGAGAGTCTATGAGACCTAGTGGTTTGTATAAGATAACTTGGAATTTGTCATTTTTTGCCTAAACTTAATTTAGGGGTGTCTAGAGTGCAGTATAAAAGCTCGAAAACTAACTTCATTTGCTCATATCTATATGAACAAATTGTATGGGGCCTCAAGTAGCTAGGGATGGTTGAGGGGGGTTTTGATCTTGATCTCAGTGGGATTGGTTAGAAGGTTGAATGTCTAACCTTTATGAATCATTATTAACAAACCAAGTGACCTGAAACCCTCCTTAAACCCTTGTATGAACATGATGGAGAGAACATGAAAGGATATGCATCTAGAAATGGATAGTTAGACTTGAAAGTGTTTTATAGATGTTTAACACTATCATAGACTACTTTCCATCTAATTTTTCCATACTGTCACTTATACAAACAAGCCTTATTCAATGTTTATTGTAGGATTTGAGTTGTTTCATAAGTATAGAAGGAAATAGGTGGATGAAATCCATTGAGGGAGGTGTGTAGGGATGTTTTATAACTCATAATATACCATTATCACCTTAGTTAATAATGGAAACCCATATACTATACTATTCATTATAGGGAGCCTAAATAAGATAGTGAACTAACAATGTGATTGCCAAATTTGATACTGAGAAGTGTGATACTGAGTCTCTTGAGGTCTATTTGATAGACCAAAAGACAAATAAGTCTTGAACATGTGTCTAACACCTGTGCAATGAATTTATTTGAAAAACTACAAGTCACCAAGTGACAAGTGTGGGAATTGAGACCTAGAGAGCTAGTGACTGTAAATAGTGAATGACAAGTGGTGCAAGAGAGGTCATCATTTGAAGGACATATATTATTGTCATAATATTGTTTCTAACTTCCAAAGTCAGTATTAATGTGTCAAAAAATTCCATAGGAAGTTTTGAACCATCAAGTGGAGTCCTCATCATCATGAGGGTAGTTTCAAATAAGACAAAGAAGAGTTTTATGCCAACTTGAAGAAGATGATATGTTTCAAATTAACACATGTTTAAGAGGACTTCATGACCTATTTTCCACTTAATTATCTTCTATTGTAACTAGTTTTCACATCTTGACACTTGGCATTGTGATTGTCCAGCTTCACTTCTTCTCTCTCCTCCCCTATGTTCTATATATGCCAGCTATTTTAACATTGTAAAGGATCCACAATTGCTATGGTGAAGCCTTATTGGTTTGACATATTGAATTGTCTTGAATAAATTTTTTTGAAGTTGATTTTATCTCTGTAACTCTTTCCTAAGTATGTCAAGTAGTGTATTTGGATGCTAAGTGATGAATGTCTTATTGTTTCCATTATGTTCTTATATGCATTATGTGAGTAGTAGCATCTCTTATGACAGGTTTGATGAAGTGTATGTGTTTGTTTAGTGTATTTTTAATTTTGAGAGAGACTAGTTGTGTATAATATCAAACCTCCTTTTCACCCACCTCTGAATATGCATGGCAATCTACCTCCATGTAGACACACTTTTTCTAGAAGGACATTGAGTTGAGGTCAATTTTGGGAGTATTCTTTCTTAGTGCAGATGCAAGTGTATGAAATTATATTTGGTGTATCACCTTCATTAGTATAGATTTATTTATGTTTCCTTCTTCCCTTTTTACCACCAATAGTGATTAGTCTAGTGTAGTGTGTGAGCCTAAAATATAGATCAAGGAAGCTAGCCCTTTGAAATCTAGAGATCTATCTCTTGTAGTAGCTTGTCTATAAGTAGATATAGTTTCATGTTATCCTTTTATAAGGTCTACTTGAATTCTCTAGGGTGAAAATTTGGGTTATAATAGTTTTATAATGCCCAATGGAAATTCTAAGAAGGTTGTTCAAGGTGGATGTTATATTTTACAATAAGAGGTTGTAATGGTCTACTTTCTTCAGTATCTAGCGACTCCAACATTTGAATATTTATTGTAGACTACTCTACTATTTTATGCCTAAGGTAAGCACAATATATTATAATTTAGGAATTTATTTTGATATTCAAGAGAGTTCCTACTGTACCCCTCTCTACCAACCTTTCTATGACCCATACCATGTCCCTCAATAACCCTATCAAGGTTGTTATCAGTCCTATGAGCCATGAAAACCCTATAGTTAGTCCTTCCTTCTACATATGAACATGATGTTATTTAACAACCCTATGAATACACCTATGAATAAGCTTATGAGGAAGGATATCAAGAAGATGTGATTAATGATCTTGAATAAGAAATCTAAGCTCTTAAAATATAGATTCATGGAGGTAGTCCTATTCAAGCTATATTAATCCCTCTTCAAGAGTCTTCTTATGTTCTATATAATTTTATTCATACTCCTTACCCACATGAAACCATTCACTATCCTAAAAAAGATCTAATATATACTCCAAGAGAGCCAAATAGAATCCAAACTCCAACTTGGAACCAAGTAGTGAAGTCTTGGGGAAACAAAGATGAAGAGAGTGAGGACCAACAAGTTGATGTCAAAAGAGAAAACCTTGTGTTTGTTCACAATTAATTGACCTCTCTACAAGAGCCTATAGCTTGTCCCTCATAGAAGTCTATTAAAGAAGAGTTTCAATGTGAAAAAGAGGCCTTAGTTGAGAAGGTGGGTAATGAAGTTGCATTTGTTGAAGATCCTCAAGAGGGATATGTGAAGGGTGAGGTGTTTGTTAAGGAAAATGGAATACTTCTAGTAGAGTTGAACATTCTTTCTCTTTAGTAATTCCTCCAAGAATCTCTCATTTCCAAAACCCCAAAGTGAAAGTGTAATCCTTCCATCCCCATGCCCATTCATTAAATTTCCACCTGACCTCTTATTTCCCCTCCAACCCATGAACTTGTTCACCACCCTCCCACCTCTTCCCTTCTTGAAGGAGAATCTATCCTATGAGAAATTAGTACAAAAGAGCATGCTCAAGTTGTAGTTGATCCAGAAGATAATTCAAGCATCTATGATGAATAACTCACTATAGGGACTCACCTTGGTGAAGACAAGCACAATTTAACCTTCTTGAGTGAAGAAAAGGATGTTGAAGATCATGTTGAAGCTATCCACAAATATTTTAATCAAGACATGAGAGAGGAGTTGCTTGAGAAGAACATCACATCACTTGGATTGGTTGGTGTTCATAAGAATGAGTATGAGCTTGAATATGAAAATACAAAATAATGAGAAGATATTGATGAATCTATGGACAAAGATGATTTATGGAAAAGATTAAATGAGGTATGTAGTGAATTTGAGTCCCTTTAAAGTCCTATATCTTCTACTTCCAAGTTAAACACATTGTTGAAGATGCATTACTTTTTGAAGTACAACATGATAATATTCAAAGCACCAAGATATAGGATTTCCCTATAGGTCAAGAATTCATCATCATTGAGATAATAAAAAACATAAATAAATTTCGTGAGAAGGTTTTTAAAGTTTAAGGAGAGTACACCTTCATAGGTGACATGTTTGTAGCTATCATCATTATACTTGAGATCTTGGCAAAGAGAGTGGTAATCATGGAGGAATTAAAGACATCAAGGCTAAAGCTCAAAAGGAAACATGATTAATTCACTCATTCATCTCATGAAGACAAAAATGGTGTAGGATTCCCCTCTAATCTAGGAGGATAAATGTTTCTTCAGGTTAGTGTGTATTTATTCTAGTCTTCCTTTGAGTTGGTGTGTGTTTTCCCTAAGTGTTCATGAGAACACAATTATTTTTGATTTATTATATTTGTGTGTTTGTTTACTTGTTGTGTTTGGGTGGTTTGGTGTCTATTTAGAGGAATATCAATGTCAATATTAGTGTATATCTGACTCCATTGGCCAAGGATAGGAGAAGGTAACTGGTCCTTAGCATAGTAGACATGCTACCCTAAGGAAATTGCCAAAATGTTGACCAAATTTGAGTCTAGGTAAAATTAGGTCAATCCATTATATATTGATTTTTTTTATAGGGTACTTATAAGTCATAAAATGGTCATAAATGTCATAAATAATTTCAAATAATAGTTTGAAGGTCATAAAACATGTTCTAACCTTGTCATACTTGTCATCTTGTCTTAATATCCATTTATATCACATTTTTATTCACTCTAGGGGAGTTGTACATAATTTTAATGAAAATAAAAATGTTAAAGAAGATATATAATGTATGATATGTTATAAAATGTTAGCGGAATATTTCCAAACTGATAAATTATAGGTTTAATGTCTATCCAAGAAGATCAACTGAAAAGAAGGTAGTTTAAAATAGTTGTATAATTAGGACAACCAAAATGGCACATGTGAGGATTTAGGAAGGTATATTTAGGTCCCCAAAATTATTTTATATGTTCATATGTATTTGACAAATCAAAAAATGACAAAAACCACTTCTTCTCTCTCATTACTCTCTTGGGTAGGTTAACAAGGTTAAATAGTTTGCACTTGGTACAGATAGAGTTGAGTGCACATGGTGGATGTTAGTACTCCATTTGTACTTACATTTCATGGTAATAGTTTTAGTATTTGGGATGTGTGATTTATTAATAATCACTAAGAATTTTAGTGACTCCAAACTACCTACACATCCCCAACACCTTGGTTTTCTCATCTATTTGCATGGTTTTATGTGAAATAAGTAGTGTATGTGTATTTAAAGAGAATTTTCTTCATTATAATGTTATTTTAAAATTATTTAGAATGAGTGAACATGAATCTATAGGAAATATCACTCTATTGTGATAGAAAAACATAACCATCGTGGTCTATAAAATAGTGTTTCACAGTTGTAAAGTTCATATTTAGGTATGAACTGGATTTAGGTCAAGATAATATGCATTGGTTCCATCCCCTTAGTGCAATGTGAATTCTAAATATCAGTTGATCATGCAAGCATATGTTTGAAGTCATGGTGAACCTACATTCTTCATTTTCATATAGATAAAATACACTTTTAATACATATGTCTCAAACATGGGAAGTGTCAATGGTTTATGAGGGATTTAAAATACATGCTTAAAACCCTATAATGAGTCCCCATTGCCTTAAAATCTCATAATATATGTTTCCAACTCAAAGAAAGAGCTAAGTATTCAACACTGTGAGATGGTTTACTACAGTCAAGCCTAATGGAGACCTATAGGTTTCTATGTATAAGTAGTCAATGTGCAAAGGCCTGATGATATGCCTTAAAAAGGCTATAAATATTGGTATGCAGTGAAAATTCCTTATTTGGTAAGGATTGAAGACTATAGGAAGGCATAATAGGTATGGGAAGATCACTTCAAATATAGTTAGCTTAATGAAAAGTTGAAAATGGGAACATTTACCTTAATCTTTCTAAAGAAGGGTATCTACTCCACATAATAACATCTATTGGTAAGTGTTGATGAGGTTTGAGTAAGCCCTATGGATCTATTATTATATCCTAAACCTACATGTAATGCTTGAACATGAGAGGAAGTTTATTATAAAGAGAGATGGTGGTTGATGGTGATCTCAACTTAGTCAAGCTTCTACTAAAGATACTCAGTGAATTATAGTACAATTGAGACCAAATAGACCTATAACTTGCAAGTAACACCTATTGTGTTGATGGTAAAGAATGAACATGGTTCTAAGGTATGAAATGAGATAAAATAGGTAGGATATGGCCTAATGACCTTAAACAAAATAAAATGAGATAAGTATAGTGCTAAAAAATGAATCACCACCTACAATAATCCTTTGTATTCCTTAATGAGACACCTATAATCTAACTTATGCTAATGAAACATATAGCTTGTTTGATAGGTAGTGGTGAAAGATGGATGAAAATGTTGAGACCACTATCATAGTGGAAATATCACATTCCATGATATCCAAATATGTAAGGAGATAGAGAAAATATTGGGTTTTAAACATCATACTCAGACAACTAAAACCCTGCCTACAATCATAGTCCTAAAAGCTAGTTTGGAGAGTTTGAGGTGTAGAGGGATCTTAGAGCATGATTTAAATTTGAAAATTTATAAATATGTTCCTCATGACCTAATAATTATATCTAAAATATCATTTGGGTCATCATTAGATTGGGAATGCTCTTTATTTTATCTCAGACCAGAGGCACTCCTTGAATAACATAACCTATAGGCCTAGTGCATGAATGAAGAAAGAATGAAATGTGAGAGACTTGGATGAATTTAGTGTGATGTATATAGCTGTATTGGATGCAAAAAAGGGGTTTAAGTTCCATAAAACCATTAGAAACAATCCAAGGTGGTCATATACCCAAATACACAATCTAGGCCTATTAGACCTAGAACTGATCATAAACCCTCAAGGTGCCTAATGACACTCATCTGATCATATGACCTTTAAAATCAGGTTTAGAACCTTCATTAATGAATGGAGAGTATACAAGACCCAATGGTTTGTATAACACAACCTAGAATTTGTCATTTTTGCCTAAACTTGCTTTAGGGGTGTCTAGAGTGTAGTATAGTAGTTTGAGAGCCAATTTCATTTACTTATATCTATATGGACCAACTTCATAGGACCTCAATAACTAAGGATGGTTGAGGGGGGTCACAAAATTGATCTAAATGGGATTGGTTAGAATGTTTAATGTCTAACCTTTATGAATCATTGTTAACAAACCAAGTGACCTAAAACCCTTGTATGAACCTGATGGAGAGAACATGGAGGGATATGCATCTAAAAATGGCCAGTTGGAATTGAAAGTGTTTTTGACATGTTTAACACTCTCCCAATCTCCTTGACATCTAATTATTCATTACTATCACTTATACGAATAAGCCTAATTCAATGTTTCTTATAGGATTTGAGTTATTTCATAGGTGCAAAAGGGAATAGGTGGATGAAATCCATTGAGGGATGTCTATAGGGATGTTTTATAACTCATCATATACCATTATTACCTTATTTAATCATGGAAACCCCTCTACTAGACTATTCATTATTTATAGGGAGTTTGAATAGGATAGTGAGATAACAATGTTACTATCAAAGTTGATAGTGAGAAGTGTGATACTAAGTTTCTTAAGGTATATTTGATATACCGAAGGAAAAATAAGTCTTGAAAAAGTGTCTAACACCTCTAAAATGAATTTACTTGAATAACTACAAGTCAACATAGTGACAAGTGTGGGAATTGAGACCTAGAGAGCTATTGAGTGACTATAAACAATGAATGACAAGTGGTGCAAGAGAGGTTATTAGTTGAAGGTTGCATATGACTATCACCATCTTGTTTCTAACTTCAAAATTTCATATGAATGTGTCAAAAACCTCCACATGTATTTTTAAACCATCAAGTGGACTCCTCATCATCATGAGGGTAGCTTCAAATAAGCCAATAAAGAGTTTTATGCCAACTTGAAGAAGATGTTATATTTCAGATTGATACATGTTCAAGAGGACTTCATGACTTGGTTTCTACTCCATTATCTTGCATTGGAACTAGTTTTCACATCTTGATACTTGGAATTATGACTATACCACTTACTTTTTCTCTCTCCTCCCTTATGTTTTATATATGCAAGCCATTTTGGCATTGTAAAGGATCCATAATTAGTATGGTGAAGCCCTATTGGTTTGACATATTGAATTACCTTGAATAAATTTTTTTGAATTTGATTTTATCTCTACAACTCTTGCTTAAGTATGTCAAGTAGTGTATTTGGATGTTAAGTGATGAACATTTTCTCCTTGCTTCCATTCTAATATTTTATGCATTATGTGAGCATTAGCATCTCTACTGACAGGTCTCATGAAGTGTATGTGTTTGTTAAGTATGTTTTGAAGTGTGAGAGAGAATAGTAGTGTCTATTATCAAACCTCATTTTCACCCACCTATAAATATGCATGGAAATATACCTCCATGTAAAAACACTTATTCTAGAAGGACATTGAGTTGAGGTCAATTTTACAAGTCTTATTTCTTAGTGCAAATACAAGTGTGTTTTATGGACTTATCTTTGGTGTATCACCTTAATTAGTATAGGTTACTTTCTATTTCATTCTTTCATTTTCACCTCTAATATTGATTAGTCTAGTGTAGTGTGTGAGCCTAAAAGATAGATCAAGGGAGCTAGCCCTTTCAAATCTAGAGATCTATATCTTATAGTAGCTTATCTATAAATAGAGATAGTTCCATGTTATCCAAAATTTGAGAAGGTCTACTTGACTTCTATAGGGTGAAAATTTGGACTATAATAGTACACTCAAACATAAAATGAATTCTTAGCTATAGTTTTTGAAACCAGATGATTGTGACATTATATGCTTAATCAAGAAATAAGAGTTATAATAAGATCTCAGGCCTTACATATTTTTCTAACCCAACCAACCCTCTTTAGGAAATATGAGTGTTTCATCACACACTTGATCAAGTTCAAGTTAACTTACGTCAAACAAAATTTTTTTAAGGGAAAAACCATCACATATTCTCCCTTGGAGGTTGGAGATCTCATTGATATTGGCTTTCTTGATGAATAGATCTAATATATAGACAAACCTACTTCTAGTTCCTCTCCTTAGTACATGAATATCATTAAATACATAATTACCTACACTTACCCCAAATGTGATAATTCATAGTAGAAATGACACCTTCATATCATTGAGTCTAAGTATGTTATTCTAGATAGGGTTCTTTATTGTAAAGCATTTGATGGCATGTTACTCAGGTGTGTCAATGAGGAGTTAGAAAGGGTCCTCTTTCATTGCCATAATAGAATTTATGATGGACACTTTGGTATCCATGTGATTAAATTTAAAATCCACATGATGGGATATTTATGTCCCACCCTAGACCATGATGTTGTCAATTATGTTCACAAATGTGAGAAATGTTAACACTCGTCACATGAGATACATATTCCCTCTAGGGCATTGCAACCCATAGTCACTCCATGGCCCTTTTCCACTCAGGGTTTAGATTTAGTAGGAAATATCTCCCCTACTTATTTGGATGGTCATCATTTCATTATCATGACCACATAGTATTTTTAAGTGGGTAAAAGTTATGCCATTAACAATCGTCACTGGCTCAGTCATTACATTTTTTATTCTGAATGAAATCATTTATTTATTGAAGTTCCTATAGGTCATTATTACTAAAAATGGGTCTCTTTTCAAAAACCCTAAGGTTCATAAGCTATGTAAATTTTTTTATATATCACACCACTTGGCCTCTTTGTATTACCTAAAAATCAACAGCTAGGCTAAGGCCACTAGCAAAACCCTAAAGTCAATATTGGTCAAAACTCTTAGATATTCTAAATAATATTGACACTTATAGATCTATCCATCACTTTGGGCTTATAAGAAAACTATTAAAATTATCGTAGGGGAAACACCATACTAATTTGTGTATGGATTTGAAGTTATTTTATCCCTAGAGGTAGAAATACATGGCCTTCACATTTCTCTCTAGGGTTTCCTTGATCATGAAGAATATAAAGAGGTGTGACTAGATAAATTAAAGACTTTAGACGAATGTTGCATTATTGCTACATAAAATAATTTATTTACACCAATTTTATGGGAAAAATATATAGCATAAATGTCCATGAGAATCCAATTCATGTAGGAGACCTTATCCTTAGGCTTGACAACTAGATCGATAAAAATAAAGGAGAAAGTTATAAATTTAGACCTAATTGATTAGGCCCTATCCTAGTGACTGAAGATTTAGTAACAAAGATTATTATTTATGCACCCTAAAAGGTAAATAATTTGGTGAATATGTGAACTCTTTTCACCTAAAACACTTCCAAATATAGCTATTTCATATCACATTTCCCTCATTTACATTATTTTCATAGTTTGTGTTTGTTTGCATCTTAGATGTTTTATTCGATAATTATTTTGTTGTTAATTCACATAACATGATACTTTCACGATGAAAAATATTATATCCTTCCATTTTCACATTACATAATTATCCCATAGAAAAAATTCTAAAAATCAATAATGCATTAGTTTTTGCCTTAGTTATTACAAGAAGAGTACACCTCTTTCCATATGCCTTCTTGCACAACTTAGAAAATAATGGCCTACAGTCTAGTCTTGAAGCTTGTCTATGCAAGAGTATCATCTTACAATGCCTTCTAAATCAAAATATTAGCATGCTAAAAATGAGTAACTTTACTTGCCTATCTTGGTCTTTGGTGATGATCCCTTGCATCTTACTAGTTGCATGGGGCCAAGATTTATGGGTAAAGACCTTGCAAATATAAATGTAAACACTCCTATGAAAATCAAAATCTTATGAAAAATAAAATTTATATTTCACACTTCTCACCCTTTCTAGCATTTGTTATTGAGCCCTCACATCTTAATAGTTGTGTGGGGTTAACAATGGGGAGGGGTGTCATTACTTTCCTACATCTACCCTTTGGTGATGAGCCCATGTGTCTTCTTAGTCGCATGAGATTAATTTTAGTGGGTCATACATATAAAATAAAAGTTAAATGTGGAATCACTATTAAATACAAAATTATCCAAGTTAATAGTTATTCCAAAATCTTGCCTACATGCCTGTGCTAAAAAAGGGTAACTTTATCCCACTTACCGATTATAATAAAGTTATAATTTTGTAAGTTTATCAAGTACATTTCCCCCCTTTGATCATAAGGATTATGTCATATTCATTTTTCCTAAAAAATTTTGATCTATGGTTGTCATTCTTTATCATCTCACATTTATCCTATTCCATCTTTCATTCCTTGATGCAACCAAAGGTCATGTCTTGTGTGAGTAAAAAAACTGGGTCATCACTTGCAAAAAAAATGTTAACACATTTATAGTTTGATATACACACACACACACACACACACATATACATACATATATATACATACATACATACATACATACATACATACATACATACATACATACATACTTACATATACATAAATACACACACACACACACACACACACACACACACACAGACACACACACACACACACACACACACACACACACACACACACACACACACACACACACACACACACACACACACACACACACACACACACACACACACACACACACACACACACACATCCATCACATTACATCATCTACATAATTTTTTTTCTCACATAATCATTATATCAAAAAACATAGAGATACATGATATATCATCAGATGCCTAGTTATCTAGAGTAAATACTAAAAATCAAAACATAGAAATTAAATCCCATAATGCATAGTGACAAGTCATTAAGAGGTAAATAAAATGTCTCTATTTATATATAATAACCATAAACTTTATACAAATATGAATTTACAATAAAAAAACCTTCATAGAGGGCCAATGTGTCTCAATATGTCAAGACCAAAAAGAATCAAAAGTGAACAATACATATCAATATATACAACTGACTCAAGATCCCAAACTCATCCTATGAGAGGGTATTTGTATAGAATAATGGAAAGGGATATGGATCCTATGGCATATCCTAATATTACCACCCTAAGAAACCATCTCTCTAACCTAAGGGCTCTTGTCTTTCCTCTCACTAGTGCCCCATATGAGGCTGTCCTTCCTATCCATTGGCTAAAAATAATCGCAATCTCTATCCGATGCCATCATGTCAACTAGGGAATTTTATCTCTTGTATCTAGTCTCAAAAATGTTGTTATCCACCCTGAACCTATTCATTACCATAGATGCATGGTAATCTAGAGTGAAGACATTGATTTTCAACCTTTCCTAGAAGGCAATCTAGGGTATGTTATCACCACACTTCTAGTCATGTTTGTGCCCAAATTAAAAATGTTGATTATAGTATCCATTATCATGGTTCTCCATCCATTTGAGGTATATACAATCACAAAGTACAATAATTGACATCAAATCTAGTTAAAAAATATTGAAATCAATAAATTAGCTAAGTAATCAAATCTAAAAATAAAGTATCAAGTAGTAAGCTGAAATGTGCAAATTAAGAGTTTACCTAGGTCATCCTCATGCTAGTCTATATCAAAATAATATTCCTAGACCTCACATTCATCTACATCCAAGTCTTAATCCAACTCAATGTACTCAGGCTCCTTTATATCTACACATGTTAGTTGTTATTATTACCATTGTACAGGATCCTATTGTTTGAGGTCATGGTGTGGTGGTGGTGTGGCACCACTTAATTCTATTATATTATTCCTCCTCTGACTACTTGTTAAAGAGGTGATTATTGTGTTGTTTTTGGATGAATCACTTGAGTAATAGGCACCCATCACACAAGTGGGTTCTAATCTATCCAACCCAATCTCACTACCCATGCCTCTCATACACCTATAAATGCATATGCATATACTGAAAGGTTATCTACATAGGGTATGCTTAACTGCTAAGGCACCCTATCCATTAGGTGTACCCAGAGCTATAAATTTAGTTTCAAAAATATGTGGCCCCAAAAACTATCATGAAATAAACAACCTCCCCATCCCACTGCCCAACCAATGGTAGGGCATGGATATCATATCTTCTACAATAAAATTCCAAATGGCCTACAATAAGGCATAAAAAGTGTGCCACATCTATCCATCTCAAGGCCCTGATGGCCCCTATATCCCCAATAGGTACTCCTCTCTAGTAGGGGATTATCCTCTTAAATACCCAAATCATGAGGAGTGTGGGGTGACTAATCAAGAGTACCCTCAATTAAGACCCATGGTATAAGTCCCTATAAGTGTGAGATAGGATCTCTTATCCCCCAAAAATCTAAGTTTTCCTCTACTCAATCTAGTGAATGATAGGGGAACAAATTTATAACAACCTATTGGTACCCTTATCCCCCACTAGTTGGGAGGCAAAAATAGAAATGATCACCTTTTATAGATTTGGGATTAATGATCCCTCAATTCTATCAAGATGAAATACAAACTTCACACCCATGTTGAGTACACTTGTGTCTTTGAAATGGATGGCCTAACCCACGGCCTCAATCACACTCATTACATATCAAAGGGCCACTAATTGACCTATCATCCATAGTCTAGTGATCCTATAAACATCCATAAGAGTGATGGTACACTATCTTGGGGCTTGAGGGAACATTAAAGTGTTCCTGTCATATCCTAGTATGTGTGCAAGTCACACAATAACCTGCTTGAGGGAGGGGCAATCCCCACCCATGCAATCCATAGAATACCAACTCAATCAAGAATGGATAAATTTTATGATATCAAAAGTGACATGACTCAGGGAAGACACTTATTATCCTAGGATCTACTTTAGCATATGTACCCCCTACAATAAGAAAATATCCCAATTCAGCCCTTAGATTATTTTTACATTGCAAAAATATACCTTTTACCCTTTTTTTCCCAAAAGGATGAAACCATCCTTGTTTATACGTGACAATTATGGAACAACTACAAGTGATTATGTAACTACTATCTGGAGGTAATTACGTAACCACCTATTTTGAAAACAATAGTGGTTATGATTCTATCATAGTGGTTATGTAACCACCAACATGAGAAGATTAATGGTTTCATCTTTGATAAGATGATTTATTTAGTTGTTTGTGTCCTCCTAAAACCCCCCCAAAACTCCCAAAGCCAAACCTAAATCACATAATTTATTTCAAACCCTTAGTTTACCCCACCTCAAAATCATGCCTAAGTTAAAATTTTCAATTTTCATGGGATTTTTTCCAAGTTTTAGACATAATTTCAAAAATTAGGGTAAAATAGAAAAACACAAAAATTTACCTATCCCTACCTGACTTCACCTCTAGCTAGTAGATTTTACATTCTCAATATGTGCTATATGTATCCATTGATTGCTCATTTTCTCAAATCCATCAAAATTATCCTAGAGATTAGAAATCTCTCAAACTAATTGGCATAAATGAATATGTTTTTGATAAGTTTTTTAATATATTGGGCCCCAACTAGCCATTTGTGTTTGAAAAATTTCCAATTTTAACATATTTTCTTATTTAACATCTATTTTTATGTTTATAATCCTTATTTTTTTGTATTTTATGATTCACATTTCAAAACTAACTTTTTAAAAAACATCTCTATCTTTTGTAGCATGTTTTATGATTTTATAGGTACATGATGATTTGATGTCAAATTCAGTCCCATGATGGGAAAGTTTAAGTAATATGTTTTTACCCATGCATATGGTACATATTTTCATCTACGTTTTTATTAAATAACATTTAAGTCTTTTTTATATATTGCACTTGATCTTCTTCTTTTATCTGTAGGTTGCGTAGAGTCTTGACTAGCTTCATTGTGTTAGTTAAGTTAGGTAAGTATTTATAAATTACTATTTCCTTTCCACACACTACTACTCAGGACCACATTCTTGTTAATTCATGACAAGGCATATTATTGAGGGGGAAATATGTATGCACGTAAAAATTTAACGATGTGATATGTCTAGTTTAATGTCTGATAATGATGTAGTGATCTCTTAATGAATGCTAAGAGTAAGGTTCTCTCTATCCACTCAACCTTATTTATTTAATATTACCTCTTGAGTTCTACTTAGCCTCTTTTTTGGTCTCTATATACTCTAGGAGATCATTTTTTGAAATCCTTCCAAGCATGATATAACTGTTACTTTTTTTTACAAAACCAATGCTCAATTTAATAGAACCACTACCTAGTCTTCAAAACCATTGTAATGGTTTCATAAAATATCATTGTGGCTCCATATTAATAGGGTAGTTAAATTTTAAAATAAGGTTAGTTTTTTAACTCAACATGATAATTACATTACATGGACTGATGGTTTTGTAACTTCAACCTAAAAAAGGGGGAGGTTCTATCACCTTTTCCCTGTCTTCCAAATTTAGCTCCCAAGATTCTTTCTTTCACACATTTTTGCATGTTGCTTTTACATTTATTGATTTTACACCTTAATTTCACCTTAAATTTGACCTAGCTCACTCAATCTTATATTTTCAATAATTTTTATTCCCTCTTAAATTCTACTTCTAGTTCAACTCAATTAAACTGCTTCATGCAACCTCCATTGCTCTTCTATAAGTAACCCATTTTTGGATTGATTTTATATCCAAAAATTTGTATTGGAGCCTAGAGTTTTGAAGTTTTACACAGCTATTGGAAATATTGTCATTGATGTCAAAGGTCTAGCATTATTGGTGATAAAGGCCCCATTGCATTTAATGATGTTTGTAATAGTTATATCTTGGTTAATGTGTGTTAATATTTATTTAATATTAATAAATATATTTTTGGTTGCATATAAGACAAAATAAGGGCCCAAGGAGAAGTCAAAGATTCACAAGGTAAAGACAAAAGAAGAATGGGACGTATTTTTCCGTGAAGAGTCATCTTGGGAAATTCCAAGAGTCACCAAGTGAAGACAAAAGAGGAAGGGCACAATTTATCATGAAGGGACACTTTGAGGAATATGAAAAGTCACCAAGATAAAGACAAAAGAGGAAAGGATGCTTTTGCTTATGAAGGGTCACCACATGACTTTTTAAATGCAAGGATACAAAGGGTCATGCAAGTGTGGCACCATTTTCCATGAAGATTGAAAGGTCATAAAGGGGGAATACCAAAGGTAATTTGGAAAGCTATAAATAAAGGATTGAGAAGCCATTTGTAAAATGGGAGATAGAGTTTGATTTGAGATAGTAATATATAGCTTAGAAGAGCAGTGTGAGAGATGAGTATGATTTGTATTATTTATATCTAGCTTAAAAGAGCAAGGTGAGAGAGGAAAGAGATTTTGTAATGAACTATCATTTGTTGAGATAGAAAAATTGAGAGATAGTTGTGTGGTATACACAAAGGGGTTGGTGCTCCTGTGGGTTGGTGCTCACGAATTATTGCTATGTTGGTGCTCAGTAAAGGGGTTGGTGCTCTTGTGGGTTGGTGCTCAATAATCTTTGTTGTGTTGGTGCTCAATAAAGGGGTTGGTGCTCTTGTGGGTTGGTGCTCATAAATTGTTGCTGTGTTGGTGGTCAACAAAGGGGTTAGTGCTCCTGTGAGTTGGTGGTCATGACTAGTTGTTGTGTTGGTGCTCAATAAAGGGGTTGGTGCTCCTAGAAGTTGGTGCTTGTGAATATTGTGTTTTGAGTTGGTGCTCATTCATATACTTGAGATTGTTCTCAGTGGTTTTTCCCACATTGGGTTTTCATGTTAAATCTAGTGTCTCTCTTTATCTTGTGTGGTGTTTATTATTTCAATTTTATTGCATATCTTGAATGTATGTTAAAGTGGAATTTGATTAAGGGAAATTTTATAAGATTTATGATATACTGATTCACCCCCCTCTTATTATATCCTATGATTAACAATTGGTATCAGAACAGGTTCCTCTAAAAAGGGTTTAACATCTTGAAGGTAGATCAAGGAAAGCAAAATATGGCCAAGCAGCTAAAGAAGGAGAATCAAGATTTGAAATCTATGGTCAAGGCTATTAAGGAATAGGTGTGTATCTTGGAGTCTAAGTTGGTTATAAAAGAAAAAGAAGATAATATGTTTATTCAAGATCTTAAGAATCAGCTAGAGGTTGCAAATTCAAGTTTGAAATCAAGAGAAGAAGAGTGTAATCAATTGACGGTTGAGTTAGGTTCTTTAAAGGATAATCATGAGAAGTTCATAATCAAGGTTGAGAAAGATCATGAAATATTAGTCCAAGGTAAGAAGGATGCATGTTTTAAAGGTGAATCAAAGAAGCCAATCAGGTACCCCAATGCTTTCAAGGTTTCAAATTCTTTTCATGGCCATTGTTTTGTTTGTTATCATGTTGGTCATAAGGCAAGAGACTATATGAGGAGAAGCAATCAGTTAAAGGGAGATCTCAGTCACATTCAAGAAAAAGGTATGAAAAATGTTGTTTGTTTTTATTGTCATAAGGTTGTCCATATTGCTAAATTATGTCCAAATAAAGTAAAGAGGTCTTCAAGGTATGTCAAAGGATACAGAGCCCCTAGAAAATATGAGAAGTGTCAAATTCTGGTTTGGGTACCTAAAATAGTAAAGGTTGATCAGGTTGAGTTTAAAAGTGAAAATAAATTACTTGCTATAGTAGATAAAGAATCAGATAGGTAGGACCGTGAAGAATCTTTGGTTACATTTGAACATGAGCCTTGTCAAGATAAGATAGTTGCAAGAGTTGAGAAGATGAAAAACATCATAAATAATGAGGTTAGTAAGTCAAATAAGTTAGACATGCTTAAATGGATTCTAAGAGAAAGACAAAGGAAGAAATAGAGGAGATGTGGGAATCTCCTGAGATTTATTTCTAGGACCCTTTGTGTGGGGTATCTCTTTTAGGCTTCAAGGAGACACTTTTAAGAAAAATTGAAGCATGGTGGATGCTATTGGGTCTTGGCTATGTTGCATGACAAGAAGGTAAATTGGAATATTAATTTGTATATCATTTGAGGTAATAGATTTTGAATAAAATTTTACACCAGTGTTAAGGTTAGAGGCTATTAGAATGTTTCTTGTATATGCAGTGTTTAAAAGTTTAAAAGTGTTTCAAATGGATATGGTCATAAGAAATTAGAATGTTAGAAAAGAGCTAATAGTTTCAAAAATAAGGAGAAGGTAACTCATGCAGATTCAATCAAGAAGGACCAAAGTTTCAAGGTTCATTCATCAAGAAGAAGGTTCAGACATGTTCATGGTAGAAGAAACAACCTGAAGATTCTATGTTGGTTTAGATAGCTTTGCATGCAAGAAATGAAGATCAACCATGGTTCATTGATAGCAGATGTTTGAGGCATATGACAAGAGACAAGAGTAAGTTCATAACTCTAAAGAATATCAATGGTGGCACAGTGAAATTTAGAGATAAAAACACTACTAGGATAGCTGGAAAAGGTACTTTGAGTTTGGATAATGGTAGAACCAAGACTAAGAATGTATTGTATGTAAAAGGTCTTAAGCATAATCTATTGAATGTAAGTCAATTATGTGATTAGGGATACACATTAAAGTTTTATGTAGAAGGTTGTGAGATTAGAAGAAAATATTCAAATGAGTTGATTGCAGATGCTCAAAGGATAGGCAACAATTTATATGTATTATTAGGTATCTTCTCAAAAGCACGATCAAAGGACACATTCAAAGATCTACAAGAAGAGTTGGGAGTAATTCTATTACTTCCTACCATTAAGGTTCAACATCAGTTGAGGGGGAGCTAAGTGTTAGCTCCAAGTAGGCCATTTACCATTGATGTCAAAGGGGGAGAATAACAGGTAAAGGTACAGGTGCATAAATAGGTATAAAGAACATGTACATGTTGCTATAGTAAGGGGGAGTTACTGTATGTTTTTAGATGATAGTATGTGTAGGTTTTAGGATGTGGTAGTTTTAGGATTGAGGTTACCATCAATGACAAAGGGGGAGATTTTTGGAAATATTGTCATTGATGTCAAAGGTCTAGCATTATTGGTGATAAAGGCCCCATTGTATTTAATGATGTTTGTAATAGTGATATCTTAGATAATATGTGTTAATATTTATTTAATATTAATGAATATATTTTTGGTTGCATATAAGACAAAATAAGGGCCCATGGAGAAGTCAAAGAGTCATGGGATAAAGACAAAAAGAAGAATGGGATGCATTTTCCCATGAAGAGTCATCTTGGGGAATTCCAAGAGTCACCAAGTGAAGACAAAAGAGGAAGGGCACAATTTCTCATGAAGGGACACTTTGAGGAATACAAAAAGTCACCAAGATAAAGACAAAAGAGGAAAGGATGTGTTTGCTTATGAAGGGTCACCACATGAATTTTCAAATGCAAGTGTTGACCATTTTTGGTCCAACAGGCCAAATATTGGTCCCTTTCTTCCCCTACTGTTCTAGGCCAATTCATTTTTTGATTTTGCACAAGTCTAGAAATTTCTACGAACTCTGCAAGTGTAGTCTTTTGGTAGATGAAGAACCAGTTCAGAGAGTGTAAGGTTTTACAAAGCTTCTTCAGACTCTTGTTAAAAGAAATTCATAAGGAAAGAGAGCTAAAATGGTTCAAAGACACTTTTCCTTAAGGTTGGAAGAGTGGTTCAATGACATAATCTTTCCAAGAGTTATCACCTTTGAATCATTAAACCATTGAACTGATTCAATGCCTTGGTTCAACACTTCATTTCAATGCTTTGGTTCAATGCCTTGGTTTAATCAAATGGTTCATCGGCTTGGTTCAATGCACTAGTTCAATGCCTTGGTTCAATGTTTCAGTTCAATCAGATGGTTCAATCACTCGGTCCACTCAGTCAGTTCATCAGCGTAATTCAATGTTAAAGTTCATCGGCAAAGTTCAACACAAGGTTCATCAGTAGGTTTAATCAAATGGTTTGATGCCTTGGTTCAACAATTGTTTGAATCATTGAACCAGTTTAATGGATTGGTTCAATGGTTAGTTCAAAGGAGCAGTTCAATGTAAAAGGTTCAAGCCTCTTGAAGGACAAGTGCCCTTGCAGAGGGTAGTTTCAAGTTCAAGAGCCCTTGTGGAGGGCAGAGAACACTTCAAAGAGAAAGCCTCAAAGGTAAGGTTTATCAAAAAAAATTCTAAGGCAGTCGAGAGAAGCAAAGAAGAAATCCTTCAAACTTTTTATCCAAAGGAATTCCTTCAGACAAAAAGTTTGAAGGAATTCAAAAGGGCTAGCAAAGAGAAAAAGTTGGGGCAAATTTTGAAAGAAGTCAAAGCAATTGGGATAATTCTCACAGAATTTTTGTCCACAAGAAAATTGTCCACACAAAAAGCCTATAGAAAAGGCCTATGGGTAAAAGGGCCGAAGCAGAACGCCAAAAGAAGATCCAAGGGTGACGGGCCAAAGGACGTCAAAGTTAAACATGACAAACTAGCTATTGGGTATTCAAACATAGTGACGGGTGCATGGACATCAAATTTAAGATGGTGAAATAGCTATTTATTTTCAAAATTCCTGAGCGCCAACCAAAAAAGAGCCAAGGAGCCAATGACTTGCCAAAAAGATAGCCCAAGGGCTGAAGGAGCTAGAAAGTGACAAAACTAGGGAAAGCCAGAGGGTGAAAAGTGCCAAGTGGCAACCACAGAAGCTTTGACATGTTTTCTCTAAAAAAAGTGGAATGCACCACGTATTCCCTATAAGGCTCGATAAAAGCTGACAAGTGTCAACACCCACCGTCTCTCCCTTTTTGTCCCATGAACACTGTGGTGGGCCTTGACAAACTACTGAAGAGAGCAAAAGCTGCCATATGTCATTTTCTATAAAACTCTCCGAAGGTGTTTGAAGCTTTTATATATTCAATAGATGCTGCCACATGTCCTACCTATTTCAGTGGTGAAACATGCCATGTGTCACTTATTGGAATCAATAGAAAATAGCCAAGGCAAGTGGGAGAGACACGAATGAATTGTCAAGAAGAGCATGAACCCAAAGGAATTTAAAGGGCTTAAAGGTAAAAGAAAGACCAAGTGTAGAAACAGACAAGCAGTCCAAGTGAAGGAAGGCATCTACTCAAGTAGTTACTCCAGCAGGTGATACAGTCTCTGCAAATTGATCATCAAGAGGCACAAATGGCTAACAGTGCGACCCAATTTCTTCATTTTGTATTAATGAGCAGAGAAGCCACATAATCATCTTGAAGGAGTGGTCTTGTTTGTAGACAAATGACGTGGCCCATAAATTTTCATATGATGTTTAAGTGGTTAGCTCTTCCCAATGATTGAAACACACATGGGTCATTTGTAAAAAGTGCACCAAAAGGCCTCCTTTCTTCCTCTATATATTGTAGACTTGTCATTTGGAAAAGGATCTATCACATTTGTAAGGCAAAGCCCTGGCAAATTTTGACCTAAAATCAATAAACGCATTTTTACCTCTATTCTCGTTAGATATCTTTGTGTGTGTCTGAGTGTTAGTTTTGTGTTTAGTCATTGCTTTCTAATGCTTTCACAGGGTTAACACCAATGTACCTAGTGTCTATAAGGTGCCATTCCTACAAGTGACAAGGAGAGCTGCACCTGGAAGTGTAGAGACAGAAGAAGCTACTATACAGTGTGCCCTTTCCACAACACCTATGGTGAGTCCCTATTTTCTATGTGTTCCATTAAAGCCTCCCTGTTAAGTTTCCTGTAGCCTAGTCCTTTTGCCAGTTTAAAGTGTACGTATGTGTTTGTATGGTTTCAAGTTTGAGTGTGAGTAGGTCAAATTATTTGGTGCATCACCTCTTGTAGAGTAGTTTTGTTTTCCTATAATCTCTCCCCCTTTCCATCCCCCCATTATATATCTATATATATATATGTATTAACACTTATTGAAACAACTCAGATGCATCAAAGGGAGCTAGCCCTTACCTAGAGACTCTCCCCTCTAGCTTTGCCAATCCCACAGGTGAGAGGGGAGTTTCCATTTTAACGTGTGGAAGGCAGGAGCTCGGCCTCCTGCCCTAGGTGCAATCCACTATGTCAACAATTTTTGGCATGCCCAGTGGGACCTAGTTTTTTACACTCAGTAAAGTTTCAAGATTGATGCTGGTCTTGTTATAAAAAATCAACTATTTTTAGCATCTAGCGACTCCACTAGTAAGAACTTCATTTTCTAATCATAGACCAGTCTAACTTCCTATGCCTAAAGTCACCACATGGTCTGCTTCTAAGGGTATCCCCTTTGAATTTATTGAATTGACGTTGAACTCAGCAAAGCAACTGAGATTTGAGAAGACCAATCCTTATTTAGCAAACCACTTTCCCAAACCTACTATAAAGAACACCTATGCAAAAAGGTCACGGTTACATCCTGTCATAGCTATGGCATTACCCTTTATGGCTTTTTGTGGTTAGAGTCCTTTGAATCTCCAACATTATGAACCAATTCCAGGAGTAACCCTCAAAAATGTGCCTTTCTTTGATGGAAAGGGGTCCATTATAGTCAATGAACACATCAAAAATATTGCTAACCTCTGAAATATTCATAATATCACTAAGGAAAATATTATAATCAGATTGCTGGCATTGTCTCTCAAGGGCAAAGCTCTTGACTGGTATGGGACTTTGACTATAAATTCAATTAGTTCCTGGAATAAATTGGGTACTCACTTGATGGACCATTTTGGGGAAAAGAGTGACCACCTCTCATTGCTGAGTAGCTGACTACCATGAAAAGAGCCCCACATGAATACATGCAGGATTTCAACACTCAGTTTTAGAATACATGGGATAGAATCCCCATTCTAGTAAGACTGACTTCTAGCTATGCTTTCCTATATTACTTAAGAGCATTGAACAATGATATCACTGTTATGATACAGTCCATGGGAGGACATGTGCTTCATGCCGCTTATGACATAGCTATAGTGACTGAAAATTGCTTAGTGCAGGCTGGGAAGATAGCTCCTAGACCCCATATGCCACTTTTCCTTGAAATGATACCTCCAATTCAGACTGCTACTCCCACATTAGCTCTTTTGCCTAGCATAGAAAAACTAGCTGCTACTCCATCCAATGAGCTTCATGAAGTCAAGAGTCTATTGCAAAATATGTCAAATGAACTTGTGGCTATTAAAAGGCAGCAAGCTCAAAGCAATAGACCCAACCAAGGATACCAGTAGTATGGTCAAGCTCCTAGACCCCCTTTCCAACATTACAATCAAGGACAGGGTCAACTTACTTAGACCAGACCCTTTCAAGGCTAAAAACTACGTGCCCCTTCATCATCTAAGGTTATGGTGCCCATTCAAAACAATCTGGTGCAAGAATAGCCAAGTTGTTCAACCACAGGATATGGTCAGGAACAGGCTATTTATACAAATGAAATGATAGGTTATTACCCAAATGTGCAAGACAATCAGGTAGCCACCCATTCCCAAGTCTTTGAGGCTTTAATGCAACCCAACACAAGTAGTAGTCAGACCCAACCTGATTCTACTCTCATGACAGTGAATTATGTGGGTGCTATAGACAATCAGGCTGATCGTGTTGTAGCCAACACAAGATTCAAAAGGAGAGCAATGGAAGAAGCTTAGGTTACTACCTAAACATTAGTAATACCTTCTTCATCACCTATAAATCAAAAGGTCCCAAGCTTCAGACCATCAGTTGTACCTTTAGCTCTTCGACTTGCACCTCAGGATGTAAATAATTCCAAAGAAAATTTGAAGGAAGGCAACCCTCATGTCAATGTGGTTAACTAGATGAAAAAGCTGCACATGAACATCTCCTTGTGGGATTCACTATCAATACCAGGGCAAAAGGACATGTTATAAAAGGAATTGCAGGAGCTAAATGAATAAGCAGTCTTAGCAAAGGTTGATAATATCTTGATGATGAATGGACAGCCTTCCACCTTAGGTCAAGCCTAGAAAGAAGAAAATTTCCCTCATTTTTACATGACCTTGGTCATAGGATATTTCTTATTGCACAATTACATCATTGATAGTGGGGCAAGCACCTCGGTGATGCCCAAATATATAGCTGACAAGCTGGGCTTGAAATATGAAGAAATGACCAAGGGAGTATTGCAACTAGATGGAACCCCAACAAAGATAGTTGGGCTGGTAAGAGGTCTAAGCTTGATGCTGCATGCTTGCCCAACCTTCTTAGTTTCTCATGATGTGGTAGTGGTAGATGTCCCTCCTTACTTTGCCATCTACTTATCTAGGGATTTTACATCCAAGATAGGTGGCTACTTAGCAGCTAATTGGTCTTATCTAGTTTTTAAAACCAAGTATGGGACTAAAGTCAAGATTGAATCTGAGCCACTCCATAGAGATCATCTAAAACCTTACTCACTTAAGGTAGCAAATGTCAGCTACACTATCATTGACCAAGAAGAGTCCCAAGTAGACCAATCTCCATCCTACCCTTGAAGGAGTTGTAGACCTGCTCTTAGATGAATAGGGAAGTGACAACTTCAAGCATGATACTTACAAATTCATAGAGGAGGCGGGCCTCAAAATTTATTACATGCATGAAGAAGGTACTTTTGTACCAAATCTGATGAAAGCCAACTAGGAAATCTCAGGTCTATGGTATCTATTCTTTGATGGTTCAAGAAGTAAGTTGGGAGCTGGTGGTGGAGCCGTGTTGGTCTCTCCTTAAAAAAAGAGGTATTTTTTAGCTTTTTGGTTCCAATTTTCTTGCACATGCAATGTTGTAGAATATGAATCCCTCATCCATGGTTTAGAGTGGGTGAGGAAAAGAGGAATAAAAGAGCTACAATTTTTTGGTGACAGCGAGCTGATTGTCAATCAGGTAAGAGGCCAAAATTTGATGAAGAATTCTATAGTAAAGTCCTACAAACATAGGGTATGGGACTTAGTGGAAAATTTCTTTTCTTTCAATATTTCCTCCATTCCTAGAGAGTGAAACAAGCAAGCAGATAGGCTGGCAGTAGTTGGTGCCCAGTTTGATATCCCTCAAGAGATAGGTTGAGACCACAACTCACATCACTTGAAGGTAGTGATTTGGCCCTCTGTACCTGACGACATCATCAACTGGCAAGTCTTCAATAGTGATAAATAAATAGCACTCTTCTTATAGGAAGAAGCTGAGTTTGCTACAAAAAACTAGGTTAAGCTCCAATAGCAATATGGCAGCCAAATTGTTCAGCTGAAGAACAATAAGTTCCCCTTGGGTTTGGTCACTCTAGAGAGTATCTTCAATGGAGATGACCAATTGAGAAGTGATAAGGCATGCATTTAAACAAAGGAGGAACACCATGATAAGGTGGAAATATTCAAGGATAAGCTGCTTGCATTTGGGAAATTGTGCACGGATCGTGAAAGGCAGGCCTTCATCTTGTTGTGCCAAGAATTTGCTGATATCTTCACTTGGGTGTATAATGATTTGAAGGGTTTTGACCCAAGTTTGGCCTAGCATACCATTGAGCTGGAAGAAGGTGCCAAACTAATCAAGTAGAAGTAGAGGCCTGTCAACCCAATGATTGAGCCTCTCATGCATAAGGAGCTCACCAAATTGATTGAGTTTAGGATAATATTTCCAATCAAACACTCTTCTTGGCTGACCAATCTTGTTCTTGTCTAGAAAAATAATGGGGAGATCAGACTATGAATTGATTTTAGAGACCTCAACAGAGTTTCTTTGAAAGACCATTATCCTCTCCCAAGCATGGAGTAGATCCTTCAAATGGTGACAGGCAGTGAGCATTTCTCCCTCTTGGACGGGTATTTAGGATACAACCAAATTTCGGTGTAAGACTTTGACCAGCACAAGATAGCCTTCACAACCAAGTGGGGAACATTTTCTTATAGGAAAATGCCTTTCAGACTATCTAATGCTAGTACCACTTTCCAACGAGCCATGGACATGGCTTTTCAAGCCCTGATAAATAATAATGTGCTGGTATATCTTGATGATGTGACAATTTTCTCCAAGGAAGTGAGCTAACACATGAAACACCTCAGGCAAATATTTGAGAGGTGTAGAGAGTTTGGTATCTCTCTCAATCCTAAGAAATGCATGTTTGCTATCCACAAGGGAAAGCTCCTTGGTCACATTGTTTCTTTGAAAGGCCTGACTATTGACCCAAAAAGAGTTCACTCCATCTTGGAGTTGTCCTTGCCTAAGCACAAGAAAGGCCTGCAAAGCTTCTTTGGCAAGATAAATTTCATATGGAGATTTATCCTGAATTTTTTAGAGATGGTCAAGCCTTTGACCTCTATGCTGAGGAAGGGTGAGAAGTTCACATGGACATCACCGAGAAAAGATAGTTTTGAGGAAATCAAGTAGGCCATAGCCCAGGCTCCCACTTTGATTAGCCCTGACTTCACCAAAGATTTCAACCTCTACACCTTCGACAATGAAGAGGTAATCTCCGCCATGCTTACCTAGGCAAGTGATGATAACCTTGAACAACTAATTGCATTTTTTAGCCAAGGTGTAGAAGGTTTTGAAGTCAGATACACAAAGGTGGAAAAGCAAGTCTTGGTGGTCATACAGAGTCTAAAGAAATTCAGACACATGCTGTCCAATAAAAGAATCCACCTCATGGTTCCACATCTTGGCATCAAAGATTTCTTGATCAACTAAGACCTAAATGAGAAGAGAGTAGGGTGGATCACTAAGGTGATGGAATATGATGTAGATATCAAGATCACCAAACTGGTAAGAAGGAGAGGCCTATGTGAACACCTCACTGCAAACTTTAAGTAGCAAAAGGAGGACTATCTACTAATTCATGATGCAACTACAATAGAGGAACCAATTGTCATGAAAGATTGGACATCAAACATGAGGCATTTCCTTCTCATTGATGAGTGCCTGTAGGGCCTTGATAGGACCAAGAGGAGATATTTCAGACTCCAGTGTCTCCCTTATGTCCTGATTAATGGAGTGCTATTTAGAAAGGATTTATCAGGAGTCCTTTTAAGATGTTTAGATGTAGGACAGGCCGATAGGGTGTTGTTTGAGTTCCATGATGGGTGAACCAGTGGTCATTGTGCTCCTAGGGCTATTGCAGCAAGAATAATGAGAGCTAGCTATTTCTAGCCTACTTTTTAGGGACACCCATGCCTAGGTATGAAAGTGCTAGAAGTGCACACTTTTTGATGGGAAGCAATGTTTGACTGCCATGCCTTTATAGCCTATTTAGGTGGAGCAACCATTCATGCAATGGGGCCTAGACTTCATAGGGATGATTAATCCTCCCTCTAGTGCTAGACACAAGTGGGTTTTAATTGCCATAAATTATTTCATAAGATGGGTAGAGGCTGTTGCTCTAAAGGAGGCCAATGAAAGTGAAATCCTAGATTTTTATGAGGACCTGGTGGTAAGGTTTAGGGTTCCAACAACCATAATCTCAAATAATGCATTAGCTTTTTTAGGAACCAAAATAAGTGAATGGGCACTGAAATATGGTATATATCTTAGCACTTCATCCAATTACTACCCACAGGGGAATGGGTTAGCTGAGTCTACAAATAAGAACCTGATCAGGATCATCAAGCGAACCATGGAGGAGAATTAGAGGACTTGGCATGCTAAGTTGAAAATAGCCCTATGGGTGGATAGGGTCATCTTGAAGAGGGCAATTGGCAACTCGCCATACATGCTCATCTATGGAAGGGAAGCTAGGTTCCCCATTTCACTTGAATTGCTAGCCTTGGGCCTCACTCTCCAGCTGCAATTCGAAGAGGGAAATAACATGGAGGTTAGGCTATGCGAGCTGATGGAGCTCCAAGAGATGAGGGACTAGGCTATGGCTTCTATGACCAGTCACCAACAATAAATGAAGACATTTTGACAAGAAATCTTCATCAAAAGGTTTCTCTGAAGGAGACATTGTCTTGAAATGGGATGAGGACCGAGCTAAGCCTGGAAAGCATGCAAAGTTTGATGCCTTATGGAGTGGTCCATACGTAATCACTTAGTGCAAGAAACATAATGTATTCTAACTCTCCAGGTTGGATGGTGAAGAACTATATATCTTAGTTAATGGGATACATCTTAAGCATTGCCACTGACCCCCTTTTTCCATTATGTATATATTTCCCTTGCTTTTCTCTTGCTTTCCCTAAGTGCCTTTTTCACATGTTAATAGTTTTCTTAACTTTGTGTGTGTTTTCATTTACTTTTGAGGTAAATCTTCATGATTGGTTCTAGAATTTATTGGAGCTATTGCTGATCTTTAAGTTACATCCTGACTCTGTGCCGAATGGATTTTGAGGCAACTGGCTTCTAAGCATAGTAGGCATGCTTACCTTGGGAGTCACCAATTTGTTGACCATTTTTAGTCCAATAGGCCAAAAATTGGTCCCCTTTTACCCCTGCTTTTTTGGGCCAATTCATTTTTTGATTTTGCACAAGTCTGGAAATTTCTACGAACTCTGCAGGTGTAGTCTTTTGGCAGATGAAGAACTAGTTCAGAGAGTGCAAGGTTTTACAAAGCTTCTTCAGACTCTTGTCTGAAGAAATTCATAAGGAAAGAGAGCTAAAATGGTTCAAAGACACTTTTCCTTAAGATTGGAAGAGTGGTTCAATGACATAATCTTTCCAAGAGTTAGCACCTTTGAACCGTTGAACCAGTTTAATGCCTTGGTTCAACGCTTTGATTCAACACTTTTGTTAAACACCTTGGTTCAATCAAATGGTTCATTGGCTTGGTTTAATGCGCTAGTTCAATGCCTTGGTTTAATGTTTTAGTTCAATTAGATGGTTTAATCACTTGGTCCACTCAGTCAATTCATCAGCTTGGTTCAATGGCTTGGTTCAACATTTTTGGTTCAATGTTAAAGTTCATCGGCAAAGTTTAATGCAAGGTTCATCGGCAGGTTCAATCAAATGGTTTAATGACTTGATTCAACAATTGTTTGAACTATTGAACCAGTTTAATGGATTGATTTGACGGTTAGTTCAAAGGAACGGTTCAATGTAAAAGGTTCAAGCCTCCTAAAGGACAAGTGCCCTTGTGGAGGGTAGTTTTAGGTTTAAGAGCCCTTGTGGAGGATAGAGAACACTTCAAAGAGAAAGCTGCAAAGGTAAGTTCTTGCAAAAAAATTTCTAAGGCAGTTGGTAGTGGCAAGGAAGAAATCCTTCAAACTTTTTGTCTGAAGGAATTCCTTTAGACAAAAAGTCTGAAGGAATTCAGAAGGGTCACGAGAGAGAAAAAGCTAAGGAAAATTCTGAAAGAAGTCAAAGCAACAGGGACAATTCTCATGGATTTTTTGTTCATGGGAAAATTGTCCACACAAAAAGCCCACAGAAAAGGCCCATAGGCAAAAGGGCTAAAGAAGAAAGCTAAAGGAAGATCTAAGGGTGACAGGCCTGAGGACGTCAAAGTTGAACGTGACAAACTAGCTATTGGGTATTCAAACATAGTGACGGGTGTGCAAATGTCAAATTTAAGATGGTGAAATAGCTGTTTGTTTTCAAAATGCCTGAGCACCAACCAAAAAAGAGCTAAGGAGCTTGTGACTCACCAAAAAGATAGCCCAAGGGCTGAAGGAGCTAGAAAGTGACAAAACTAGGGAAAGCCAGAACATGAAAAGTGCCAAGTGGCAATTGTGGAAGCTTTGACATGTTTTCTCTAAAAAAAGTAGAACATGCCATGTATTCCCAACAAGGCTCGGTAGAAGCTGACAAGTTTCAACACCCACTATCTCTCCCTTTTTGTCTCACAAACACTGTGGTGGGCCCCAATGAACTGTTGAAAAGAGTGAAAGCCACCACACGTCATTTTACGTAAAACTCTCCAAAGGTGTTTAAAGCTTCTATAAATTTAGCATACGCTGCCATGTGTCCTACCTATTTTAGTGGTAGAACACGCCATGTGTCACTTATTAGAATCAACATAAAATAGCCAAGGCAAGTGGGAGAGACATGAATGAATTTTCAAGAAGAGCGCGAACCCAAAGGAATTCAAAGGGCTTAAAGGCAGAAGAAAGACCAAGTGCAGAAATGGACAAGCAGTCTAAGTGGTGAAAGAAGGCATCTGCTCAAGTAGTTACTCCAACAGGTGATATAATGTCTACAAATTGATCATCAAGAGGTGTAAATGGCTAACGACATGACCTAATTTCTTCATTTTGTATTAATGAGTAGACAAGCTGCGTAATCATCTTGAAGGAGCCATCTTGTTTGTAGATAAATGGCATGGCCCATAAATTCTCATATGATGTTTAAGCAGCTGGCTCTTCCCAATGATCAGAATGCACATGGTTAATTTGTAAAAAGGGTGCCAAACGGCCTCCTTTTTTCCTCTATATATTGTAGACTTGTCATTTGGAAAAGGATCTGTCACATTTGTAAGGCGAAGCCTTGGCAAATTTTCACCTAAAATTAATAAACGCATTTTTACCTCTATTCTGGTTAGATATCTCTGTGTGTGTTTGAGTGTTAGTTTTGTGTTTAGTCATTGCTTTCTAATGCTTTCATAGGGTTAACACCAACGTACCTAGTGTCTATAAGGTGCCATTCCTGAAAGTGACAAGGAGAGCTGCACCTGGAAGCGCAGAGACAAAAGAAGCTACTATATAGTGTACCCTTTCCACAACACCTATGGTGAGTTCTTATTTTCTGTGTGTTCCATTAAAGCCTCCCTGTTAAGTTTCTTGTAGCCTAGTCCTTTTTCTAGTTTAAAGTGTATGTATTTGTTTGTATGGTTTCAAGTGTGAGTGTAAGTAGGTCGAATCATTTGGTACATCACCTCTTGTAGAGTACTTTTTGTTTTCTTGCAATCTTTCTCCCTTTCCATCCCCCACATTAGATATATATATATATATATATATATGTATTAGCACTTATTGGAACAACTCATATTCATCAAAGGGAGCTAGCCCTTACCTAGAGACTCTCCCCTCCAGCTTCGCTAGTCCCACAGGTGAGAGGGGAGTTTCTATTTTGATGTGTGGAAGGTAGGAGCTCGGCCTCCTGCCCTGGGTGAAATCCACTACATCAACAACAAGGATACAAAGGGTCATGCAAGTTTGGTGCCATTTTTCATGAGGATTGAAGGGTCACAAAGGGGGAAGGCCAAAGGTCATTTGGAAAGCTATAAATAAAGGCTTGAGAAGCCATTTGTAAAATGGGAGATAGAGTTTGATTTGAGATAGTAATATCTAGCTTAGAAGAGTAGTGTGAGAGATGAGTATGATTTGTATTTGTTATATCTAGCTTAGAAGAGTAAAGGTGAGAGAGGAAAGAGATATTGTAATGAATTATCATTTGTTGAGATAACAACATTGAGAGATAGTTGTGTGGTATACATAAAGGGGTTGGTACTCTTGTGGGTTAGTGCTCATGAATTGTTGCTATGTTGGTGCTCAGCAAAGGGGTTGGTGCTCTTGTGGGTTGGTGCTCACGAATTGTTACTGTGTTGGTGCTCAAAAAATGGGTTAGTGCTCTTGTGAGTTAGTGCTCATGAATAGTTGTTTTGGTGCTCAGCGAAGGGGTTGGTGATCCGGCAAGTTGGTGCTTGAAAATATTGTGTTTTGATTTGGTGCTCATTAATATACTTGAGATTTTTCTCCATGGTTTTTCCCACATTGGGTTTCCATGTTAAATTTGGTGTCTCTCTCTATCTTTTGTGGTGTTTATTATTTCAATTTTATTGCATATCTTGAATGTATGTTAAAGTGGAATTTGATTAAGGGAAAGTTTATAAGATTTATGATATAATGATTCACCCCCCCTTCAGTATATCCCATGCTTAACAACAACCACATATCACTACCATTATTTTTAATCTCTAGTTCTATTATTTTTATGATTGACTACACTATTAAAAGTAAGGAAATGTCATTGATTCTACAACCCAGTCTTTACAAACAATGCACTTAGCCAACCATACATAAACTAATATTTATTTGGGATTATGTATCTCTTCTTCTTCTCCTTATTATGATAGCCATTGGTTAATATTACTTTTTAGAGAGTTAGTGAAATATTTTTTTGGATAAGGGAGCTAGCATACTGAGGATAATAACAACACATTCTACATGCTTTGAACTAATCTTTGCCTTGATCAAGTTGGAGGATCTTTGTTTTAACTTTATTTTATTTATTATATTATATTAGATAAATTATTATTATGGTAGATTATATTTATACTCCAAAAAAAAATTGATAGGAAATGAATCATTTCCTTTCCTAGTCTTTGTAAAATAATGTAGTTAGTCTCTTTGTTGGCTTGCATTTATTATATTTATTCATAGTATAAAAATCTCACATTAAAACCATGGGTGAATATAAAAATAGAACACACATAATTTCATCCATTTCAAAAACTAATTTTTAGTTGTAAAATAAACTCTTTTCATTCACACACATGCATCCACATGCACATGCATGTGTGCATACACGCACACACACACACACACACACACACACACACACACACACACACACACACACACACACACACACACACACACACAACTAGAAAACCCTAGATTAACTTAAGTATAAAAAAGGTCTTGTTTCAATTTATAATTTATCTTGTTTAAAACAAGCTAAGAACATTGTTTTTATCCCATTATAACAAAACATTGGAATTTAGATAATCATTTTATTCAAAACCAAACATTACTCATAACTAGTGTGTAACCAATCTAGGAATACTAAATGTTTGCTTTGTTTGCATATGAGTAAAAGAAGTGTTAGGATCTTAATGTATTTTGTTGTTTAGAATCTAAACCCCTTATTTAATCATTTTAAATGTCAATAGATGTTTTATCTTGAAAATTTGTTTACTCATACTTTATTCATAAAAAAATGAAATTAAAATATATATATTTCTTCATCTAGGTTGCATATAAAAAAAGTTAGAAAAATCAGCATTTGCTTTTTAAGAGAAGATCTCTCTTTATTACCTTGAATGCATTAAAAATCAATTGGAAAAGACATAAAAAAGTGTGTTCTATTTGTTAAATTTAAATTTTCTTATCATTGTTTGCTTTCAAGTCATTTAATTTTAGTAAATAGTTACTTTTCACTTTTAAGTCAAAAAATTATTTAAAACAAAAAAACCAAAAATATTACTAAAGCCTTACCCAACTGTGTAAGCCTCATAATTTAAACCTTTCTTGTAACAACATATTGAGTCCATTCAAAATATTGACTATACAAACAAACTCATACACTTACACCTTACCTAGTCCCTATTGGATGACACTTCCAGAAACACTTGGTCTTGTTAGGGAAGGTTTTTTACCTAGGGTTAGGGCACTTAGTCCCATAATAAATACATAGTCTGATATCAACACCAAGATTAAGATAGAGGTTTTTTATTCCTTGATGATCCCCCACCTCATTGTTGACTCTCTCAATTATTTATGGGAACAAGAACAAATTCCCAATCCACCAATCATTATCCTTCCCCAAAATAGAGGTCATAACTATAATATGATTCAAGTCTAGATCCTCACCTTCACCCCCTTTTCTTATAATTGGGTCTATCCTCATCATAAATTATTCACATTTGTGTATGATATTGAATGGGAATAATCAACATGACAAGTTGATCTCATTCAGTGAGTTATTCAACATAACCTCCCTCATTTCCCCAGTCCTAGTATCGATCAGGAGCTTCACTCATTGTAATATTAGAGACCAAAAGACTTTGGAGCTTTGTTTCCACACAAATTGAAACTCTCAATGAGAAATGAGACATTATGGAGGTATTTTGGTTCTATCACGATAACCCCTTTCCACCACCCATTCTAAATCTCATTCTAACTAAGAACTATCCTAACCCAAAGTCCTATCCATAACTCATCCATCATGTTAGCCACCTTGGCCTAACTTTGGTAAGTCATGTGAATAGTTTAACATGTGTTATTTTCATGTATATAATCACTTCTATGATATATATATATATATATATATATATATATATATATATATATATATATATATATGATGTGTGACACTTGAACCAATCAATCTAGTCCCTATATGTTTTCACCCTATTGATGGAATAATTAGTTAATAGGAGCATATTTCAATTTAAAATTATATATATAAAAAATCAAAGTCAGGACTTATGCATGACATGTTTTTCTAGTATACATGATTGATTGATATTATTTATCATATACATGGTGGATTACATATTTAATTTATAAAAACATGTTTTTAATAGTAAATATGAGTGAAATGCATAAGATATATGTTATTTATGATACATGAACATAAAAATGTGTGACGTTCATTAAACCTATTCCCTACCTTTCTACATTGGGGGCATGCCTACCATTAGCGTGTCTTTGTACACTTTTTCAAGTTATATATTTTTATGCCATTCTATTTATCATATTGAGTTACTGAGACTTTTTATACATGGATTGCTCTTGTACATACTTTATATGGTGACATTTCATATGGATGTTGTGTTTTGATATATTGGATGATGACATTGATTGATTATGCATATTAACATTGCTTGCTATGTGTTTACTTTATGTTGATGATTATTAAATTATGTGATTATTAATGTGTTATACTATGTGATTAAATGAGTGCATTGATTGTGTTTTTCCATGTCATGTGTCATTCTAGGATATCATCATTCATCGATACCTAAATATCACTCTTATAACTTCTTGTGTATTAGTAGTCTAAGTTTTATGGTAACTTATTTCAACACAAGTTATTACATAAGCATATTTTAAGTTCCTAAATTCAAAGATAAATTAAATATGTAAGTTATTTTCCTCAAGTGTCCCACAACAAGATATCAACTAAAATAATGAAAATAATTCCATACAAGAGAGACGAATAGCTGAATATCCTTAATAAAATCAATTAGAACCTTACATATTTGAACACAGTCTAAGGAAGCTTGAAACTAACTCATCAATGGGACACCTCCATGACTAAAATCCTATCTAAGAGTAGAAATGTAAAACTAGTTGAACCTACTCTAAGGAAAATAATATCCTAAACATTGAGAGACATTCATTTCTTGTTCATCAAGAGAACAAAGTCTTAACTTGAAAACATTGAGTTTTGGTATAAGGATAATTTATGAAAGGAGTTCAAGACTCGCATTAATCAACATTTCATTAAATTTTATTTTTCCTTTCATTCCTTAACTTCTATTAGCATATTATTATATTACCTTAGGATATTTTCTAAGGTATATTCCCTATGATTTCAATTATAGTGGGTTTAACCACTTAGGTTGGTAGGTTTCACAGGCTTAGGTATTTTATGCTACCTGATGTTTTTGGTTCCACCCACCTCTTTATTTTTTGGGTGTTTCTTTTGTACCTATATAATAGGATTTTCACTATATTATTTTAGTATGCTAGTTAATAGTAATTCATTCTCTTTATTGGTTCTAATATGGTATCAAATCTAGGTTTAAGAAGCTTGGGAGAAAGCTTATGAAGCAAGACAGTAAAGACTCATCAAAGAGGAGCGTGAAGTGCCTGGTAGAGTGCCTTAAGAGGGAGAAAAATCATTTTTTTCATGTGACCAGTCAGAAAGCTAGACAAGTAGAGAAAGATAGAGAAGTTTAATAAATATTGTGACAGAGAGAAAGGAGGTTGTAGGAGAGGCTCTAAGGCCAAAATTATTATTTTTTGCTCTCCCACATAGGCCATATGGTACAACACTTGAAGGGAGGCCAAAATTTAATTTGTGTTGTTTCTAATATTTATTGGCTCTATAAATTTCTATTGGTTAGGAAAATCTATTAGGATCTGATGGAATTGAATTCTACTGGGAATTAGCTCTAGAATCAATCGCTAAAGATTTATAAGTTGGCCATTTGCATTAGTCATTTCTGATTGGATGAAATTATTAGGCATATTTTTGTGCTAAGTTTTATTCCACCAATCAAAAATTAGGTGCATTATTTTTAAATTAAATTGGAAAAATGAATTTATTTTTTTAAAACTTTATAAATTGATTTTTTTACCAAAAGTTTGCCTAGAGGAACACATTTAATTGTGCTAGGAGATAAATGTAAAGCCAAATCGATTGAAAATTTCAAAATTTTCTAAGGTTTGTATTTGGATGTTAAAAAAGAAGGAATTTTTGAAATCAAATTTGTATATCTCCTAATTTAATTTTTTTTTTTGCGTTTTTAAAGATGAAAAGTTTAAAATCTCTCAAACAGTGTTGAGATTTTTGTTGAAAATTAGAAGTCTTGACCAATTTGTGATTTGAATTGGTGGGTAAGAGGAATTTTATATAAAGTCATTATAGTTTTTCTATTATTTGAATTTTTTGGAAAAAGTAGGTTAAAATGGCTAGTTTACAATACCTCTGTTGTTAGATTCACAAAAATTGGTAGGTAAAAATTTTAGTTTATGGAGTCACAAGATTTTAATGATATGTGAATATCAGAATCTTGATCAAATAGTGCTTGATAAAGATCAAAATCCTACCATTAATAATAATGACTATGATAAATGTCATCATGAGGCTCTTATGTTGTTAAAATTGTGAGTAACGGATAACTTAATCTCAGAGGTCAAAAATGTGACCAGTACATTAGCTTTATGGATGAATCTTCTAAATATAAAGATTATGAAGTCGATAGGGTATTGTATTTGAATTTTTTTTTGTTTTCCAATAAGATGCATGAAAGTGGATCCATTTTTGAATTTTTTTTTAGATCAAGGACATCAATGATCAGTTGAAGGCTACACAAAAGCCTATTGATGAGCAAGATTGATTGCTCTAGTTATGTAAAATCTTCCACCTTCATTTGAGTCATTTGTAGAGTCCTTGCACATGATTGTTGAGATGCAAAATTTAGAATTTGAAAAGTTATCCACATTATTATTATAGAAGGAGAGACGATAAGAGTAGATAATGTTATCTACATCTACTTATATAGAGAGCGAATTATTCATCAAGTGAAAGGGTAAGTAGTTTGGTAAAAATGCTAGTTCTTTGATAGAAAATTCACAAGTGGTTCTAATAAGATATCTAAGTGGAAATATTTATACTATAAGTAATTTGGTCATCTTAAGAAAGATTTTAGGAAAATACAACAAAATATGGCTAACCCTAGAAAGAAATATCATCATGCGAATGTAGCTGATGTTGAAGATAAGGAGACATCTCCTGATTTTGTTTTCATGGATTTTAGTGGTAATTCTATGGTGGATCAAGCTTGGTACTTTGATTTAGGGGTATCTCACCATTATACATGCCATAAGGACTGGTATGTGGATTTTTTTGAAAATTATAGTAGTAATGAATATATATCTTTGGGAGATGGTAGAACTCATTTTATGAAGGGATATGATAATGTTTAGATCAGTTTTAATGATGCAGTTTGGTATACACTTAAGAATGTTATGTATGTGCTTGATATGAACACAAATCTAATTTATATTAGTGAGATCACTTTAAAATCTATTTTTTTTATAAAATTTTAAAGATAACAATGTTTAGTCACTGCCAGAGATAACAAGATCATTGCTATTGAGATTCATGAAAAAGGCTTATATAAGATTACAAATCCATAGAGAGCAAGGAAAAATGAACTTATAGTGTTTGATATCACAAGTTCACTATGGCATGAAAGGTATGGGCATTTGAATTTCTAGTAGTTGAATATATTGATCAATACTAAGATGGTTAAGGGGATTGCTTATAATCAAAATAGTCATCATGTATGTACTAGATGTTAGTTGGGGAAGCAAGTTAGACATTCATTTGATGTTGGTAAAGCTTTGAGAGCTAAGGGACTATTAGATATAGTACATGAAAACTTACATGGTCTAATGCATACACCTACCCCTTCTAGAGCCCATTATTTTATATTATTGGTTGATGATTTATCTAGGAAAAAGTGGGTATACTTTTTAGTGAAGAAATCTGATTATTTTTCTAGCTTTCATACTTGGAAATCCATGGATGAATAATATGAAAGATGGTTAGTGAAATATTTTATAATGGATAATAGGGGTGAATTCATCTCAAAATAGTTCAAGGAGTTTTATGCCACTAAAGGTATACACAGATAGTACATTACCCTTTACACTCTATGTCAAAATAGAGTTATGGAAAGGCAAAATAGGATGATGATGGACATGGGTCACTGTATGGTCCAAATAAAAAATGTCCCATATAGATAATGGGTATAAGTAGTGAATATGATGGTGTACATCCTTAATAGAATTACTAAAAAAGCATTGGAGAATATGACTCTAGAGGATGCTTGGTTAGGTCAAAATCTAGATGTAAGTACTTTTAGATTTTTTGATTGTGTAGCTTTTGTAGTTATTCCTAGTCAAAAGAGAAGTAACTTGGATGTGAAAAGCAAAACATACATGTTTGTTGGGTATAGTGAGTAGTCAAAGGCTTAAATATTACTTGATGTTTCTACTAACAAAGTTGTGGTAAATAGAGATGTCATAGTGAATAAATAGATGCCATACTTCACAAAAATTGGTATAGTTATAGATATTGAGTCATTATTTTCTTCTAATGACTCTATTATAAGTTGTGATGTGAAAATTGAGTAGGATTCTAGTTTATCAGTGGAATCACATTTCAAAGAGGGAATTCTTATAGGTCATTTTGAGGTTCCAACAGAACAACCAAAGATGTCAAAGTGGTGTTCTACCACAATGGAAGCACTAAAGGAGGGAGAATTGCCACAAGGTGTGGAAGGAAAAATATTGAGATTAGGAAAGCAATTTGGTAATAGAGGTGAGCATGAATTTTTTATCTAATAACTATTGTTTCATAGGCATTTGAGCCTAATTATTTTTTAGATTCCAAAAGGAAGCATGAGTGGGAATTATCCATGCAATTGGAATATGATTCCTTGATGAAAACAAGACTCGGGAGCTTATGGATCTACCACCAAGAAAGAAATCCAATAGTTGTAAATGGATTTACAAGATAAAATACAATTCAAATGGTTCTTTAGATAAATACAAAGCTAGACTTGTTACCAAAGGTTATGCACGAGAGGAAGGGGTTGATTATGAAGAGACTTTTGCTCCTACTACAAATATGGTTAATTTTTGTCTGATTATTTCTATTGCTACTTAGTTTGGATGGCAAGTGAACCAAATGGATGTCAAGAGTGATTTATTGAATGGAGATATAGAGGAGAAAGTATACATAGTTTAACGATAGGGTTTTTAGGTTCTTGGTAAGGAACATATTATTTTCATGTTGATCAAGTTCTTGTATGGGATTAAGCATGCTCCTCAATCTTGGTATATGAAAATATATTCATATCTTAGGGATTCTAGTTTCAAAAAGTTTAATTCTAAACCAACTCTCTATGTAAAGGTGTCTGGTGATCATATCTTGATTTTCATTATATATGTTGATAATATAGCCATCACTAGGAGTAGTGATAGTCTCATTTATAAAAAAAGGTTGATATTTATTGTACTTTTGACATGATAGACTTAGGACTACTAAAATACTATTTAGGTGTTGAGTTTTGGAAAGGTGATTGTTTTGTATTCATGTCACAAAATAAATATGCCAAATCATTGCTAGAAAGGTTTATAATGATTTATTGTAATCCAACTAACACACCTATGGAAGTTGGAGCTAAAATTTCAATTGACACTATTTCACCTCTTGTCAATGAAACAATGTATAGGAAATTAGTGGGTAGTCTCATTTACCTCACTACCACTAAATTGGATATTTATTTTGAAGTGAGTGTTCTATCTAGCTTCATGTATAAACCATAGGAAGTACATTGGTTATCTACAAAATGGGTATTAATATATGTTAGAGGTACTCTTGACTTTGGCATATTATATAAGAATTCTATAGATTTTAAATTTTTAGGATATTCTAATTCTAATTGGGTAGGATTAATAGATTTAAGAAAATATACAACAAGCTTTGTATTCACTATTGGTTCAAGATTTTTCTCATGGCAGAGAAAACTACAAACTACAGTGTCATTATCTTCAATAGAAGTAGAGTATAAAGTTATGGTCAGTATAGGTTGTGAAACTATGTGGATAAAGAAAATCTTGGAGTATCTTCAATTTGATTCATTAAAGCATACTATGATTTTATGTGACAACCATAGTGTTTTGAAGATATTAAAGAATTTAGTATTCCATGCCAAGACCAAACACGTCAAGATTCACCATCATTACATCCTATAATTGGTTATAAATAAAGACAACAAAGAGATGAGTTTTCATATGCTTATCCAAACCCAAAAGAAAGAATGATTGCATTTATATTCCTTTCAAAATAAATGATTTCACTTCAAAATACTTAATCAACCTAGTAATCAATACTTGCAAGGCTGAAACATACTATCACATTTAAGGAAGGCCACAATGATCAAATCATGAACATGTCTTGTTCCAAGTGTCATAACCCAATGGATTATTATAAACAAGCTTAGTCAAATTGATTCCTATTAAACACATTCCATCTTCTAACATTTCCTTTGCAATAATAAATGTGCCAAAGACCAAAAAAGATTATTATGATCATTTAAGGACCACCATAGCTATCAATTAAATACTCCATCATGAAAAAAATAAAACTAGTGATAATCCACTTTCTTTAAAAAACAACATTTAAAGCTAGTTATAGTAAGTTATCAACATTAAAAGCTAGACCAAGTTGAATTACACAAAACAAATATTGGTAACATACCACAATAAGTGCTAAAGAGAGAGAGAGAGAGAGAGGGAGAGTCCCATCCAAATTCTTGTGATCATATTAATAATTTGAATACAAAATAAAATCAATAAAAAATCTTTCACATTCTCTAAGAAATTACCATGTAATCCTTCACTTATGCTAAACATCATAAAATAAGAAAATAACATCATAACCTATTGATGTGGGTTTTATGCACATCTAAGATAAATTTTATATGAGGTAAGATCTAACATTTTTGGATCTCTATGGAACTAGGTTCCACTATAGGGCACAAGTTACAAGTATATGGTTAGACAACTAGGTTGTGGAATAGTAGGTTGAGCCTATGGGATGTTTAACTAGGTATGTGGGTGGATGCATGGATTCTAATAAAAAAGATAAATTAATAGGTGAGTTGGATGGGTGGAAGACTAGTCTTTGCTGGGAGTGTCTCAAATAAAATAAAATAAAAGAGGAAGGGTAAGGTAGAAAAGAAGATTGTATATCTTTGAAATGGAATTTCTCAATTTGTCTCTTTGATGGACAAGTATCTTAGGAACCAGTGTATGTTGTTTGAAGCTTTTTCACACTCACTAACAAACATGGTTAGAATTTTCATTAATAAGATATAAGATGCTTACTGGTCTCAACTAAAGGTTGATCTTCTTAAGACTATTACTGCATACCTTCATACAAGAGATTACAACTCAGACCAAGAAGTTATCTAGGGTAGCTATGGTTCACAACTAGAATACTATATCAAAATGAGATAATTCTACATACCTTAGATTACTAATTCAACTTATACTAACTATCTAAATCAATGAAATTTATCAATATTCAATAGCTATTGTACATCTAAGACTAACATTCAATAATATAAAATTCATATTCATCCATAACATTGGCACACATCCAAATTATTAAATCAATTACAAACAAAGAAACTTCAAATTCATTAACACAGAAAGAGAAGAAGAAATAAAAAACATAGTTGCATGACAATCAATTCCTTGATTTCTTCCTCTATATTTATTCAAAAACTTTGACCCTTTAAAAAGAGGTTTATACATGTATATATAGATCTTGGGAAAGAGGTTGCCTCAACCTCAAAGTTTAGACCACTTCATTTTTATATAAAAAGACTATAAGCTAAGTCTTGGTTATATATCTATGTTTTAAAGATATCTCAGTCATTGTAATGTGTGTATGTTTCCAAAATAGTTTAGTTAATTACAATATATATGCATTTAGGGCTTAACTATTTGGTTATGACTATTACATGCAAAATGTACAAAATTAGTCTTTATCTAAATTATCTCTTACTTAACTTGTCTTAAAACTATCATCAAAACTATGGTAATACTCATGCTTGAAAATATAGTAATTGGAGTGGTACTTGGATATGCACTAGTGGATTGAATTGTTATTACCATAGTAACTATAATATGTGGGGGTGCTGACATGGCCATAGTTGTTGGAACTATAGGTGGAGTCTACATAGTGGAACTAGTAGGTGGTATTTTTTGGGCTAATTTATTCTTTACATCTAAGTCTTGGTAGTGTTTATACACACTATCATGCTATGATCATATTATGTTCATATCTAGGAGGTGTGGCATAGTCACCCTCCTAGTCCACTCCATCATTTTGGCATGTTCTATCTTGGTATATCTAAAAACAACCCTAAACACTTCCACCTCTATCACATTATCTCTAGCCACATTCAATTTGGTCTCAATGTCTTCTAAGATCAAACCTTGTAAACTCTACTTGAAGTTGTCAGAGGCTTGTTTAATCATTTAATCAAATGTAGCCCAAGTCACAAGCTTGCCTTTGTTATCTCAAATTACAATCAATTCCAACTCTATCAAAATTTTCTAAACCTATTTCTCTTACTCGGCCAACTTAATCACTAAGCCTCAAAGGGTAATACCCAATCTCAAGCCTCTTGAGTTCTTATTAATGCTAAATTCAAAGAAGTTTATTCCTCCAATGGGGTCATCAAATCCAACTGGCTAAATGCCCTATTAGGGGTATATAGTATTAAGGAATTTAGCTTACTATCATCCTCTTTGTGGATTTTGAGTAATCTTGTTATATTATTGACATGAGGAGCCAAACCAACTCTCAAAGAATGAATAGAATCAATAATATGATATAAACTTAGAGATACATTCTACACATCCTGCTCAATGCCTTGGGGAACCTAAATCACTTATTGTTTCTCTATAAGATTCACTAACTCTTCTTCAAGCTCCTATCTAGCCATTTTGGTACCTTCATGTATGGTAAGGATTGCTTATGTATGGGTGTTCATAGAGGACTTGAGGTCCTCAATATATGGGAATTGATGATTTTGTCTATTTGAGCTCTTGCTAAGGGAGTAAACCTCTTCCCTTTCTTCCATGATTAATATTTTGATTGAGCTATCTTTAATTTTCCTCTTTCTCACCCTTTATACTGATGTTTTGGACTTATCAAACAATGAGCTCACCATTGGTAGTTCAATTATCTTTAGATTGGGCCTCTTAGAGGCTGAGGATCCTAATTCCTTAGTCTAATATGGAAGAGTGAGAATTGAGGGATCTAAGGTCTAAACTTCCACTTGTGCATGTTATTTAGGCTCAGGATTTGTATCAGTGGAAGGATTGGGCATTGCTATCCAAATGATCTTTGACCAATCTATTTTTCTAAATTATGGAATTGGATGGAAAACAAAGATTGGCTACTTCCTAGGTCTCTTTTTAGTAGTAACTTATGTGGTTATGGTGGTTAGAGTGAAAGAAGGAAAAGGTGAACCTAATTGGGTAGAATGAGATACAATTAGAGTGATGGAGTAGGAAATGGCTAGAAAGGACAAAGCTAGTGTTGATGGGATGGATATTGATGGAAAGAAAACCACATCAGTGGGTAAAGTGGTAGCGGGTAGATTCATGGATGGGTACATTAAAATCAAATTTATAGAAAATGCTTGTTAGGGAATGAATGTAGAAACCAATAGTCTAGGGGAGATATAAAATATAGGTAAGGACATTAAAGGGAAAAAACCTAAAGGGGATTTGAGAAAAGGACCCTTACTAGATGGTTCACCTATGAGAGGTGCCTTAGCCTTGAGTGATTATAGGGTTAATACCTTTGCATGTTATAGATCCTCCTTATCTACCTACTATGCTGGAAGGGTTTATGGTCTATCTCCCTTAGGCTTACTTTGATAGGTCTTTGTGGCTCTACCTACTTGTGGGACTGTTACCTATTAAAGAAGAGAAGTGGGGAATAATGCTTGTGTTAGGTCTAAGGAATTCACTATTTCCTCTTCATCAAAAGAATATAAGAAAATAATCCTAGCTTCTACTCTTTATGCACTATCTCCTATCTGAATTAGCTCCTCTACTAGCTCATGTTTGACTTGTATCAGTTTAACTATGAATGCTTGAACTGAGAGCACTAGTTCATCTTCTGATTATATAGAGGTAGGTAACTATTCTTTTTGGCTTGTTCATCCTATGCTTTAATTAGTGGTACCTCAACTACCAACTATTGTTGGTCATGAGGTTGACATTAAGCTATTTGGAGATCTTATCCCTCTCCTTCTAGTATCTATGATTGCCTACCACTCCAAAAATGAGAAGATATCCATCCTCTAAGAGGTGGGATCCTAAAATTTGATTTATCAAGTGTAAGAGATGGCTCTACCTATATCACTTTTAGCAAGTCCTCACTCAATCCTATAGTTATGGTCCTTTCCTTGACCTCCTCATAATCCTTGGAATTGATGAATAGAAAATCATGATCCATTGGATCATGTATGTAATCGAGGCCAAGGGTATGAATTTTATTTTGGACCTTATCATGAGGATCCCAATCTCTGTGAGGGAGGGTAGGTAATGCATATGCATTATAGGCCTCCTAGAATTGCCTACAAATTATATATTGCATTCACCCAATGGTGATGTGGGATCCATGTAATGTCACCAAAATTATTCTTCATTAATTATTCATCAATGCCATTTCATATCTGATATGTTATTTCCTACTATATTATTTTATCTAGAACAAAATTTGAAAGTTTAATAGGATCTACCTTGTGGCTAGCTACCATAATCATAGTATAGTTTGGATATATCTAGTAGTCTCCTACATTGTTGGCTAGTGTCTAGGTTATGATGGGGGAAATTATTGGCAAAGGATAGCTGTGGATGGCCATCCATACTTGAGGGTAGAGGTTCTCAATGATTTTGGATATGTTTCTCACATGTGATTATATGTGCACAAAGGATTAGTAATCACAAGTCCTATTCTTGATGAATCTTGTGTTTGTATCCCACATGACTCTATTGTGTCTATACACTATGCCCATGATCATGTTTAATAGGTGAGACATCATGTAGAAATTTACTCCTAGTGATTATTTATTTTTATGCAAGATTTGTTCTTGGAGGTGTGCACTGATCACTTCCCTCAAAGTGTAGGTGTGCTCTGAGGTAATTAGTAGATCCATTATGGGAACCCAATCTAGGTACATTAAGTACATGCTCACATGGATAAAGAATATGTTTAGCCATTCCATTCCCATGTGGATTCCCATTTTGAAATGGGTGATGGGGTTAGGGATTTTGACATGTTTTTTCAAAGTGAAACTTTTCCTAGGGAGAATCCACCTTTATAATGCCCACTCCACATTGTTATACTTATTCTATATAATAATATTATGTAGATCAAAAGTGACAAATGCAATGGGTAATCTCAAATACTTATTAAATGCCTCGCCCACTATATACATGAAAATAGTGTTTCTATCGACATAATGACGGTATACTCCATCCATTATTCTCCTTTTGAAGAAGACACCCCAAAGTAGATCAATGCATGACATAACTAATGACATTTTGGCCTCACAAGACAAATATCAACCCCTATCATGAAAAAATTGCATGAGAACTCCTCTGAGATTATCTATAGTGAAATAACTCTCATGATCTCATAAATGCCTATTGAAAGTCTTTGAGCCTTGTTAAAAGTGTCATGGTGTGTCATGGAATCTTCTTGTGAACTCATGTGTCATGAATACCTTAGGTCTATATAATGATGTGACAGTGGTCATTGTGATCATAGAGTGATTAGGAAGGTTTTCATGGTCTTTCTCATGCCTAGAAGGATGGTCTTAAGTATGTTTGATAGGCTTAAATATCTATAGTATAATTTGAATAAGTTTGACAAGATTGAGGCTCTTATTGTTATGAGTTTTAAGCTTGTTTGGGTCATTTCAAGATGAGAAAGAGAATTATGAGCAATATGAAAAGTATTTAAACCATACTTAGATCCTGATGGTGTGTATAAATTCATTCCCCATGGTATTTTTGTTCAAGTCTACCTCAGACCCTAATTAGCTCTTTTAAGATGCCAAATGACCCTTAAAATGCCTCACATAAGCCTATTTTTCTTTTAAACATTTTAAAGGGGAAATTATTTGATAACAATCACATTATAAATGTCTTTAAGAGGTCCCATTCTTATCACATGGTCATGATTAAGCATTCTCACATCATAAAGGTCCATTTTAAAGCTCATTTCCACCTCCCACTAGCCAAAGGGGTCCCACACATGCCAAAATATGCATCCTTTCAAGTATTCCTAATATACTACTCAATTTAAAATGTCATTTAACTTATGTTTTCCCTCTCTTCTTCCTCCAATGGCATCCCAAGATCAAAAGCATGGATAAAATATAGGAAAAGAAGGATTTTCAGGTGCTTCTATCAAACTTGTAAGGACATGTCCATACAAAGGGGAGGCAAGGGTTTCAGGGGAGTTCATTATATATGTCTAGTGGAAGTTTTAGGTCAAAAGGACTCAATAATATGTCAAAACCATTCCTTTCTCTTCACTGGGTTATTTAACATCCCAAGCAAACTTTTTAGGTTTCCATTCATTCTATATAAGAGAGAGAATATCAAGAGCTAGGAATGTGGGAAGAGAAATGGGTCCATTAAACTTCTTATCCAAGTCAATTGTCTACAAATCCATTCCCTATACTCTATGAATAATGGCTAACAATTTGGTCACTCCAATGACATTCTTCATCTATGTAGGGATTAAAAATGACATTAGTTTTGCTGAATATATGGTGTGTTTTTGGGAACAAACACTTTTTTATGTCCTTAATGTCCCCATATCCCACATACATCACCCTCCACCACTATTCACATGTGTGGGGGTGTGAGAACAAGAAAACCTCCAGGTTCTCTTTACTTACAGTCTGCAAATAGGTTTTCATATATTATAGGGTATTCATATCCTGATAGTGTAAATGAATGATGGGTATGGGTTGTGTAATAGTTCATTTCCATCCTCTTGAGACTCTCTACCCTCATAATAACCTAAATAATCCACCCTCAGTCCAAACTGATCACTCCAAGGTAGTATCCACAATGTGACTGTTATGAGTAAACATGGTCTCATCTACAAAGGGAGGATATAATAGCTATGGAGGGTCTCTATTAGTGTTAAGGGTACACATAATATCCTTTATGTTTATCCACTTCTTGTTCTATACCCTCACTAACTCTTCATCATTAACCTATGTATTAACCATCCCCACCCTCAGTCTACTGTGCAAGATAAACCTACAATCATATCATGCCTATTATGGAGGTTAAGAGAGGAGGTGCCACTATAGGATTAGAGTCTGAGAGACATTAAAAACCCTTAGAGAATAATATGAGAATATAAAGAGGCATGTATAATGAGTTGATCAAGGTCAAAAAAATTATATACACTCTTAACCACCATAAGATGTCAACATAACGATCTCTCTCAAGAGGAACACATATAATATAAGCCTAGAGATGCAACTTACAAGCCTTGACTGTAAGTAAGGAGATATTGATCAAGAAAACCTACTTAGGGAATTTTTGAGTTGGAGACACCTGACTAGAAAAGTTATAAGGTATGATAATTTTTTTAAGTGATTAGACCCCTAGGTTGGTGAAGGAACCAAATGACCTAGTTAGGCTAAATAGACATAAAATTGAGACATATAGGCTTGTGCACCAGGGTGGATGGTGTCTACATATGTTAGGTGGTTGTTGAAGATAAGAAACTTAAAAGGGAGGTAATAAAGGTGAAATAAGTGTTTAAAAAGCATGAAAATCTCAAATTTAATAGAAGAATATGTAACTGAATGTCATGGTCTACTTAGGCCTATAGGGTCTAATAGGCCTATGCAAACTTGTATACATAAAATTGAAAACTTTTGATTTTAAAGTGATTTTAAGATGAAAACCTATAAGGGGAGATACATGATATGGTTTTCAACCATAAAATCCTCCAATCATGGAATAGAAATCATTAAATTCAAGCCTAAGGGTTACACAGGCCTGACTGTGCACTAACCCTAGACCTGACTATGTGAGTGCATGTAGGCAATAAAGTTAGGAGAAGGTATAAAGTAAGATAATTTTTATAACCTTGAATGAATTATTTAGGAATCCAAAAAATCCATCATCACTATACTAAAGAGATAAATTCTTACTCAAACCCCATACCACTGCTAAACACCCAGGCTAACAAGCAAATTAGATCTACATGTAGTATTATAAGAAAGAGGGACAAAGTTGGAGTTAAAAAATTGAAGGTAAGAATAGATGATAGTAACATCCTAAGGGGAGAGTGATATAACTATTGTTAATCAAACTTTCACCCTTGTGAAGGTAGTTTCAGGGCTTCATAGTCTACTAAAACATGGAAACAATCCTAGGCTGTGGGTGACCTAATTAGTGGATTGAATCTCTAGATTATAAGGGCTAGATCCCTTTGGTGTATCAATTAGGATCTTAATATATGGTACAAACTTCTTGGAAAAAGAGAGAGAAAACTTGAAATAAAATCTTACTTAATGATGGTGATACACCTAATTTTTTTGATTGATCCACTCAATTTGAGCTCCTAAGAACACTGATTTAGACAAGAAGAGGGATGAACCTTCAACTCCAATTGACCAATATACACAAATATTTCATGAAAAGGTTTTATTTGGTGACCCAAGATTGAGGGAAAAGAAAGAATATTCCTAATTTAAGGCACTGACCAGCCACTTATATCCACTATAAACTTAGCCAAGAGAAATAAAACATAGAACATGACCTGCATAAACTGATCAAATATACTACTAGGTAAGAATCAAAACTTGAAAAGGAAGAGAAATTATATCACTTATGCAAATCACTAACATGAATACACTATACCAACATTTTGGAAAATAAGAACAATCCTTCTATTAATCTAAAAAATATTACAAACTCAGTCTTTGGCAGAATTTGATCTTGCCAAAATAGGGATACAATTCAAGGCTGAAAAGCCAACTTATATAGAAAAAATATAATAGCCAAGAGGTTGGAATTGAAAATATAAGAAGAGGACAACTCCCACTTCAAGCCAAGTCTAATTTGTGTTATCACAGCCTTCTAAAGTTATTTTTTTCCTTGCATGAAAACTCTTTGGTGTTAAAAAATGAATGGTGGGGCTCAAGCTTGGGATGTTCTTTTTCATGCATGAAATAAATTCCAACTTTGGATTTATTGACTTAAGCTTAAACCAATTTGAAGATGAGTTGGAATGTTTGAAAGGTTTTCCTTTGCATGAAATCAATTAGTAGATGTGGCACTTGATAACTAGTCAAATCTATAAATTAAGAATAGTCAACTCCACATCTAAATTTAAAAATCTATTTGAACTAATAAAATGTTTGAAAGGCTTGGATTAACAATAATGCATGCATGAAATTAATATTAAGCTCCTTGAGTCCTTCATGCAAATGAGTCTCCATTTTTAGAATTGAAGGTGTCATGTTTGAAATGGTTACACATCTTGGATGTGTCTAATCCTATTTAGACCAATTTTCATGTTGTAGAACATGTTAATCTATTAGTTAGCTATTGAAATCTCTTGAATTATCTGGTTCTTCATTTCTATGTATTTCTTATAGAGTTTATTTTAGCTTTTCCTTCGGATTTTCTCTCTCAGACTTATTGTCTTTGGCTTTTGCCTTTGTCACTTCATTTCCTTTGGACAAAAATTTTGAAGGAATAATTTCTTTAGCTTCTTTGTCTATATTTTTACCATGAGCCTTTGTTTTGGTCTCTGGCTTGTTTATTTCTATGGGTAAATCTTCTGAAAGAATTCTTTCAGACAATTTATCCAAAAGAATTCTTTCAGACTTTTTGTCCCTCTTTCCCATGAACTATTTTTCCTTAAAGCTTTATTGTAATTTTTCTTTAGATTATTTCCTTTTTTATTTATTTGTAATTTTTTTTGAAGGAATAAAATCTCCAGCTTTTTTGTCTGACACATTCCTTCAGACAATTTAAAACTGTCATTTCAAGATTTCTGATAATGATTTTCTTAAAGGGAAAGAGACCTTTAGGCTTCCTATATATCCCTTCAAGATTTTTTCAAGCATTTTTTTTGAAGGGTAAATACCCCTCAAAAGTTTTAAATAACCCTTTGGGATTGTGTAAGATAACCCTTCTAAAGAGAAAAGGACCTTTGAAATTATGCAAATTGACTTTTTTGAAAGGAAAAGAACCCCTTTGGAAAATCTGAACAAGCCCAATCTCTAACATTTGGACAAATAAACATGATATGGAAAGTTTAGAATGATAAAGGTGATAATTTGACATGTGGGGTCAAAATTTTCAACATTTTGGTGACTCAACTAGGAAGCATGACTGCTATGCTTGAGAACTCAGGCCATAAACATGATATTGAACTCACAATACAATGATAAACTTAGTCCATGACTAAAAATATCTTTTGACCAGACAAGAAGTAACCTTCATCCTTCTTATATGAAGGGAAAAACATGAAAATAGGAAAACTAACTAAACCAAGCAAATGTGCAAACAAGAACTTATTCAAAAAAAAGAAGAACAAAACTACTATGCTTGAACAACACTTGGATGAAAGTTAAACAAGCTAACTATATACAAGGATTTTTACTCTTTAGTAATAATATTTTAGATGTATCCCATTAATTGGGATTGGAAGCTCCTGGCCATCCATCTTTGCAAGTTGGAAAGCATTGTGGGATTACAGCTAGAGATTATGTATGGGCCACTCAAAAGGGTATCAAACTTTGTGTGCCTTCCTAGTTTAGCTCTATCCTCATCCCACTTGAGGACTAAATCTCCTTCTTTGGAACTTCATGAAGAAGCTCCTTTGTCAAAATCTCTCTTCACTTGTGCTTGATGAATATCCATGGATAGCATGGAATGAAATCTTATCTCTTCCAGCTCTATAATCTTAGCATACTTGATCTCCATAGGCTCATTCTCTAACAATTCAAGTTGATGCATTAGTTCTAAAGTAGGAAACTCAAGAGAAATGGATAACCTTGCTTCCTTATCATATACCAGCTTATATGGAGAGTTGGCTATTGATCTTTTATAGGTGATCCTATCAGCCCATAGAGCTAACTTCAGTTTGAGATGCCATGACCTCTAATTGTATAAAATAGTCTTTTTTATGATCCTCAATAGGTTCTCATTTGTAGATTTAACAAGGCCATTACCTTGTGGATAATAGTTTGATAAAGTGATAAGATAAATCCCATGTTGGACAGCCCATTGACTGATTTGAGATCCCACAAAAGCCATTGCATTATCAAAAATAATAGTTGAAGGAACTCCAAACCTAGTAAGTAAAACTTCATAGAAATTACCAACATTGGTCTCATTTGCTTCTTTCAATGCCACTACTTCTATCCAATGTGTGAAGCAATCTATAGCAGTTAGAATCCATTTATGCCTTGAACTTGAAGGAGAATTTATGAGAGAAAGAAATTCTAATTCCCATTGGAAAAAGGGTTAATCCACCATAATTGGTTGAAGAGGTAAGGCTGCAAGTTTCACTTTCCAAACAAACATAACACACTGTTTGTAGTTTCTAACCCATGCATGGCAATCACCAAATATACATGTCCAATAGTACCCACCTCTCATGATCTTAAGGGATATATTTCTTGTATAAAAGTGACCTCCACCATGTCCATCATGGAATTCTTCAAGTAATTTTTGAGTTTGACTTGGTTGTATACATCTTAGCAACATGCCATTGATATCTTTCTTGAATAAAACACCACTAATAAGCAAAAATGGAATTGATTGTGATCTAAAATATCTTCTTTTTGAAGCACTTAGATGAGAGGGATATATAACATGTTGGAGATAGCTTACCAAATCATGAAACTAGCTAGATGGTGAGGTATGCATAACTACAATCTCTTCATCATTTGGCACTAAAACAACCTCATTAGTCACTTGCAAGTCTTAAGCTAGGTGCTCAAAAAGTCCTTTACCTCTAATCAACTTTGTCACCTTAATTTCCATGTCATATTCCATTACTTTGGTTATCCAACTAGATATCTTCTTATTTATATCCTTTTTCAAAAGAAACTCTTTGATGCTTGGATGGGAAACCATTAGATGTATCTTATTATTAGAAAATAAGTGTCTAAACTTCTTAAGAGATATTATAACTAAAAGGACATGTTTCTTAACAAAAGAGTACCTTCTTTCATACTCTTCCAAACCTTGACTAAAGAAGGCTATTAGCTACTCCAAAGCCTCATGATTTTATTGCATAAGAATGCTTGAAATGGTATCCATATTAGCATATGTATACAAAATAAAATCTTTTATGAAATCTGGATTTATAAGCGTATGAGCACTAGCTATGGACCTCTTAATATATTAAAAATTGTTTACTCCTTTGGACTAGCTAAAGCCCTGATCCTTCTTTAACATGGTTGTAAGTGGCTTTACTAAAATAGTAAAATATGAAATATATCTCTTTATGAAGTTGATTTTCCCAAAGAAACTTTGCATAGTATTTTTGTGATTAGGTAAGGAAAGTGCAAGCATGGAGTCAATACTTTTAGAATTTATGCTTAAACCATGATTTGAAATAACATGTCCAAGAATCTTACCTTCATGAATAGAAAAAACACACTTTTTGGGATTTAGAGATACCCTAAATTGCCTACACCTTTCGAACACTTGCTTGAGATGAACCGTGTGATCTTTTACATTATTTTAAAACACTATTATATCATCCAAATAAACAAGAATAAAATTATTAAGAAGGCCTTGGAATTCCATATCTATGGATCTCTGAAAGGTTGCTCTAGCATTAGACAAACTAAATGGAATCTTTTTGTATGCAAATGTCTGCCACTTAGTTGTGAAGGCTATCTTAAATTGGTCTTCTTCCTTGACCAAAATCTGATTTTAGCCACTATATCCATCCAAAAAAGAAAACCTCTATGAACCTACAACAAGATGTAAAATTTGTTCCATTGATGGCAATGGATAGTGATCCTTAAGTGAATCCCTATTCAAATCATGGAAATCAACACACAAACGAATCTCACCATTCTTCTTCCACACTAGAATGTGATTGACCACCCAAGTTAAGTGATTGATTGGAAATATAATAGCTAACTTTATGAGCTTGTGAAGCTCATCTCTCATCAAAGGCTCAATCTTAGGATTGATTGGAATTTGTCTTTGTCTTACTAATTTAGTCTCCTCCTCTAACTCAATGACATGTTGAGCTAAACTTGGATCAAATCCCCTGAGATCACTATACTACCATGCAAATATATTATCAAAACTTGTACATAACTCAATGAAAGCTTGCTTTTGTGAAGGAGTACATAACTTAACCAACTTAAAAATCTTACCAATTGCAATATTTATATGGCATAGTGTTATTATTTTTTTGACAAGGATGATTTATCCTTCCTTAGCTCATCATCACCACTAAAAATATTCTCAAGTGTGACCAATCCCTTGGACAACTTATTCATTTTTAGTTGCACAATCTAATCATCATACTACTACAAGTGCTTTGATTAGTTTCTTGAAAAAAACTTAGACTCCTCTTGTAAGAATCTCATAATTTGATTATCATCCTTGAACACCTACCAATTCTCATGATTATCTGGAATGGAAGGCCTTATAACCACCTTTATGTGTGACTAAAATTTCTCACTTTTTATATCAACTAGGATACTAAATTATGACCCAATGGTAGCCAACCTGTCAACATGTTTATTCTCACCTCTTTGTATTGACTAAATGTTAAAAGCTTGGAAATCTTCAAGTAAATCCCAAATTATATGTTTGTAAGATTTAAACAACAATTTTATACATATATTCAAACCTCTTACTTGGTGAATTACAAGTTCACTATCTTCAAAAACTTGTAAGGAATTGACTTTCATCTTCTTAGCCCACTACAAACCATGAACTAGTGCCTCATACTCAGTAACATTATTTGAACAACCAAATACCAACAATAGTTCAATTCAAAATTAGTAGTTTTAGTACAATTTTTCTCAAAGAAAATAGATATAAAGGGCATCATGTGCAGCATGATGGTTCTCTCTTCTAGTTTTAAATGAGGTAATTGGTATAACTTCTAAATTAGAATCCATGTTTTAGACACCAGTTATTAGGGGTAATATGCATAGTACATTTGACTTATTTTCTTTTTGAGTTTAGTATATTACCTAGGTATTCTCAAAAATTGCATGCCTTATTCCAGGTGGTTGGAATAATTTTAGAGTGGCTTTCATACAAGCCTAACCTCCACATTTTTGAGTGGATTACACATAAGCCTATTTCCCAGTTTTGGAGTGGCTTTCATATAAGCCTAATCTCCACCATTTTTTCAAGTTGGATGAGAGTGGCTTAGTTTCTAACACACTTTTAGTTATCCATGCCATAATTTCAGATTATAAAACATTCATAGGATTCAAGAGCCATATTATACAACACACATTTCATACCAGTATCAGTTCATAGCTTCACTTCATGGGGTAATGGTGGAGGCAAAGGACTAGCTAGCCTTTATATTCTTGAGCCACCTACTCAAAGGGATTAGACACACAATCCAAACATTGATTAACACATACATGATCACATAGCTTCACTTAGTGGGTGATAATGGAGCCAACATGCTAACCTTTACATTCTTAAGCCACTCTTAGGGAATTGAGTACTTAGCTCCATTCATGATATTACTCTTACTACAACACATACCCAACATTACTCAACATCATCCAACATCACTCAATATCATAATAGGTTTTATATTGGTTCATTGACCTAGTGAGGTGTATTCATTCCTTTCTCTTCTTCTCTCTCTTACCCAACTTTATACATTCTTATTTTAGATATAGCATATCTAGTAAGAACTGATCTACTCTTTGTTTTTTCTTGTATATTTACACTTCATATCATGCTCTCTACAAACACCCAACATCACACAACTTCATAAGCTTCACCCTTGTAGGTAAGTTCATGTACACTTTCTACTTTTCTTTTATATTAGTATTTTACTTTTATACATCACTATAATAAAGGGGGGGAAAATGTAGTCATATAAAATGTGAAAATTGGTAATATGAGTGTGGCTTATGACACCCAACCCATATATCCCTCTTGCTTACTCTCATGACCCTTATAGGCACCTTTTCACTGATTCCCAATCATTCATAGCCTTTCAGATAGTGATTCCACCTCCTCCAAGATAATCTTCCTATGATAATTCCATTCCCTAGGTCTTGTACCCTCAGGCCAATAGTTCCCAACATGGATTATAGCACCAGACCTTAGGATGTTTGAGTTTGGTGCTCTTATCTAATCACATTTTAATCTAAGGTGACCATTTTCTCCTAATTCCTCTTCCTCATTATGTTGGCATAGCATGAATACATTTTACCTATGAATAATAGATTTCTATAAAATCCCATTCAAAGTTCATTTAGAAGGGGTTGGAAAATATCACAAAGTAAACAAGAATACAAGTAAGACTATTTAGGCATATTTCCCTATTCTTCATATACAACCATCCAATATAGCCACAAGCTTATTTAAACCCTCACACCAGTCCTTATCCACCTTAATCACACCTATTTTTATCATTTTACATCTTCATACATATTATTGCAAAAAGTACATCAAGTGGGAGAACTACATATGGCTCGATCCCTCTTCAAATTATTGGTATGTAGGCAATGTGCCTATATAAGGGGTGTGGATACATGTTTAATGAATATTACACACACTAAACCCCCTCCTCTTCCTCAAAGTTTGTTAAATCATAATGGATTCTAAGGTTTTAAGACTAAATCATCTTTATAGGGATTTTTGTAGACTTCTAGCATCCAAAATTTCATAGGTAGGCTCACATAGAGACAACACACAAAATCTAGAAAGTTTAGATCTCTAGGATAACAGATACTAATAGGAATATATCATTGGACCCTAGGGTGTCCTATTTTGTCACTCTTGTCCTTTCAAAAAATGAAAGCTAGATCCTAATTTACGCATTGTTCCAGTCTTGTATAGTAAATTCTAGACTTTGTCTCAGTTGTCTCAGTCTAGTTTAAGCTAATTTATATTTCTCTTCATTTATTATTTTTTTAGAAAGGTTAAAATTATAATTAAATTATAAAAATTAGTAGCTTAATTATTGAAATATTATTTATTGATTTAATTATCTCAGGACCTTAACTAAATTAGAAATAAGAATCCAATATTCCTAAAACTATTAAATCAATGTCGTTAAGTAAAGGAATCTCTCCTCAATGCTAACCCCACACAAATAGTAAGATACAAGAGATGACAAATGAAGGTTGAAAGGGTGAGAGATGTGGAATTTAATTTTTATTTTTCAAGGCCTTTACCCCCACAAAACTAGTGAGATGTAAGGGTCCATCACCAAAGACCAAGATAGGTGAGTAAAATTACCTATTTTTTAAAATGATAATTTTATAATTTAGAATGAGCCAAAAGAGGATAATTTATCATGGACAAGATTATAGACTAGGTTGTAGGCTATCATATTATGAGTTTTGCAGAAGATATAAAGAAAGTATGTGTACTCTGCTTAAGAGAACTAGGTCAATAACCAACGTAATGCTGATTTTAAATTTTTTTTATGTGGGATAGTAGTGTAATGTGAAAAATGGAATGATATGATATACTGCATTCTATAATTTTAATGCTATGCAAAATAACAAACAAATAATCACCAAACACAACATATAATATACAACTCAACATAAAAACTATGAAAAATGCAATGAAATGAGGGAAATGTGACATGTAAGCAATAAATATTGAAAATATTAAGTGAAAAGATTTCATATATTATCTAAAGTCCTTGCCCTCCAAAGTGTATAATAAATAGGCTCCATTATTAAAATCTTTAGTCACTAGGTAAGGGCCTAACCAGTTAGGTCTAAACTTCTAACCTTATCCTTTCTTCTTATCAATGTAGCTATCAATCCTAAGGACAAGGTATCTTACACATATTAGGAATTTATGGACATATTTATTATACTATCTACCAATGTGATATGTATATGTGACATGGTTCTATGCAACATTGAGTTATTGTTCTTCTAAAGTCTCAGGTTTAGCTAATTATCAATTCTTATACTTCTCATGGTTAAATAGACCTTAAAGAGAAACATGAAGGATAGGTATCTCAACCATAAGAGGTATAATAGGTTTAGATCCAAAAAAAAAGGAATATAAGGTTTTCATAATGGGTATTTTAATGTTGGTTATATATGCCCAAAGTTTTAGATAATGCTATAAATGCCAATCTCATTTAGAATATTTGACTATTTTGACCAAGATCAAATTTAAGGTTTTATTTGTGGATTCAACCTAACTATTAAACTATGGATAATATAATGAGGTGATGTGCTATGATGTGGAAAATTTATTACATACTTCACACCCTAAAGGTTTAAAGGGAGATCTATTAGCCATTATGATGATTTTTAAAACTCTAAATCAATAAATGATTTGGCTCAAAATGAATTTTATAGTGACTAAGCAAATAAAAATTACATGAGGCATTAATTCTACCCATTTAGTGAAATATTTGGTAGCCATAATAATGAAATGGTGACCATTTAAACAAGCAAGGGAAAGTTTACCTATCAGATCTAGACCCCAAGTGGAAAAGGGCCAAGGAATAATAATGGGTTGTAGAGCATGAGGAAGAATGTGGATCTTGTGAGAGAAGTGTTGCACTTCTCATATTTCCTAGCATACTTAATGGGATTATGTTCAATAATGGGCTAAAAGTATCCCATTCTATGTATTTTGAGAGTGGCTATGTAACCACCAAAGTGACCACATCAAACCCCACTATGATAATGGAAAATGACCCTTTATGATTCCTCTTGGTATACACATCTCAAAAAATTACATCAAAGGACTTATGGTAGAAAATGTAATATAAAATGACATACTTAGAAGAGAAAACTTGAATACACCACCTCTATTGAGAGTTGGTCCCTTATGAATGGGTATGATCAATTAAGTAATGAATGATATTGACATTCCAAGGAGAATAAATGATATGAGGGTTATCTATGTAATAAATTAATTAACTAGGAAAATCAGTATCAATGAGATCATTGATGTTTGAAGGAGAGTTTGCCAACCAATTAGAAATGACTTATACCTTGATGGTCCAATGGTTGATTTAATTAAGCTCAAACTTGCTCAAGACCATGATAAGATGGCTAGTATTTTTTGAGAAGGGGTTGGTTCAAGAACACATGCAATGATTGAGACCTTACTATGACTTGTGTTTATTAATTAATCATGTAACAACACCACTAGGTTTTACTACAATAAAGTATTTTTTTAAATTAATAACACTTATTCATCTAATAGATTTCACCATGAGAAATCTAACTAAGTGATATTTAACAAAATGTATTATTTTAAGTAACCCCAAAAGGTTTATAGCTAATCCATTTAGATAATGATCACTAAGAAAATGATATAACAAATCATGAATAATGTTGAATAAATAATAAAGACTACATTTATTTCATAAAGTAATAATATAATTTTAGCCACGACTGATACAACATTACATCCACTGATGTAGATGTACAAATGAAAAATATTATAACTTCAAAAATAAATAATATCTATAATAATAATAATACAAAGATATAAAGCTCCATAGATCACGAGTCTCCATGACTTAAGTATCTATTTATAATCTTAAATGTAATCTTTGGTATAATAATGTTGTAGGGAGCAAAATCATCATTCGAGTGATTTTCCACATCAACCATCGACCATTGATCTCCCACACTATCTCCGAATAAGAGAATGTCACTCCTATGTATGGATAGATAATGATGGTATGGGAATCCAGAGTGACAAACTAGAACCCATGTGTTATAAGATAACTAATATATGATGTGTACCATAAATAAATCCATTCTAACATGATATCACACAAACATGTAAACTATATCAAACTCATGAAATGACAATGTTTAACTATAAACATTACTTTAGCCATTATTTTCAAATATTTAATGATCTCTAACGTTATTCAATTTCATACACACCACTCGATTAGATTACACCTCATCTTGCATTGATGGTGCTAATTAGGCTAGTGAAATCCATTCACTGCTTATTTATTATCATAAATACAAGATTTGGTTAAATTATATAATAATATAAAAACTAATAGATTCAATCAAAAAATTCTCTATTAGCATATATAAATATGTTAAGTATGAAAATATCAAATACATATATTTAGTCCATCAAATGTAATGCAATGAATTTAATATCATCTAGTTTATTATGGAATAATAAACATAATCATAAATAGTCTTTAATATAAACATACCATCTAGGTAAGAATTATATCTAGACTATAAATTACTGAATATCACAAAAGTAACTTAAAATGTTATTTCATCCACGTAAATAAATATTAATCACAACTTATTTATTTATTCATATTCCACAAATATAGCGAAATTCAGCCATAAAATAACTTAATAAGATTTATATTTAAACAATTAAATACCTTCTTTTTAATGCTTCATCTAAACATTAAATACATAAAAAATCATCCATTTTATTCTACTATATATTAATGTTTAACAACATATAATAAGTTGCATACATTTATTTATGGTATACCCATTCTTAGATTTATAATACTATCACCAAATCATATGTTTATACCATGTATATATGTATTATTTATTTTATACTCTCAGGTATGCATATAAATGTTTTTAATAGTCATAATATGAGAATGTATAAATTATACTCTAAGTAGACAATCCATTGTCCATGATATTAGAGTATCTTGTATACTCTCAATATAAATTCAAGATACAATAAATTATCTTAGTACCTTTAATATACTAGATAATTTTGAATTCAATTATTTTGACTAAAAAAGCATATAATATATGTGATTTAAAATTCAAACATATCCAAACAATGATTTCTCAATTCTATTATTTTAAAATACACAAATCACTCAATTCAAAGTAATATTAAAATTAATTTCATATAAAATGATCCAAGATTATATACTTATCTGACTATGTCCAAAACTTGAGAATTCTATGATATTATAACTCAGACCTTGACCATGTATATATGCCTCATACAATATATTGTTTAATTTCATACTCAAACCTATATAATTTATGAGAGGGTCATACTCATAATCTTAAAGACCAATCTAAATATTTATAATACACACGCAAAACAAATAATAAATTTGAGTGTATATAACACATATACATAACCATTTTACTACTAAACCCAACATTATAATTTATACAATTTACTCCAAATTAAAAAATAACAATCCTTTATAATAAATATTTCATCCATGTCGATGAGTACAATGTTTCACACTTCAGCCTAAGTCTTTATAATCAACTTGTATATATATCTCTATACATTAATCCACTTATACAACCAACTATATATACTTCCATTCAACTAACTATCTACTATATACATCATTACCAGGTTTCAAACCATTAAATGTTTATGGCTTGGAAAGAATTAAACCCCAATTATATATATATATATATATATATATATATATATATATGTATGTATGTATGTATGTATGTATGTATGTATGTTTGTATGTATGCTATAGACTTTAACAACATAGATTGAGTATATATCCCACTAATGATTCATAAATTCAAACAAAACCAATAAACAAAAAATATATTCAAAAAACTTAACCTTTGAATTATATATATATATAATTCTATATATATATACTTCCATTCAACTAACTATCTACTATATACATCATTACCAGGTTTCAAACCATTAAATGTTTATGGCTTGGAAAGAATTAAACCCCAATCATATATATATATATATATATATATATATATATATATATATATATAATCAGGTCATTAAATCTTGAGTATATATATACATGTTTATATATGGTTAATATTGTTATGAAATTGCATAACATCCTTACCCAAATTCCAAGTTAGGTATATACATGTCCAAATCCCTCATAACCAATGCAAAATTATATCTAAGTTTGAGCATTAATGCTTATATCCCCAAACTGGTTCGATCACTAAAATTGAGTCTAAGACCCTACCTAGTCTATTAATAAGTACCCCTTTTATGAAATAACCATTTTATATTATTTTAGGGTTTACAAATCTGGAAACAAATATTAATACAAAGTTTTTAGTGTGCTAATGTAAACTTGGAAAAAAATATACAATTTTAACCAGTCTATTTTAGGGTTTCTCTAGGTTAGATGTAGGGTTATGTGGATGGTTAAGCCATCCACATGGAACTACATTCAACCCATAATTTATTTATAATTTCAAAAATAATTGAAACTAGTAAACCATTTATCATTTCTTTTCCAAAAATTTATCAACTATAACACTTGAATTTAAAGTACATCACCAACTTGTAAAAGTGATTATAATGCCAAGGAAATTGAATTTGTCTTTCCTTCTTATCTTGAATTCCCTTTGATATACTTCTTACTACTACACCCACATATGTCATGCCCTCACATGTCTCTCTCCCTTCCCTTTTATTCTTCTCCATGCTCTTAATTGACACCAATTTCTCCCTTTTACTTGACAAACAAATAATGACTAAATCAATGCATGCCATGAACAACTAACAAAACTCAATAGAATAAAAAGTCTGCCACCATTTTTTCATGCAAAATCCTTCCAATTCCCATAATGATTTTGCTAATAATAACTTTTAACTCAAGTTAAAATAGATTATAAACCTTAATCATCTAGAAATTTTGGGTGATTAGTATAATAATCATTTTATGCATGTATTTTGACTTTACCAATACTAACACCGACTTCCCATAGTACCCATGAAAATTGATTTTATAGAAAGTCTTCAAACATTGTTATTCCATGAAATGTTGACTAAATGACAAGCCTACATAACATAATTACAATATGACAAGGTAATTATATCATATGACTTTAAAATACCATCGACAATGTTACCAAGTCATCTAAGAATCAAACACAATAATGTCCATATAATCATTAAACAATGCTCTTATCTTTTTTACTTTGCATAGAATTTTATTTATTGCCTAAGCATTAAGGCTAAGTCTTAATTCAATAATATTAATTTAATTATATCATGTCAACTTAGGATCATTCATTAATGCTTACAAGGAATTATAATTCATTAATGTCTTATTACAATTTTATGTAACTATTACTAATGATAATAGTAACCTTGTAAACATAAGTAGTCACTTAACAAACTAATCAAGATAAGTAATAGAATACATCTATTACTACAATAAATAATACAAATAAAGAACTATTTATATAAACACTTATATATGTACAATAAAATGGTAAGTCACAACAAGACTTATAGATTCAATCAAACAACTAAGCAATAACATTCATAGCTATTAATGCAGTAACACAACTAGATTAGTGAAATAAAATAATTTAAAACAACATGATTTTTGAATATAAACATCACAATAGATATACATAATATACATCAAAACATAATATAACTATATTCAAACAATAATCATAAAACATGTTAATGTATTGCGGTATGTGCATGGGTTTCCAATTTTTTTCTCTATTGTCCCACATCACCTCCATCTACACCATCCTCTCTAATGATGCCCTCCCTCTATCACACTGAGGGATGGATTTGCCCTACATCTACATCACAAAAATGAAGGTAGTTAGTGTAAAACATTATAAAATTTATAAAATACTATTATATAAACTAACAAACATGATCATAATGTATATAATATAAAAGTATAACTATCTCATAGCAAATCAATCATGTAATTAAGCAACATATAACTATCCCATAGTCAACATATGACATAGATATTAATTAAATAGTAGTTAATCAACTAACAACCATAAAAATTAATGGATAAAAAGGTTATTTAGCTTAGAAATAAATCAGGATGCGACATGCTTCCCCCCTAAAGTTGGTCATCATCTTGATGACACTTATTCAAACATAAGTTTTGAATTTAAAATATTATTCAAAAAAAATAAAATAATATGCAACAATAAATCAAGTAAATAAATGTGGAAACAACTTGTAAAACTCATCATAGTCCTCCCAAGTGGCACTATCTTCAGAATATTGGTCCCACTAGACTTTGCAATATGACACTTATCTATTATGCAAATTGAGTTTATGAGTATTAATTATTATGATTGGTTCTACCATGACCACTTGGTGCACCCAATTTAAACAATTATTAATCAACACTATGACAATGGAGATATTGATTTATAAAAATCAATAATTTAATTATAACGCTTATCTTTTTAAAAGATAGACGATACCAAATATTATATATCTATAAACCTCTATTTAAGATGATGCCAATAACTACATAAAATTCACTTTTACATCTATAATATTCAATATATTGAAAATTGCATGTATTCGACACAAATATACAATAATTTCAAAACTCTAATTCAAATATTATTGTGAATTGATTTTACTTCAATGCATTATGCCTCTATTCAAATTCCCATGGTTGTTGTATAGATCAATCAAAAATATTAATTATTATATAATATGTGAGAATGGTTATGGATTGGAAAAGATAAATCATGCAATTACTATGCCAATGTCCTTGGGGATTGAAATGAATAAGGCACAATCTATTTGATAAATATTAACAACAAAAGAATATAATATATATTATACACATTTATTTCATGGTTTTGATAGAATTGGAATGCCTTTGTTATAATCGGTGATCCCAAATATACCCAAATGCCTTTTCTTGATTTATAAATTTCTTTTTAGATTTTTTATTACTCAATAACAAGATCAACTTAACTAGCATGTGGTGCAACTTTCATGCAAATAGAATGATTAACACTGCATATACATCAATTCACTGATAACTAATGAAAATATTTTATTGAGAATAAAATAAGAAAATAAACACCAAGTTTAACTATAGATCTCCAAGAGTCTTAATTCATGTAAAATAGTAGATCCACTATAGCCAATTTAACTATCCTTCACTTTAACTTGAGTTATCCAAATATAATAAATAAATAATCTATTGTATTAATAAAATTGGGTGCTAAAGACAATGTTTAAGAATCAAAATAATTCTTCTTGTGGCATCACCTAAGTTCTTTAAAATAAATACAAAACATTCTTTTCTTTTTTTCTTTAATGATTTTTGGTTGATTTTTGTTACTGCAACTAAAGCACTTCCCTTTATCTCCCATAACCAAACCTAAAACTCATGTAAATAAAATGTACTTCCAAAGGGTAATTTTATTGATTTAACAAATATATCCAACACACTAATTTTTTTCTAAACATGCCAAGCCATGCAAAATAAGACATTTTAAAATTTATACTATTTGTTTACCCTTTTTTCTTGGAATGGAACTCATTTGTCCATTGAGAGAAATCGCTAACTATTACTAAACTTAGACTTCTGAATATGAGTGCAAATTATTCAAACATTCTAGACTGATACCTGCCAACCTGACACTTTACTATTTTATTTATACCCTTTTAAAATTTACACATAAATAAATTTAAAGATTTAAAAAGTATGGAAAATAAAATAATTCAATAATACCCTTGTCACCATAATTGAATGCACCTGTACCAAACCACCAGGGTAAAAGAAATGATCATTCATGAAATCATATTCATGAGTTTCTCCACTATAATACCATACTTATTAATTTTTAAAGTTGACATCCAAGTTAAATTCTTAACTGGATGATCTTTCCACTTTACTAAATAATGAAAGTAGTCTTTGCCTTTGATTTTCTTGACAACCTTTTTATCTAGAATACTTTTAGGTTGTTCTAGTGGTTTCTTTAGTAATTATTGCTTCCATGAAATTTTCTATTATGCTTCATCTTCAAAAATATTTTCCTATTCATTAGACTTTCTATAAGGATATATGTCAGCAACATTATATACAAATGAGATTTCAATATCTATTGGAAGCTCCAATTCATATTCATTTGTTGAAAATTTCCAATCTTTTTCAGTTTTAACTTGTTATATTCCCCTCTTGGGAATCTTTATTTTCTCATATGTGCAAGTACAAAATATCTTACTTCAAATTGGACTTCTCTTATTTTCAAATCTACTCTTTGTTTATATTTTTTTGAGCTTACCTGTAGCCTTTATTTTACCATTTCTTGGAGTACCTATATAGATACTACAAATTATTCTCCTTTAACACTTGTTTTCTCTTATTTACCTATATTTATCAATTCATAAATACCTCTGAGATGTATTCCATACAAAATTTGAAAATGACTCATACATGTGATTCTATTTGGTGAATCATTGTATAAATTTTTTACTTGTGCTAAAACTTGATCCCACTATTGGGGATGATCACTCACCAAACTTTTTAGAATATTTCATAGGCTCCTATTAACTACTTCAGTTTGTCTATCTGTCTGAGGATGGTATGCATAACTAAAAGTTAATTTTATTCCCAACTTCTTCCAAAGATTCCTTCAAAAATTCCAAAGGAAATTTGTATCTCTATCTGAAATAATACTATTAGGTAAACCATGCAGTCTTCCTACTTATCTGAAAAAAAAATCAGCTATATGAGTTACATAAATAGACTTGTAGTAGGATATAACATGAGGCATATTTGAAAATATATCTACTACTTCTATGTTTTTGGTAGCCCAAAATAAAATCCATACTTACATAATCCCATGGTCTATTGGAAATGGGTAACAACTGATACAACCCTATATTTTGACTTCTTCCTTTTGCAAACTAACATACTTTACAATTTTCAACAAACTTATTTACATCAATTGACATATTTTTCAAATAATAAAAATAATTTATCAAAGCCAATGTTTTATCTTGCCCAAAATGTCCTACAAGGCTATCACTATGCTTTTCTTTGATGAGATTTTTTCTCATAAATCCTTTTGAAATGCAAAGTTATTTGCCTTTCAATAACATTCCTTCCTATAGCATATAATCCATCCAAGGAATTCTATCCTTGCTTATAGGATCTTTTCAAACTTCATATGCTTCTTTAAAATCTACATCATTTTCATACATTTATTTTAATGTGTCAAATCCTGCAACATTCACCTGTATTTCTTGTAAAACCAAAGTTCTCCTGATCAAAGAATCAACAACCTTTTTATATTGACCACTTTTAAGTTTAATAAAAAATGATTTTTTTTTTTCAAAAACTCCACCCATTTAGCATGAATTTGATTTAATTTATTTTGAGTGCTTATAAACTGCAAGACATGATTATCAGTAAACAAAACAAATTCCTTTGGCATCAAATAATGCCTGCACTTATTCAAAGCCTTCATTATAGCATAAAATTCCTGATCATATGTTGAAAATTTATTTTTAGCCTCATTAAATTTATTATATAAATATGCCACATGTTTACCTTGTTGACTTAACATAGCTCATATGGTAGTTCCACTTACATCACACTCCACTTGGAACAACTTACCAAAATCAGGTAATGTTAATACAAGCTGCTCTATGATTTTATTTTTCAAAATCTAAAAACTTTTATTGGCTACTTTATTCTATCTAAATGGTTGATGCTCCATTTAATAGCTTCTATAATAGGAACACATATATTGCTAATAATTTTGATAATTTTTTTGTAAAAGCTAGCAAGGCCATGAAAGCTTCTCACCTCAAATGGATTCTTGGGTGTAGGCCATTCTTCTAGAGATTTTACTTTGTCCTTTTCCATATTTAGCCCTTCTTGTGAAATAACAAAACCCAAATAGATTAATTCTATAAAAAAAAATACACTTCTTAAGGTTAATTAGTAACATTTCCTCATGTAACTTCTTTAAGGCCAATTTTAAATGTTCAAGATGCTCATCTCTTGATTTACTAAAGACCATAATATAATCAAATCAAATAATAATAAATTTACCTATGAATGGATTAATTACCTCATTCATAAGCCTCATAAAGGTACTTGGAGCATTTGTTAACCCAAATGGCATTACCAGCCATTCATACAAGTCATCATTTGTTTTGAATGCAATTTTCCATTCATTTCCTTCTCTTATTATGATATGATGATATCCACTTTTTAAATCTACCTTTGAAAAGTATTTGACACCACTCAAACAATCCATTAGATCATCTATTCTTTGCAAAGGAAATCTATACCTAATAGCATTTTTGTTTATAGCCTTGAATCCATGCACATCCACCAACTTCCATCTTTTTTTGGTGAAAGTATAGTTGGGACTGCACAAGAACTCAAGATTTTCCGCACCAGTCCTTTATCCAAAAAATCTTTAACCTGCATTTTTATTTCCTCATTTTCTTTTGGATTCATCCTGTAAAATACTTTATTTAGAAGGTTAGCCCCTGGTATCAAATCTATATGATGACTAATACTCTTTTTAGGAGGTAACTCATTTGGTAAAACATCTACTACAATATCCACAAACTTACTGAGCAAATATTGAATTTTTAAAGGCAATTCATTAAAATTAGTAGTAGTGATTATAGTCTTTGGCTTACCAATAAGGGCATAACTTACCTATTTTTGTTTCACTTGCTAAAGAAATTATTTTCCACTGATAAATAACACCTTTGAATTTTTCTCTACTACTGCATCATCTTATTTGAGGGGTGTTAGAATATGCTTCTTACCATTTTTTTCAAATGTATAATTATTTTGTCTACCATCATGTATAGTCTTTTTGTCATATTTCCAAGTCCTACCTAAGAGAATATGAAAAACATCCATAGGTATTACATGAAAAATAACTTCATCCTTATAACTCCCTATTTGAAATTCTACTTTGTACTGTTCATTACCTAGAATTTGATGACCTTTATGTAACCAAGATACTTAATAAGGAGTTAGATGACTAACCTTTTTCAAATTTAATTTACTTACCATATCTATGGATACCAAATTGTTAGTAATACCACTATCAATAGTTACCTAACAAAATTTACCTATTGCTTTGTAGGTGGTTTTGAATAGTGTTTTCCTTTGAGATGTTTCCTTGATTTCTTTAGTGGGTTTCAAAAAAACTCTCTTCATCAACAATGCTTTTCCTATCTCTAGAGAATCTTCATGAGGAGGTGAACCTACACTTTTTTCATCTTTAACATGGGTAAGATGAATATTTACCTGACCCATAGATAGATTTTTAGGACTATCAAAGGACTTATGTCCAAATTTCCACACTTAAAACATCTACCAACAGACCTTGTACCTCTATTAAAATGTCTTCTACCTCTAAAGGAATACCTACCTCTTGGGGTAAATTCTTGTCTCTAAAATTTGCTCTTATCTTGAGAGCTACCAGTTTCCCATTGATGTGTCTACAGTTGAACTCTTCCTCCTTGTTGTCCTTTTCCTCTATAAGTTCTACCTCTGCCCCTTACATGTTGAGGCTATCTTCTTTCTAACTTTTATTTTTCTTTTAAGGCATATTGATATGCCTCTTCCACTGACTTAGGAATGAGAAGACTAATCTCATCTTGAATAGAAAATTTTAACCCATTTGTATATCTTGCCACCTTTTCTACATCATCTTCAACATGCCCTACTCTTATGGTTAATCTATAAAATTCCTTAGTGTATTCTTTTATAAAAATTTCTTTCTGTTTTAAATTTTGAAAATTCTTAAAAATAGTAGCTTGATAATCTTTGGGCATGAATTTACCTTTTAACTTGGCAACCATCCTATCCCAACTCTTTATTTTTAGATTTCTTTTTCTTCTTCTTTCTTCCTGCACTCCATCCCACCATGGGGATGCATGAATCTTCAATATAATCATGGCAAACTTGACCTTTTTATCATTATCAACTCCTTCATATTCAAAATATTTGTCCATTACACTAATCCAATCAATGAGTTCTTCCACATTCAAGTTTCTCTCATACATGGGAAACTGTATCTTGGGCTTTTTAATCACACCCATAATGGTTCAAATTGTTATTTATTTCACTATTTATTCTTCTACCACCAAATCTTCATCTAGTGTCTCCTCTTCATTGTCACTAACTTCACCCATGCTAGTGCCTCTCCTTTGACCCATTTTTAGATCCTACAATCTAGTTATGATATTCCTTATTTCTTCCATCACTGATACTTGCCCATCTTAACCTGGTTAACTCCTTCCTTTACCTATTTATCTCATTACCATATTTATAATTTTATTTCAAAATCTTTTGGATCTTTTTATTTTATAGAGCCTGTTGCTTTGATACCAAAAAATGGTGCACCTAATTTAAATAATTATTAATCAAACATTGTGATGATGGAGATATTGATTTATAAAAATCTATAATTTAATTGCAATGCTTATCTTTTTAAAATAAAAATGATACCACAAACCATATATCTATAAACCTCTATTTAAGATGATGTTGAGCACTACATAGAAGTCACTTTTACATCTATAATATTCAACAGATTAAAAATTGCATGTATCCCACACAAATATACTATAATTTCAAAACTCTAATTTAAAGATTATTGTGAATCAATTTAACTCCAACTCATTATTTCTGTATTCAAATTTCCTACAGGTAATGTATAGATTGATCCAAAATCCAAATTATTATATAATCGTTGAGGATGGTTATGGACTAGAAAAGATAAATCATGCAATTACCATGCCAATGTCCTTGGGCATTGAAATGAATAAGGTGTAGGTATATTTAGTAGATCTCAATAGTAAAAGAATGTAATAAATATTAGATATATTTTGCACTCATTTATTTCATAGGTTTGATAGGACTTGAATGCCTCTATTATTATTGATGATCTCAAATATACCCAAATGCCTTTTCTTGATTTCTTGATTTATAAATTTCTTTGTGTATTTTTTATTACTTAACAAAAAGATTGACTTAACTAGCCTATGGTGCAACTTGCATTCAAACATAATGATCAAAACTGCATATAGATCGATTTACTTATAACCAATGCAATTCTTTTGTTCAGAATAAAATAATAAAATAAACACCAAGTCAAACGGCAACACTATAAGACTCTAATTCATGAAAAATAGTAGATCCACTATAGCCAATTTAGTTATCCTTCACTTTAACTTGAGTTCTCTAAATCTAATAAATAAATAATCTATTGTATTAAACAAACTAGGTGCTAAAAATAATGTTTAATGATCAACAAAATTCTTCTTTTGGCATCACCTAAGTTATTTAAAATTAAAAAAAGACATTCTTTCCTTTTTTCCTTTAATGATTTCTAGTCAATTTTTATTTACTGCAATTAAAACACTTCCCTCTTTCTCCTGTAACCAAACCTAAAACTCGTAAACAAAACATACTTCCACAGGGTGATTTTATTGATTTAAAAAATATCTCCAACACACTAATTTTTTTTCTAAACATGACAAGCCATGTAAAATAAGGCATTTTAAAATTTATACTATGTTTTTACCCTTTTTTCTTGGAATATAACTCATCCATCCATTGAGAGAAATCGCTAACTAATACTACTAAAATTAGACTTATGAATATGAGTTACCCCAGATTAATCAAATAGTCTAGACTAACAACTCTTGCCAACCTGATACTTGACTATTTTTTTCTACCCTTTATAACTTTTACACATAAATAAATTTAAAGATTTAAAAAGTATATAAAATAATATAATTTAATAATACCCTTGTCACCATAATTGAATGCACCTGCATCAACACCCCATGATCTAGAACTTACAAAGCGTTCAAATCCAACATGTGTGAAGGATCAACAACATACTTTTTAAGATAAGACACATGGAAGAAATTATGAAAAAGAGATAGAGATGGTATAAATCCAAGCCTATATGCTACCGAATTGACCACTTCCAAATACTTGAAGGGTCCCACATATCTCGATGAAAGTTTTGCCAACTTCTTAAATTTAATCAATCTTTTATAAGGTTTAACCCATAGAAATAATTTATCACCTAAAGAAAATTATCTTTCTACTCTCTCTAGATCAACATGACTTTTATATCTATATTTAGACTCATCTAACCTTTATTTTATTATCCTAACTTGTTCTTCCATTTCTAAAAGCATCTCAAGACCAAAGACTACCTTGTCTTCTAACCTAACCTAATTGATTATTGTTCTACACCTCGTTCTATATAATGCGTCAAATAGAGCCATATTTAACACTAATTGATATGAGTTTTTATAATCCAACTCAACCAATGGAAGGTAATCTTCCCACTTGTATTATTGATCCATGTAATACATACGAATGAGATCTTCTAAAATCTAGTTAACTCACTCTATTTGTCCATCAAATTTTGGGTGATAAGTAGTGCAAAAATTTAACTGCATACCCAAAGTTGAATTCAAAGTCAAACAAAATCTAAAAGTCATCTTTAGATCTAGAATAGAAAATATATTCTCTAAAAAGCCATGCAATCGATACACCTCCTTCATGAATCTATGTATAAGCATAGGTGCATCATCTGTCGAGTTACTTGGTATGAAGTGGGATACCTATTATGGATTAATAGTTAGTAACATTATTATTGTGTATATTTGAGATATTTATCGAGAGGTAAATATTATATTAGTTTTTTAGTGTATTCATAATATTGTTGTAATAATATTATGAATATATTTTAGTTATTATATATTATTATTTATATAGGAGATTGGGATACAGTGAGAAATTGATGAAAATGTAATCTTCATGATTATATGAAATAACTTTCCTATATAAGTTGTAATGTATTGTATGAATTTTTAATAAAGAATATAATAATATATATTTTTTGTCCCTTTCTTTGTGTAAACTCTTGTAATTTACAATAGTGGTATCAGAGCTATGTCTGATCCATAGCTAAGGGTGAGGGTGAGTGAATTATAATTTTATCCTTTGTTAGTGGAATGCCAATGATTATTCACTTTACATTATGTGCATTACATGGATAGACCTATGATTATCAATCTTGAATCTTATCTGTTCATATTCATGTAAGCATGTATGCCCATACATAGTAAATTATTGATAATAAAGTCTATGTTGATTCATTTGAGCATGTAGTTCAACCAAGACACTATCTCACCACTATGCCAAGACTATTCCTTCTCCATGTTGCTACTATAGATTTGGATTCATTCATATATCCAATGCTAGTTCAAGCATCTAATATAGATCTGGTCATGTGTATCTACATCACCACATAGAATTAGATGTTGTAGATGATGTATTAATCCATCCACAAAATTAGATGATGCATTGATTCATCCATGTCATTTTACTTGCATCCTCATGTTAGATTTATCATTGAGGAATGTTTGAGAAAGATATTACTCCTTCTATCTATTTTTGGCCACTAGATCCATGAACAATCTTTACGATTAGCTACAAAATTCTTTCTAGTCTTTATAGGGTGTGTAGTATTGTTTAGATAGGATATTATCAAAAGTAGAGTTTTATATAACTAAGGTTTAAATTCATTAGAAAAATATTTTGTCCTTTTATTCAAATTTTTTTAGATCATAGGTATTGTTTTTAATATAAGTTGTCATATTAAAATCTATAGTAGAGTCAAAATTGTCAAAAACTTCCAAAGAGTCTATAATTTCTTTGTTGTCAAAATTAAAAGTTGAGTACTATTGTAAGGGTGCATTTTCGACTGAGTTAGACACCCATAATAAATTTTACATTATACAAATCTATTAATTCAATTTCTCACACATATAAAGTGAAAATATAAATGCAATTAATGAATAAAAATATATGCAAGATTGTGAGTGGAAAAGAAAATAAACCAATAAATGCTGCTAAATTGATGGAATGGCAAACTAGGGATGACAAAGCAAAATCCATTATTGGACTTGATTTATCAGAAACTAAATTACATTATGTTGACTTGGAATTTTTTTAAAAAGATATGTGGGAACTACTAAGTAAAACATTTGGTGTTAAGGCTGTGAGTGCTAAATTCACACTAAAATTACAGTTGTTTAAATTGAGAATGAATAAGGGTGCAACAATGCCAAGTCACATTAATGAATTATGATCTCTCCTAAGATAAATTACAAAGTAAAAGCTCCAGTGGAAGATGAAGATGAAAAAACTATCTTATTAAATAGCCTAACTCCTATATACAAAGATGTAGTTTTTACTCTTGGCCAAATGCCTTTCCAGTCACTAGATGATATGATTTCTACACTCTTAGCCAAGGAGAAAATATAAAATGAAGACATTGAGGAATAAATTTCCCTTTATGTAAAAAAGAAGTTTACTAATTCCTCTAAGAATAAAGAGAAAGTAAAATTCTTTTATTTCAATAAAAAAGAACATAAATCTCCATTTTGTAAAGTCAGAGAAAAAGATATCATAAGTGATAAACTTAAAATGGATGAGGCAATGTAGTTGTTGAAGAAGAAAAAGAGTCATAAAATGAATAAGAAGAACAAAAAAATAGGGTATTATTCAAATGATTACCTATAATGAGCAGTAACCTACTGGAGGATGGAGGCCATTCCAACCTCTCACAAGCCACTAGTGATAGGGCCACTTCTGATTTAGTGGCACATTTATGTAGTGTTTTTAGTTGTATGAATTTTAGTGTGGTGTGATAATTTATATTTCAACATGTGTGCTAAAATAAGAATAGAAGTACAAATCCTATTTGAGTAAGCCCTTTTGATATTTCTTTTTGTAATCCCTTTAAGTTAGAAAATAATGAGAATTAAATGCGTACTTGCATATATGACATGGTTTGTGGTAAACTAGTAAAACCTCTTGGTTAGTGGTTATATATGGGATAAATCATAATTTATTGTTGGTAAGCCATGGGAAAAACTATCATTGATTTTTTATTAGACATGGAAAAACTATTTTTTAGGTTTGTGATCCTTGGAAAAATCACACAGCCATAATTTAGAAGTAGTACAGGATGATATTCTTTCCATGTTTAGATTAAGGGGGTGAAACTAGGAATAATAATGTTTAAGGGGTGAATGTTGTGGATTAATAGTTAGTAATATCATTGTTGTGTACATTTGAGATGTTTATCGAGAGGTAAATAATATATTAGTTTGTTAGGGTAGTCATAATATTGTTGCAATAATATTACAAATATAGTTTAGTTGTTATATATTGTTATTCATATAAGAGATTGGGATAGAGTGAGAAATTGATGGACAGATAATCTCCATGATTATAGGATATAAATTTCCTATATAATTTGTAATGTCTCATATGAATTTTTAATGAAGAATATAATAATATATTTTTGCTTGGCTCTTTCTCTGTGTAAACTCTTACAATTTACAACACTACTTTGGTTATTTTGTCAACTAAAACCAGAATCATATCACATCAATTATATGATAATGACAAACTTTAGATGAAGTCCATGTTAATCACCTACCACTTCCATTCTGGTATATCATATGGATATAACAATCTTATCAAATGCACATGTTTAGATTTCACACACTAACATTCCAAATAATGAGACACAACATCCATTAAATATTTCTTGATCTTTTTATAAAAATAAAGTGGTCTGAGCTCAACCATGAGATTGGTTACACCTATATGTCTTGAATATGGGAAATTATGCAGTTCCTTTAGCACCATACTCCTTAGATTCTCTTTATCAGGCACATGCATCCTACTCTTGTACCTTAAAAGACCATCACTCTCTATCCTAAATCCTTTATACCTAGGATTTTGAGTATTCTTAGACAATTCTTTCTTGACCTAATCATATATTTCATCTCCTGGCATGAATTTGATTACTTGACCTCAAAAATTACTCTTAATAGTAGCCACAACTACTATGTACCTTCTATAGCTTAGATCATTAGTTATTATATTTATTCTACCTTAAATATAATTAATATCAAAATCATAATCAGATAAGAACTCTAACCATCATCTCTAATGAGCATTTAGGTTTAATTAGGTGAAGATGTACTTGAGTCCCAAGTTATCAGTCTTGAGCTCAAATGGTTTCCCTAATAGAGAATGCCTCTAAACTTGTAAGGAAAGCATAATAACTATAAGTTTCAAATCATGATGGACATAATTCATCTCATATGGATTTAATTTCCTAGACTCATAGGCTAAAACTAATCCATACTAAGTAATAACTTCAATTCCATCCCAAATACATTGGTGATCACTGAGAATTGACCATTAGGATCATGAACTCTTAGCACTAGTGCTATAGTAAACCTCTTTTTCAACTTTTGAAAGGCTATCTCACATTTGTCTAACTAGACAAAACTTTGATTCTTATGCTGAAGAGAGGTAATTGGATTAGCTATCTTAGAAACATTTGGAATGAATTTCCTATAATATCACACTAATCCCATGAAAATCCTTACCTCATGTACATTCTTTGGCACTGGCCATTCCATTATGGCTCTTATCTTCACTAGATCTACTAAAATACCATCCATGTAGATAATATGTCCCAAATACTATAATTTATTTTAAAAAAATGCACACTTGGACAACTTTCCATACAAATTATGTTTTCATAAACATTACAAAACTGGTTCCAGATGCTATAGATTCTCTTCCCCATATTTTGAATAAATGAGGATCTCATCTAAAAAACTAAAATGAAATGATCTAGATAATCTCTAAATACACTATTCATAAGATTCATAAATTCTATAGGAGTATTTAACAACCCAAATGGTAATACTATGAACTCATAGTGCCCATATGAAGTTATTAAGGCTATTTTGAGAACATCCTCATCACAGATTCTCAATTAATGATACCTTTCTCTAAAATCAAATTTTTAAAAGAATATTTCCCATCACATTTTATCAGAGAGATCATCACTACATGAAAATGGATATCTATTATTGATCGTCACTTTATTTAACATCTTATAATCAATTCATAGGTGAAGAGTACCATCCTTATTCTTAATGAAGACAATTGGTACAACCCATAGTGACACACTTGGTTGAATCAACCCTTTCAACAATAAATCCTAAAGTTGTGCCATTAACATAACCAATTTAGTGGTTATCATTATATACAGTGCCTTAGATTATGGTTTTTATCTAGGTATGATATCAATTAAGAAATCAAACTCATGCTTGGGTGGCAATCCTAGTAATTGTTATGAAAACACATCTTGAAAGTTACTTATAAAAGTATGATTGTTAATGGATGGTTAGATTAATCCATCTCATTTATCTTAATGATAAATTCTTAGATCCCTTCCTTTGAGCTTTCTTGAGTTGAATGGTAGAAACCTACCTTAGCTTTAACTTCCTTTTCTCACCCTAAAGTTGTGTCTAATTTAAAAAATCATCTTGACACACAACCTTAGCTTTATGATATACAATCTAATTGAATCCTAGGATCACATCATATGACCCTAATAGTATAGCATAAAGATCGACTACTGTAGTGAATTTAGACAACATAATCTCAGTTTTGACTAAACACTTGTCAACTTTGACCTTAGACTCATTCCCATACTACACTAACAATTTATTTGTCATAACTCCATCTTTTATAGACATTTTTCTAAGTATATTAAGAACAATAAAACATTATATAACTCTTGTGTCAATCAAAATAGAAATTAGATGATTGAACAAAATACCTGATAGTTTTATGGGTAAAGTTTGATATTTAACTTAATGATTGTTAATAATTACATAAATTTGTTGTTGAAATATACCCTACTAAGGAGCAAAACCCTTATTTTTTGAATTTTCTTGAGTACACTCATGATTATAATGGTCAGATCCATAAATGAAGCAACATCCTATTGGTCCTTTCTTTTTAGATAATTTGTTTCCTTTGAAACCTCCCTTGAAACTATTATGAAATTTTTTATTTCCTGAATCACTATTAAACTTGGCAATCTAATTCTTGGAGTCTCCACTTCTCTACTTCTAATTCTTTTTGAAAGTTGGTTCATAACTTTAAAACTTTTTTTTGAACTTATCTCTGACTTGGGCAAGAGATTTTATTTTTTATTCATACTTGACTAGCTTATTGAAAACCTAATCCATGGTAGATATTCCATGCACATCTGCTTCACAACCAATTTTGGGTTTTAATCCCATGATGAATTTATTGATCTTAAAACTCTCAACCCCTTGATATTGAGGTACATACTTAAGGATCTTGGAGAATTGCTTGTAGTATTCATTCACTAATAGGTCTACTTGATTAAGATTCTAAAAATTTGCAAGCTTTTAATCAAAGTACATCTATGGAAGCCATCATGACCTAAACAATCTCAAAAATTATTCCCAAGTGGTGGTGGTAGAGTTGAGGTTCATCTTAAGCTTATTATTTTCCCACCAAGTTGTTACTTCACCAACAAGTTGATAAGCTCCCCAGACTACTATCATGACTTCAGATTAATTTTGAATCTTGAAATATTTCTCCATCTCTATCATCTACACTTCAGCTCCATGTCCCACTAAAGTTCCATATAAATTGGGTGGATTTACCTTTTTTATGTCTCATTCCAACTATATATCTATTCAAGCTATCACATCCTATGGCACTTCCTTATGCCTCTGATCCTTAATATGTCCCTACTCAATATAATGCTCTTCATGTTCCTTTTGAGCATTCTCCTCTACATGGCCATGCACTTCTTGTTTTATGGCCATGATTTGGTCCTTAGTCTCTTGCATGGTTGTGAGGATTTGATCTAAATTTGTAACCTTCTCTACGGTGAACTTATTTGGATCAATAGGGGGATTTGTATTCGAATTACCCTCACCTCCTAGTCTAGCGTACACCATTATTCTTCCTAGTTAATAAAAAAATAAATTCATGTTAGTGGAAACATTAAGTCCTAGAGTTTGAGCCTTAAATTTGATAACATAATGTAACAACCCCACTAAGTTTGACCATAATAGAGTAATTTTTTAAATTAATAACACATATTCATCAAACAGGTTTCACCATGAGAAATATAAGTGATTTTCAACTAAATGTATGAATTTAATTAACACCAAAAGGTTTATATCTAATCCATTTGGATAATGATCATGAATAAAATGATATAAAAAATCATAAAAAATGTTGAGTAAATAATAAATACTACATTTATTTCTTTAAGTAATAATACAATTTCAGTCATGGTTGATACAACATTATAACCATTATTGTAGATGTACAAATGAATAAATAATATAGTTTCAATAATAAATAATGTCTTAAATAATAATAATATAAAGATAAAAATATCCATAGAGCATGAGTCTCTATGACACAAGTATCTATATGTAATCTCAAGTGTAGTACTACTACAGGAAGGGAGAGCATCATCCGAGTGATTTTCCACACCAATCATAGACCATTGATCCCCTACACTATCTCCCAACAAGGGAATGACCCTCCCTTCATAGATGAGTAGATAATGATAGTGTAGGAATCCAAAATTACAATTTATAACCCATGTGTTTTAAGATAACTAATACATGATTTGTATCATATATATATATATATATATATATATATATATATATATATATATATATATATATATATATATATATATTATAACATGATATCATACAAACATGTAAACTATATCAAACTCATGAAATGACAATGTTTAACTATAAACATTACTTTGGCCATTATTTTCAAATAGTTAGTGATCTCTAAGATTAGTTAGTTTCATACACACCACTCGATTAGATTACACCTCATCTTGCATTGACGGTGTTAATTAGGCCAGTGAAATCTATTCATAGCTTATTTAATATCATAAATGCATGATTTGGTTAAAATATATAATAATATAAAAACTAATATATTCAATCAAAACATTCTCTATTAGCATATATAAATATGTTAAGTATGAAAATATCAAATACATACATTTAATCCATCAAATGTAATATAATGAATCTAA